>JAOWBW010002158.1:0-79055 GCA_026119855.1 Campanula takesimana
GTCATTGTTGGTCCCAGAAGGGCAACAAGGGTATGAAAAATGCTAGAGGGGGGGTGAATAGCGTTTTTAAATTCTTTTCAACCCTTTTGCAAAGCAATGGCATATGCGCACGACTCTTAATTTGGCTAAGTATAGCGCGCAGCAAGAGTGTGAAATGCACAGCGGAAGTTCTTAAAGCAATCACTTATGCGCAGGGAGTATGCGCAGAAGTGTAAATACGCACGCACTAAGTTTTAGCTTAAAGATAGGCGCAAGATGGAACTAAGGCAAAAAGCTCACAAACACACTTCGATGATGCAAGACAATCTACAAAGATCAAACAAAACAATATATGAGTAAAGCTTAAATATAATGAAAAGCACAAACAATAGACACTATTTGGAGAGGTTCGATCGGAAAAAGATCTACGTCCTCTACCAAGATGGTTAGTCTTGGATTTCTAATGGAGATCTTATTATATGAGAGAGTTTACAAGTTACAGCGAGGTGGAACAAAACTAATTCAAAGATCTATAATCTATGAAAGAACAAAATCCTAGACAATAACCGGTGTATCTCTAGAAGTAAGATCGATGAGATCGTGTGTGTATCAGAAATCTGGGCTCTTTGAATCTATGAGATGGAGAGCACAAGATTCTGGTGTTACAAAGGCTTTATAGGATCTGGGCTTGGTGAAGTATGAAGGTATGAAGGTTGATCTTAGAAATCTGGAAATCTTGTAGGCAATCTTCAGATCTTCAAAGTTTCTCTTTGGAAGCAAATCTTAAGCAATTCTCAAGCAACAAACCAGCAGCTTGGAAAAAGGACTATGTGCCGTCGCTTTGTGATTGGCGCGCAGCTGTCCTTTATAGCCGTTGGAGACATCAAGTTGACAGCTTTAAAAAATCTTCAAGAGTGACAGCTGTCTTCAGATTTGAATTTCAAACTAGGGGAGCGTCTCCATCTTCGTGTGTGCTGAGTGTTCTTGTTTTGTCGTTTGTCCACATCAGTAAATTTGGCTCATTCAAAAGCGTAGCTTGTTATGACGCTTTCCAAGCTTCAAAAGGTAAGGTCAGAAAGTGAGAATTAAGGCAAGTCTGAGTGCGCATGAGATTCATGTGCATGGAGTGCACAGAAGGTGATGCGCTGCGCATGAAGGGATGCGCTGCGCATGGAAGGAGTGCGCACCATGCTTTGCCTTTGCTCTATTTACCATGAAATTATAGCTTCAGCCCTAGATACTAAGCCTAGTCTATAAAGAGGACTTAGCTAAAAATTGAAGTTACAAGACTTCTTACATAGGGTCCTAAAGTCCTTAAAATAAACACAGGTGATGGTATCAATCAATTCTAACATAAGTAGGAGGGTTAAGTGATAAGCATACCCAACAATCTCCCCCTAAATGATTGATGCCATTACCTACTATAACAAAGGCAATTCATTGTACTTGATAATAACATGTCCATAAGAAAAAAAAAATGGTAAATCATGTCTCAAGTAAATGTACACACTAGCCAATGCTATAGATTTCTAGTCTATCCAAAAGAAATTAACTTACAATATAGGAAAGACAGAAATATCATTCAGAGCATACAAATAATATGAGTTTAAGTTTAGTATGCGTTTAAACTGAATGTTTAAACATCATGCAATGAAATATGAGCTGTTAAGGATATGCGCATGAAGTTTATAAGATATGCAATGTTCCACAAACGAAAAGTTTGAATTGAACAAGGTTTTGTGAAAGTGCAATGATGCATTCTTCTTATTAAAACTTGAAAGGTAAGAGTTACAGGGTAAAAATTTTACAATGGAAGAAAAATCAAAAGCAAAAGACCTTGCGCATCAAAAACTTACAATTGCGTAGCAAAATGAAAAGATTACAAAGTCTAGTCTATATGAATTCGCTGCAGTGCTTCGCACATCTCATTCTGCAAGCTGGTAAACTTGTTCATCAACTCAATCTTCAGTTGCTGAAACTTTGCGTTGTATTCCACCACTAGATTCACATGAGTCGTCATACCATCGCGCATCAGCCCATTATCTCTTTGGATGTCTTCAGAAATCCTGTTAAAGCAATTTTCAAATGCCCCCATCTGATTTCCAAACGATTGAAGGGACGCAGCTATGGAGTCCTGAATTTCTTTCTGCGCGTCAACCAAAGTTTTGGTTAGCTCAACCTGAACCATGTTCTGACTGGCTTGCATATCTAGCATAACCTGGTTCATTCTTCCATTGAAAGTATCACTGAACTGAACTAAGCAGTCAGTCATATGAGATTTGAGCGCATCAATGGAGGAGGAGCTGGAGGCAGTAGGCGCAAAATTGTCAATAGATTTTATGACTTTGGCAGACTCAATCTGAATGATTTCTGTGATGGTTTTGGCTAAGGAAAACAAAGCTTCATTCAACCCATGCACAGAGGGGATCTTAGTGAGCGCAGAAGAGATGATGTCGAAGTCATGCTGGATATCTTGGCGCAGTATATCAAAATCTTGAGAGGGCGCAGCACCAGAACCAGATGCATGCGCAGCAGCAGAACCTGAGGGAGGAGGCATAACTTCAGAACTGGTTGCCTTTGTTGCAGAACTCTCCACCTTAATGGTACAATCAATAGCCTGAAGGAAACTGGCTTGCACATCGAGCCTTGCAGATTGCGCATCCAGTTGCTCTTGATTCTTGGTTTGCGCAGTGACCACCTGAAAGTGCTGGGTTTGCGCAGAAAATTGATTAGCCTGGATAGTCTGGAGCATGGCCAAGATTTGACGCATGTCAGTTGTTGAACTTGAGGGATCTGAGGGAGCAGTTGCTGGAGTTACAGCAGGAATAATTGGAGAAGTCTGTGAAGTTCCAGTAGGTTGCACAGGAGTGACAGCAGCAGCAGGAGTCTCTTGCGCATGAACAGGAGAGTGATGCGTAAGGATAGGAGAACCATGGACCTCATAATCTTCTGAGCTTGAGTCTTCGCCATCTTCAACTATAGGCGCATCCTCATAAATAGTAGGATCAGGCGCATCATGAGCAAAGCCTTCACCATCAATGAAGACTGGTGGGGCTTGCTGCGCATCGTTCCTTTGCGCAACTGCAGCAAGTCTTGCTTCCCTTGCTATATCTCGCGCAGACTTTTCAGTGCACGGAGGAGAATGTCTTGGAGGATCTGAATAAACATCAGATAAGTCTTCCATGGTACGCTTTGAGGCGCGCTTCTTGGTGGAAACTTTCTTTACCCTGCGCGATGGAGTGGCCTTCTTCGTCGCTAGTGGGACTTCATCCTCACTAGAAGTAGTATTGCGCATGGGCTTTGCAGTCTCCTTTTGCTTCTCCCCCTGAGATTGAGCAGCCTTGGAAGGTCCAATAGATTTGGAAGGGCTGATAAGAGGATCATTGAAAGCACCTTCAAATTCATCTTCTTCTTGAGGCGCTGGAGGAGGAGTAGATGTGCGCTTTGATTCTGGAGCAGTAGGAGGAGGCGCAGCATCAACATCAGCTTCTACTTGGATGTCTTCATCAGACTCATCCAGTAGGGTTCTTGATTCCTTTGCCTTTTTCTTCTTCTTCTTGTCTTTCTTCTCAACAGGCGCAGCAGCCTTAGCTTTTCCTTTTTCTTCAGGCGCAGGAGCCTTGGCCTTCTTGGCTTTCTTAGGAGGCTCAGGGTCTGAAGTAGCCTTGCGCTTCGGAGTTTGCGCAGTAGGCTCCTTAATGGTTATCCCAGGCGCAGCAGTAGATTTGCTGGCCTTCTTCTTCTTGCGCAGAGGCGTATCAGCAGCAATACCCTTGCCTTTTTCTTTGTCACCAACTTTGCTTGGGACCGGCTCAAAGAAGGATTCGATTTCAGAATCAGATTCAGTTGAAGATGCCTCATAAATCTCACCACTGGATACAGGAGGCGATCCTTGATTTTCAGGATGAATATCTTCAAACACTTCAATGGGGTCAGCAGCCCAGTACATGCAGTAATCAAAGTTGTTTACTTCTCGGTGGAAATTCTGAAGAAATACGCGTGAATACGTGCGCGTGGAAGTCACATCAACTTTGAGAGAGGGATCCTCTTCCACCAGTTTGCGCACTGATGGGAATCGCATGAAGATTGCAGTTAGATTTCTGCAATGCGTTTTGTACTTGGCTGGTTTCTTTGGATCAGCTGCCTTCTTTTTATAGACGCGCACCCAACGCACTAATTCATCAAATATAATTTCAGACCAGCTTAACCTCTTCTTTTTGTAAATAGCAGCGCAGCACATCCATTGCTTGCTGATGAATGTTGACTTGTTACCCTTTTTGCAGTTGATAGTGTCACCAATGAGAGTGCAGAGGTGGAACATCAATTCCCCAAAATCTTTCCTATCATGGTTGTTGTACTGACCAACCAGAGTAGGAATCCTTATAAGTTTCTGCGCAACACTGTCCTTCACATCCCGAGGTATCTTCTTCTTATTGCACGCTGGTAAACCCATCGTCTGTCTGATATGCGCGTAGTTGATAGTTATAGAAACTCTGCGGATAGAACTTTTGAGACAAGGGACAGAGATGTCGTCGTACATTCGATCAATTTCTACTGCATTGCTGAAGAACTCATCGATGTAAGATGGAAGAATAAAGTCCTGGCCTCTGGAGAAGAGAGGCAAAATCCCAGATTTGTCCATGATTTCAACCATATAGCGTCCTAGCGCATCCAGTTTTAGGTCTTCCACATCAAGTTCCCATCCAGGAATAAAGTAATTGAGATTCTGCGCAAAACAAAGGTGGAGAATTAGGTCTGAACATGCGCATGGAGAGAAGCGCATGGGCATGAGAAATATGCGCTGCGCATGAACTAGACTCCATACTTAGAAAAAGATAGGAAATGTAAAGAAAATAAATGTTCAAAACACATAATTTAAACCAAACGCCTAAAATTGGCGCGAAAAGCAGAAACACAATCAAGAATCATATCAAGGCTTGTCATATGACTATTCATCAAGAACACGAAGAACATGTATTGAATACACGAAGAACACGAAGAACATAAAAATGTCAAAGTGCTACAAAATGCATAAAAAACACATCAAAATATTCGTAATGAAAAATCACTCACAAACAAGTAAATCATAACAACAATAACAAAAACAAACAACCAAGATCTGAAAAACAACGAAGAGAATTCAAAAAGACAAAATATTCGAAATTTCCACAGAAAACACATCAAATGATCATTGATCGTAAAAAAAATTACATAAATGAAAATCTAAGAGTAAATCGAACACGTAGCATCAAATAATTTGAAAAACGAGCAACTAATCATGGAGAAATCAGAAAGGGGAAAATCCAGACCTTCGAACTCATTAATGGAGGAAAACTGAAAGTTTGAGTTTGAAATCCTTACCATTTGTGGATCCTCTTGCTTCTTGTAAGATGTAGTGGATGATTTCTTTGGAGCCATGATATATAAGGAAGATTTTTCGAAAAAGTAGAGTGAGATTGATGAGTGCAGAGAGAGAGAGATGTCAGAATTGGAGAAAGAAGAGAAGGCGGTTGAGGAAAGTTGAGCAGAGGAGAAGTGAGGAGAGAGAGAGACGGCGGAGGAGGTTTTAATCATCAAAAAGGATGATGACATCATGCGCGCTGACAACAAGTTGGTGAAAGTCAGGCGAGTGAGGCGCACGCGCAGGTGAGGCGCATGCGTGAATGACGTGGACCAATGAGGAACGCGTGTGAAAAGGCCTAGCCGCGCGCGTGTGTCAGTCATTTATGGTCAAAAGGAATCTTTTCCTATTCCGTCATAATCAGCACACAACGAGCATTAAATGCGCATCACTCAATGCCTTTGCATTAAATGAGGTGGGACGTGCGCAGAGGGCAGAAAGGTAATTTCCCAAAAAAATTCAAAATAATGACGAGGGAAAAAAATAATAACACAAGTACCCTTGCGAATTATGCTGACTCAGCAAGTCAAGGACCTAAGTGAAACTATTGAAAAGAGAACTTACCTTAGGTCCACGGGTCATGCGCATGATACTTATGCGCAGCAATGTATTGCGTAGAGTTTCTATAAAGAAACAACTGATTTACCTTATGCGCATAGCTTAGGGTGCTTCTAGTGCGCAGGCGCATGATGTATATCTAACTTAGAATTTTATCACAAACAAAATCATTAGTATTGACAGATCATATTGACAAAATTTAGCTAAGTTCAAGCATACCTATTTCACCTCTCAAAAAGATGAACCTCTTAGCATCAAGTGCTTTTGTAAGAATGTCGGCGATTTGATAATCGGTTCCCACGTGTTCTATATGTATATTCCCTTTTTCCACGTGGTCTTTGAGGAAGTGATATTTAATGTCGATGTGTTTGGTCTTCGAATGCATGACAGGATTCTCAGAAACAGCAATTGTTGAAGTGTTGTCGCAATAAATGGGACAATTTTCTTCTTTGATGTCATAGTCCACTAATTGCTGCTTCATCCACATAATTTGTCAGCAACAGCTTCCAGCAACGATATATTCTGCTTCAGTTGTAGAGACAGAAACTGCAGCTTGCTTTTTACTGGCCCAAGACACAAGTCGATATCCAAGGAAATGACAAGTGCCGCTTGTACTTTTCCTGTCAATTGTGCATGCTGCGTAGTCCGCATCTGAATAACCTACAAGTTTAAAGTTCGAATCTTTGGTGTACCAAAGTCCAAGGTTAACAGTGCCAGAGAGATATCGTATTATACGTTTCACAGCAGTTAAGTGCGCTTCTCTAGGGTCAGATTGATAACGTGCGCAGACACAAACACTAAACATAATATCAGGCCTACTAGCAGTAAGATAAAGGAGTGAGCCAATCATTCCTCGATAAAGTGTTTGATCAACCTTTTTACCTTTTAAGTCTTTGTCAAGTTTGTTGCCGGTAGCCATGGGAGTATCGTATGCTTTGCCGTTCTCAAGTCCAAATTTCTTGATTAAGTCCTTTGTATATTTGGCTTGATTGATGAATATGCCTTCACTCATTTGCTTGATTTGAAGCCCGAGGAAGAATGTGAGTTCTCCCATCATGCTCATTTCAAACTTGCTCTTCATTAGTTTCTCAAAGCTCTTGCACAACAATTCATTAGTAGAACCAAATATAATATCATCAACATAAATTTGAACAAGTAATTTATGACCATTATGTTTGGTAATGAAAAGAGTGGTATCGATTTTACCGCGAGTGAAGCCTTTTTCAATGAGAAACTTGGATAGTGTATCATACCATACTCTTGGTGCTTGCTTGAGTCCATACAAAGCTTTCTGGAGTTTGTAGACATGATTTGGAAATTGTGAATCTTCAAACCCAGGTGGTTGAGCAACGTAGACTTGTTCTTGGAGTTCACCATTCAGAAACGCACTCTTCACATCCATTTGATATAACTTGAAGTCCTTGTGAGCGGCGTAAGCTAGAAATAATCTGATAGCTTCAAGTCTTGCTACGGGCGCGAATGTTTCATCGTAATCAATTCCTTCTTCTTGCCTATAGCCTTGTGCAACCAATCTTGCTTTGTTTCTCGTTATGGTTCCATTCTCATCCATCTTGTTTCTAAACACCCATTTTGTACCAATCACTCCTTGATCATTTGGTCTTGGAACAAGAGTCCAAACCTTACATCGTTCAAATTGATTGAGTTCTTCTTGCATAGTAACAACCCAATTAGGATCTTGGAGCGCTTCATCAGCCTTCTTTGGTTCAATTTGAGAGATAAATGCAGTGTAAGCATCAAAGTTTGTAGCTCTCCTTGTACGAACCCCAACATGAAGATCACCAATGATATTAGTGATTGGGTGATCTCTAACTTCACGAACTTCAGGAGGTAATTTAGGTTGAGTTGTAGTGACTTGAAGGTCTTCAATTGGCACATCTTCACCAGTATTAAAATCATCAAAATTTGGAGGAAGAACTGGTTCAGAATTAAAAGTGGGATTAACACCAGATGCAGCAGTAGACTGATGCGCATTAGAAGAATCTCCAGGCGCATGGTTAGGTGCAGCTGAAGCTCTACTTGGTGCGCTATTGATAATGCTTTGCGCAACTGATGTAGATAGATTTCCTTATGTTGATACATTCTGGTCTTGTGTATGCGCAGCTGGTATGTGCGCACCTGTCTCAATTGACTCAACAGAATCATCAGAAACATTTGGAGCCAAATGTGGCTCAAGGAGAGAATGTTCATCAAAAGTAACATATACAGATTCAACTATCACTAATGTAGATCTATTGAAAACACGAAAAGCTTTAGAATGTTTAGCATACCCAACAAAAATACCTTCGTCGGCTTTGGCGTCGAATTTACCTCTATGTTCATTTCCGTTGTAGAGGATATAACATTTGCAACCAAAGATTTTGAAGAAAGCAATGTTGGGAGTTCTTCCACGCCATAGTTCATATGGAGTCTTGTTGTGACGTTTGTTGATGAGGGAGCGATTTTGAGTAAAATATGCATTGTTGATAGCTTCTTCCCAAAAGTACTTAGGCAATTTCTCTTCGGCTATCATCGTCTTTCCTGCTTCAATCAACGTGCTATTCTTTCTTTCCACTACACCATTTTGTTGTGGAACTCCAGCGGTTGAGAAGTTGTGATATATCCCATGATCGTCGCAATATCGAGCAACACTGTTGTTTTTGAATTCTGTTCCATTGTCGGATCGAACACTAACGATGCCATCTTCTTTTTGGGTTTGGAGCAGTCTGAATAGAGTGGTGAGAATGTCATAACAATCATCTTTTGAGATCATCATTTCCACCCATGTATATCTTGAGAAATCGTCCACCACAACTAAAGTATACTTATTTCTGTTGATGCTTGCAGTGGTAACTGGTCCAAATAGATCAATGTGCAGCAGTTGCAAACATTTTGAAGTTGAGGGATTTGTCTTGCTGGAGAAAGACTGCTTTGATTGTTTGCCTAGTTGACAAGCTGCGCATTTGTTGTCATGATGATCAACAACTTTGGGGAGTCCTTTGACAAGATTGTCCCTGCTGAGTTTTGATAGACATTTGAAGTTCAAGTGACTCATGCGCTTGTGCCATAGCCAACTGTTCTCGCTTACACTTTTAGCTACAAAACAAAGATTAGTACTAGAGTTCATACTATGGAAATCAATAATGTAAATATTTGTCTTACGATAACCCGTGAGTAAGACAGCTCCAGTTTTGCCATTCTTGATAAGACATTGCGTTGAAGAGAAGTGGCATTCTAATCCTTTGTCACAGAATTGAGATATGGATAATAAGTTATGCTTGAGTCCTTCGACGAGAGAGACTCTTTCAATGCACACTTTGTCTTTCTTGAGCTTTCCATATGCTACAACTTGACCTTTGTTATTATCACCAAATGTAACTGAGGTACCTCTTTCTTCATGGACATCTTCTAATAAAGATTCATCTCCAGTCATGTGTCTTGAACACCCACTATCGAGAATCCATTCATAATTTCTAGTTTTTGAAGATCCAGCCATAAAACAAAGAACCTGAAATATAGACATTTAAGCAGGTCCCCCTTATTCCTTTTGGGTCCTAGGGTTAGCAACTTTTGACAACCCACTCTTGCTTGACCTTAGGGTTTTTACATCCTTTGGCATTGGGAGTGAATCGCAAAAGGCATTCCACGGCCTTGTGTCCAGAACAATCACAAATGGAACAATGATGAAAGCCACTAATCACATGAGTTTTCACAAACTCTTTACTTTTCTTAGGGATAGCATTCTTCCTTGGGTCAGATGAGCCGGCCTTAACAAAATCTTTCTTTTGAAATTTTGGAGCGCTTTTTCTAGGAGTGCGCATAGGGCTAGGATGCGCATGGCGGTGAGGCGCATGGCTCCTTGGCGCATAATGATCACTTGTAGAAGGAGCGCTCTTGGTTTCAAGAGGGATTTTGCTAGAGGATGATTCATCTGTAGCTATATCTTTCCCATTAGCTTTCCCAAATTGCTTCGTTGGGTAGACATAATGGAATGTTTCTCTCTTGACTTTTTCCTGTCCTTTACCCATTGAATTAGAATGTTTTTCCTTGGGAATTTATAAAGTTTGCTGGTTTGTAAATTCACTATCTCTTTCAGCACAGCTATCACATTTAAAGTTGTGACTAGTTGATGAGAATCCCAAGCCACTTTTATCACCACTGACTTTTTGGGACTCAAATATATTCTCCATAGTGACACGAGAATGGGACCACTTATTTTTAATATTTTTAAGATCAGTAATTTGAGCAACCAATTCATCGTTTTGAACTTTAAGAAGTGAGTTCTGTTCTGTTAGAAAAGTGTTTTTAACAGTAAGAGGAGTCATGCTCTTTATCTGCTCCTTAAGGAGGGTGAGTTCATATTTAAGTAGAGATTTCTCGGTCTTAAGCTGGGAAATTTCATCACATGATAGTGCTAGAGCTTCCTTCATACTATCAAATCTAGTGATTACCTTTTCAGCCTTTTTGAACAATTTTTCTTGTTCAGCAATCACTTCATCATCATTGATTTTGGAGATTGGAGCAGTTGGTTCAACTTGAGGTCTGATGTAAGCACCTTTTCTCAACTTGTTCCTTGCACTTAGATCACATCGTGAAAATAACAATCCACCATCGCTTTGAGCCGGAGTGAGAAATCCTTGTTCAACGAGCTCGCTGATGTTTGGTCCTTTCTTCCTTTTCTCTTCTTGAAAACCTGTAGATTTCTTGATAGGTTTATTCAAGGCATTCATATCAGGAACATCCTTGGAGAAGTCATCATCAAAATCATAAGTATCAACTTCATCATCATTTGCCACCAAACAAACGAGTCCATCATCGGAATCTTCATCGCTCTCATCTGAGTCTGTTTCAATCCAAGTGTTCTGCTCATTTGCTGGTGATTCTTCTTCAGCAACCATTCCCTTGTGACGAGTGAATTTGGGAGTGAACTTGGGAGTATGGCTGCTCTTCTTCTGCATGTATTCAAATTTCGGAATTGGGCAGCTTGAAGCAAAGTGTCCTGGTTTCCTGCAATTAAAACAAACAAGATCTTCTTTTCTTTTAGAATCACTACTCCTCGTGAACTTTGGAGGAGCTCTGCTGGTAGATCCTTGAAATTTGTTTTTTGAGCTGGGTCTTGAGAATTTTCTGAACTTTTGAAATTTCTTCACAAATAAAGCGAAGTCTTCATCATTCATGTCCAATAGCTCAGAAGTAGAAATTTTGGGATCTGCGCTTTTCTCAATTTGAACTTGAGCTTGCGCAGGTGCTTCTTCTCTTTGCGCCACCATTGCAATGGACTTGGATTTTCCTTCAGTTTCACTTATACGCTGAAGCTTGAGTTCATAGACTTTGAGATTTGCGTAAAGATTTCTAAGTGTCCACACATCCAAAGTTCCAGCGTCTTCTAGGGCGCTAGATTTATGTAGGTATCTTGATCCAAAAGCTTGAAGAAAATTGACATTTAAATCTTCGTTCGAAAACTTCATGCCAAGTGAAATACATAGATTGACAATTTCACAAAAGCGTTCATAAGTTTGTCTTAAGGTTTCACCGGGGAGTTGAGAGAAATTGTTGAATCTCTTTTGTACTTCATATTTCTTGTTTTCCTTGCACACAGTGTCTCCTTCTATATGTTCTTCAATAGCATCCCATAACTCATGCGGTAGCACAATGCATGACTTGTTGTTTCATAGCCGTGCTTAGAGTGCTTAGGAGAATATTTCTAGCTTTGCCATCATTAGCCACTCTTCTTGTTTCTTCCTCAGTCCATTCTTCCTTTGGTTGCTTGACGGTTGGTTGAACAGCATTTATGCGCGGATTTGGATTCGCTTTCATAGGAATGTAAGGTCCATAAACCACGGTGTCATGAAGTCTTTCATCGATTGAGTTGAGATGAGTTAAGATGCTGAATTTCCACACGTCAAAATGATCTTCATCAAAGATCGGAACGTGATTGTAGTTTGCAGTTGCCATAGGTTTTGAGTTTGCCATATCGAATCTGCACCCAAGCTGTTAAGCTTGAAAAACAGAAATGTTTTATAAAGGTGTTTTCTCTGATACCACTTGTTGGTCCCAGAAGGGCAACAAGGGTATGAAAAATGCTAAAGGGGGGGGGGGGGTGAATAGCGTTTTTAAAATTCTTTTCAAACCCTTTTGCAAAGCAATGGCATATGCGCACGACTCTTAATTCGGCTAAGTATAGCGCGCAGCAAGAGTGTGAAATGCACAGCAGAAGTCTTAAAGCAATCACTTATGTGCAGGGAGTATGCGCAGAAGTGTAAATATGCACGCACTAAGTTTTAGCTTAAAGATAGGCGCAAGATGGAACTAAGGCAAAATGCTCACAAACACACTTCGAATGATGCAAGACAATCTACAAAGATCAAACAAAACAATATATGAGTAAAGCTTAAATGTATAATGAAAAGCACAAACAATAGACAAGCTATTTGGAGAGGTTCGATCTGGAAAAGATCTACGTCCTCTACCAAGATGGTTAGTCTTGGATTTCTAATGTAGATCTTATTATATGAGAGAGTTTACAAGTTACAGCGAGGTAGAACAAAACTAACTCAAAGATCTATAATCTATGAAAGAACAAAATCCTAGACAATAACCGGTGTATCTCTAGAAGTAAGATCGATGAGATCGAAACTTCAAGAGGTGTGTGTGTGTGTATCAGAAATCTGGGCTCTTTGAATCTATGAGATGGAGAGCACAAGATTCTGGTGTTACAAAGGCTTTATAGGATCTGGGCTTGGTGAAGTATGAAGGTATGAAGGTTGATCTTAGAAATCTGGAAATCTTGTAGGCAATCTTCAAATCTTCAAAGTTTCTCTTTGGAAGCAAATCTTAAGCAATTCTCAAGCAACACACCAGCAGCTTGGAAAAAGGGGATGAGCATTCTATTTATAGCTGAGCTCCAAAAACTAGCCGTTGGGGAGCAGAGCAAGGACTATGTGCTGTCGATTTGTGATTGGCGCGCAGCTGTCCTTTATAGCCGTTGGAGACATCAAGTTGACAGCTTTCAAAAATCTTCAAGAGTGACAGCTATCTTCAGATTTGAATTTCAAACAAGGGGAGCGTCTCCATCTTCGTGTGTGCTGAGTGTTCTTGTTTTGTCGTTTGTCCACATCAGCAAATTTGGCTCATTCAAAAGCGTAGCTTGTTATGACGCTTTCCAAGCTTCAAAAGGTAAGGTCAGAAAGTGAGAATTAAGGCAAGTCTGAGTGCGCATGAGATTCATGCGCATGGAGTGCACAGAAGGTGATGCGATGCGCATGAAGGGATGCGCTGCGCATGGAAGGAGTGCGCACCATGCTTTGCCTTTGCTCTATTTACCATGAATTTATAGCTTCAGCCCTAGATACTAAGCCTAGTCTATAAAGAGGACTTAGCTAAAATTGAAGTTACAAAACTCCTTACATAAGGTCCTAAAGTCCTTAAAATAAACACAGGTGATGGTATCAATCAATTCTAACCTAAGTAGGAGGGTTAAGTGATAAGCATACCCAATAGTCATTTCTGTGTTCGTCGCTCTTCGAAAAACCCGGATGAGTTTATCTTGATAAATTTTGCTTCGGCGATCCGTTTTCGAAATCGTTTGTTAGGTTTTGTTCGTATTGTGATTTAGATTCTTTATAACTAAACTTTTTAACGATCAATTCGCTATTTGTTGCGAATCTGAAGATTTTTCATTTTTGAACTTTTTGAATTTTCGGATCTTTGAATCCATTTTCTAGATTTGTTGTTGATTTTTACTTGTTTTGGTTTACATTTTTGTGATCCTTGTGTTCATGCGGTCGTTTTGATATATTGTATGCTTGATTTGGTGAAGTTTCATGAATTGTGTGTTCTTGGTGTTCTTGATGTTCTTCAAGCACTCAAGCATGTTCTTCGTGTTCTTCGTTATTTTTGCATGACTTGGGTTTCAAAATTTTCAAAACTTGTTTTTCAAAATTTTCATAATTTGATTCTTAAAACTTGCATATGCATGTTTGATATGTGTTTGTGTGTTTTCGTGTGTTTTTGTACTTAGTATGAATTTTACATAGATATGCGCCTAAGTGTTGATTTATGCCCCTAATTGGTTATGCGCCCTATGACCTTATGCGCCTTCCTTGATTCATGCGCCTAATAATTGTATGCGCCCAATGCAAATACAAATGTTATGCGCCTCAATCAACTTATGCGCCTAAAGCCATTATGCGCCTAAACATTTTATGCGCCTAAATTTTACTTAGTCAATTTTTTATGTTTAATTTTTCCTTAGTATTTTTCATAGAACCATGATATGCGCCTCGTATTTGTATGCGCCTACAACATATTTGCGCCTAATAATAGTATGCGCATGCTATTCCTTATGCGCCTATATATTGTGCTGCGCCTACTCCATACTTAGCTCATTTTATGATTCTATGCGCATTATACACTCCTAACTTAAATCATTGTTATGTTTTCAGGATCCTGCAAATTTCAGACCCGGTGAGACGATTGATCTTGCTGAGCTCTCTCTTGATCCAATGGGGCTTGAAATTCTCTCAACCCTTCACACCGCTGGACTCACTCCTTTATTCACGTTGGATCAACCATTCTATTCTCCGCTCCTTGTTGATGAATTTTTCTCAACAGCAGCTCTAGTTGAGACTCCAGCTGATGGATACGTGCGCTACAGGATATGCGCCACCGTTCAGAATGTTGCTATAACTATATCTACGGGCACAATCAAGAACATAGTGAGTTTCAGCACAACTGGCCCTCAGGGTGTTGCTGGTCAACCAAACTCTTACTCAGTTGCAGCTCAGAATACAGTGGCGCGTACTTATCTCAAAGTCCCTACTCTTCTGAACAACATTAAAAACGTTGAGATAAAGGATGGTGGTGATCTGCTCGCTCATATAGCGCATCTTGTTGATACTTCAATCGTGTTCAAAACCGGCAATGTGAATAGATTCACCGTAGAGCAGTGGGAGTATACTACTGCCATCATGGGAAAAACTAGATCGAATTGGCCTCAGATTTTGTTCAAAACTTTGTCTGACCAAATTGATAAGTATAACAAGAACAAGTCTGATGGGAAGACGAAGTTCAAAACTCACTGCATAATACTCACCAATTTTGTTTTTCACTTATCCTGCCCTTGCCAAATTCCTTGATGAGAACCCTGCTTATAAAACTGATGAAGTTCCAGTTTTTGGGAAAGACAACCTTGTCTTGAAGAGGCGCAGGAAGCGCATGGAAAAGCGCGCGCCTAGGGTAAAGGGTGCTCAGTTGGTTGATGAAGCCACTGAGTCAGATGAAGATGCAGATGGCGCAGAAGATGGCGCAGACATTGAAGCAGTACCTCGCGCAGAACCATCTGTGGTTCCAAGTGCAGAAAAGGGCAAAGGAAAAAGGGTTGCTGAAGGAACAAGCAGACCTCCTAAGCGCCCAAGATCTGAAACTGAAGAAGAGAAGGAACTGAAGCGCGCTAAAGAAGCCAGTAGACTGGAAGCGCAGAAGAAAAGGGATGAAGACTACAAGTTAAAACAGGCTGCTGAGTTATCAAAGTCTGAAAGGCACAAAGGTGTAGGGTCTAGCGCTGATGTACGCGCGCCTGCCACTAATGCGCCTCCCTCTCTTCAAGCGCCCTCCACCACTCCTGCTACTCTATCTTCAGAACGTCAAAGTCTTAGAGACCAAATATCAGCTGATTTATTTGGTGAACTTAGTGAAGATACCGCTCAGGGGGAGCCATATCCTTCAAGGTGCAAATCACCCTCTACTGCGCCCCAATCAAATCCTGAAGAACCCTCTTCCAGCACAGATTATCTACCTTCTCCTCATGCGCCCCGTACTTCTCCTGCGCCCCCTCCTCCCACTCCTGACATGAGTGTTGTTATTTCACTGCTACAGCAACTCCAGCAAGGCCAAGCTCAGATGAATTCACAGTTAGAGCTTCACACTTCCATGCTTACTCAGCAAGCTGATGAGATTGCTGCCATTAAGGGGGAGTTGGCGCGCATAGATGCGAATATCAAGGACAAACATTTCCTTACTCCTCAACAATGGAATGACGCTATAGATCAGATGAATGAACTTTTCAAAGGTACTCTTGCCTCCCTTCCTGAGCGCATAGATGGTGGCATCAAACTCACTGATGGCCAAGATTTCATTAATGCCATAAGGGAAGTAGAGTTGAATATAGCGGGTGATATAAGGAAGTTGTTTGAGATGGTGGCTGGAGATAGCCAAAAATTGCTGAGTGTTGTTGATAAACTTAAAGAAGTTAAGGATGAGCTAGAAATCCTGGGCTTAACTGTTTATGGTGCTGATCCTGGCGCAGAACCCAAAGCTTCTGAAACTCATGCGCCTCCAGCTCCTGAAACTCCTGCGCCCTCTTCTAGCTCTGCTCCTGGCGCGTATATAGACATTAATTCACAGCTTTCAAAGATTGATGTTTTGAAGGAATTAGTTGTCACTCACTTCAATGCCGCGCATTCCAGTGCAGACAGGCGCGCAGATAGAGTTTCCGCTGATATATTTACTGCCCAAGCTGCTGTTGAAGCTAACTTCCAAGCCTTCACTGAAAACTTTTCACAACAGCAGTCTATCACTCAGCGCACCATTGATGAGTATCAAAACATCAATGTGGATCATTTGCGCTATATTAGAGATGGTGTCACTGATACTCACGGTGTTGTAAACCGTTGTCACCAACTTTCCAAACAAATCCAGCGCTCAGTTTCAGAAATAGAAGAAGGATTGAAGGATGACGACGCAACTCCTCCCAACCCTTAGTTTTGGTTTGTTTTTAAGTTTTTAGAACTCTTTTTGTGATTAGAAACCTTTTATTAGTGATTTAGTGCTTACATGTTTTAGCACCTTTTGTTTTTTGTTCTGTTAAATACTTGTACTCTGTAACTCTTACACCTTGAGTATTAATGAGAACAAAACATCACTTTTGTTTCAAAACTTGTTCACTCAAACTTCTTGTTTGTAGAACATTGAATGTTGTTTAAAATCATATGCATCATATTTGAACTGCTTCATATTTCATGCATTGCGTTTAAACTTTGTTTAAACACATTTCAAAACTAAAACTCATATATCATTCTGAATGTGTTAAACTGTTATTTCTATCTTTCCATTTGTAATGTTTTATCCTTATTGGAATAGATTAGGAATCTATATCTTGGACTAGTGTGTGCATTAACTTGAGACATGATTTACCAATTTCATTTATTTGGACATGTTATTATCAAGTATAATGTTTGTCCCTGATATAGTAGGTAATGGCATCAATCAAATAGGGGGAGATTGTTGGGTATGCCCACTTATATCTCAGTTTCAATGTAATAGGATTGATTAGATTTGATTGATCCATCACCTAAGTTTTATTTCATGGACTTTAGACCCACATGTAAGAAGTATTTATACTTCATTTTTTTAGGTTGTCCATTGTAATAGAATAGGCTTAGGAATAGGGCAATGATATCAAGATTCAAGAAAATCACAAGTTTGAGCCAAGACACGCGCCATGCGCCTCTAAGCTCATGCACCTACGCGCCTCTTTGGCGCGCGCGCAATGTGTTACGCGCCTCAGATGACTCAGAGCGCGCATACGCTACGCGCCCCTCTTAACTCAAACGCGCCTCAAAGAAGTGTTTTTAACACTCAGTGATTTAACGAAGATTCAAAGACTTGAAGAGATTCAAACTACGCCAATGATCCAACGGTGGTTAAATAACACGTATGCACCCGCATCTAAGGACACCTGTCCATAACGGTCATATTTGTGTTATGTGTCTAACAGCTATAAAAGGACACGTGCTCCACTCAATGAGCGACAGCACATCCGTCCTTTCTCTGACTCACCAAGGATTTCCAACGGATAGTTTTTGGGGCTCTACTATAAATACCCCATAACTTCAACCATTTGAAGTTGCTAAGAATTTCAAGAATCTCTCTTTCAAGCATTTGTTGAATATTTGAAGATTGCCTTTGTTATTTCCAGAATTCTCAAGAACATCTTCATAACTTCATCCTTAGCCCAGATCCTCAAGCAAAAACACTTTAGTTTTCTCGTGCTCTCAATCTCAAAGATCTAAAGAGCCTTGAATATAAAATCACACATGCACCTCTTTAAGTTTGATCACTTAGATCTTTCTTTTAGAGATACACCGGTTATTGTCTAGGATTTGTTCTTTTATAGAATATTAGATCTTGAGTTAGTGTATACGCTCAAACGATTGTAATTTATAACACTCTCTCATTATATAAGATCTCCATTAGAAATCCAAGACTAACCATCTTGGTAGAGGACGTAGATCATTTTCCCGATCGAACCTCTCCAAATAGCGCGTACTTATTATCTTGCTATTTCCTTTCAAGTCATATCATATCTAACTATTTAATTGTTTATTCATTGTAGATTGATTGATTGAACTGTGTTGTGTTTGTTATATCATTTGCCTTAGTTCCTTATTTCACTCACTTTGAGCCAAAATACTTAGAGTGTGTGTGCGCCCCCTTTATCATACTTTGCGCCTATTTACATTACTAAATTCCGCTGTGCATTTCACTCACTCACATAGGCGCATATCATAACGCTTATTTGATAAAGTGCGCATTTGCAATTGAGTTTATCAAGGGTACGAAAAGAATTTTAAAACAGCTATTCACCCCCCGTCTAGCTATTTTTCATACCCTTGTTGCCCTTTGGGACCAACACCACGGCTTGGCTAGAGCGCGTGAATTACCTAGGATGTCTACTTGATTTTAAGAGTCGCCACCCACGTTTTAGAGGAACGCGAGAAAACCTAAGAAAGTAGCCTTTTTTATTGATTACGAAACCAAAGATTCTTGAGATGAGGGGTTCGGGGGTTAGGTGAGGAGTGGGAAGTACTTAAACACCCACTCCGCCCCGCTTACGCGGGTCTTGCTACTCTTGGTGTTCTTATATTTACATGTCCTTTAATTTAATGATAAGAGAAATGTGCTACCAATTATAATGAAAAGAAAGGGGAAATTTATAGAGGAAAAATAAAGGAGAGTTGCTTATTTATTGATTTATGCTAAAGATTACATGTCGAATTATTGCTAGATAATTACATTAAGAAATGAGAATGTAAATTAAAGTGGAATTAAAATGTTGGGATGTAACCTTGACCAAACTTCAATAGTGAAGTGGTCTTTTGGTTGTATCCCTTTTTATGGAGATTGCATACACATTAGAGATGAAGAAAGTAATTTAAAAGGTTTTTTGTTTAAGAGGTGATAAAGAGAGAATATAAGACAAAACAAGAATTTAGAGGAAGAAGATGGACATTGTACCTTGTGCTTGCAAGAGGAAGGACCAAACTTTGTGTAATGACTACCTTTGAAAATGGACTTTTGTGTGTTTAGAGTGTTTTTGACTCAAGAATTCTTCCTCCCTTTCCATGGTGGAATGAAGAGGTATTTATAGGTGTTAGGGAAGTGTTTTTGGTCACAAAGATGGCCCTTCCCCGGATCAAGCCAAGGCATAATGGTCTTGGGGGTTACAAATCAGAAAAGGAGGGAAATTTGGTCAAATCTGAGATTCTGGAAGCGGGAAGCGCGCGCTTCCCACCCCCCCCCCCCTATGGGAGGAGCACGCCTACCACAAAGGAGGGCAAAGGCGTGCGCATCCCAGCTTCAGAAAATTCATATTTTAGCCCAAATGTTAACCCCGTTATGCAGTTAAGCCCCAAAACTAACGGAATTAGTCCAAAAACTTAACGAACATCACGAAAGTCAACGAAAATAAATGAAACAAAGACTCAAGGTTGACTTTTCCACTTAGTAAAATCCAATACTAACGGAGTAAGTAAGGAACTTAACGGAAAGTAACGAAAGTTAACGAAAAGTAACAAAACTTAACAGAAAAGAGGAAGACAAAGAATGTGTATGCAATCGGGACATGAGAGGTCCAAGGCGGGGTGTCTACAAAATGCTTCAATTGTTTTTTATTTTCATCCTTGTTTATAAATAATTGAAGATGAAAGTTGTTGTAGTTATGTTTGTTGTTTTGTCTTCTCTCCTTAGTGGGAGCCCTTGTTTTCTCTCCTTAGTGGGAGCCTTGCATTTTCTCTGTTGTTTTTGTGTATTGGTGGGATAATCAATGAGATGGTCTATATAATATTGATTGGATGCAATGGCCACATCTATGTTTACAAAAGAAGCGGGTGGATTGGGTTTCTGTGATCTTCGGTTATTCCGTCTTGCAGTGGTTGGGAAATTCGGTTGCAGATTTTATGCTAACCCGGAAGCCTTCGATTGTTGTGTTTTCAAAGCTAAATGTTTTCTGAAGGAGAATTTTCTGAATGCCGTTATATGGCAGTGCCCAAGTCATGCTTGGAAAGGCATCCGTGTGTTCCAAGATATTGCTAAGAGCGCTACAAAGTGGAAGATTAGAGATGGTCATAATGTTCGAATTATGGGTGATCCATGGCTTCATAAATATACTAGTTTCTTTGGTGGCACTGCAACTTTAAGCACGAAGACACTTCTTCGTCATCCCTCTTTTAACATTTCTCTTGTAATTCAGATTGCCATTGATGTAATTGATAATACATGGGCTGGGCCTCTAATTATTGTAGAGAGCCTTCCCATAATTTTATAATTTAATGGTAATTTGGTTTCGAAAAAAAAAAGATAATGACGGGGTTGGTACCAAAAAAATACTAAAAGAAGAAAAAAATATAGCATTAAATCCTAACAATAATACTAAAAAAATTATCTCCAACTGCCATTTCTCTCTCAAACTGCCTCCCTCCCCATTCATCCATCTTCTTCTTCTACAATTCTTCATCAATCTCTTAATATTTGATTTAATTTACTATTATTGATCTCAAACAATTGTTTGTAATCACATTGTAATTATTGTGATTACAAACAATTGTTTGATGATCTTGTTCTTTTGTAACTTTGTAATTTTTTGTAAATGTTGTTTCTATTTTATTGTTTGATTTTCTCTCCACTTGTGAGAGCTTTTGATTTCCCTCCTTTGTGGGGCCGTTGTTTTCCCTCCTATGGTGAGGGCCTTTGTTTTCCCTCCATTGTTGAGGGCTTTTGGTATTACTTTTGTGTTGGCCATTCTCAATCTACCACACCGCGAGGATGATATATTGGTTGTAGATTTGGTTGCTTCATCTTTGAACAAGAACGCTTCGGATTTATGTTTGGAAGGAAGGTCTTCAACTAATCTTTCAATCAATTTCGGGCTTAAGCGGAAGCATATGTTATCCATTTTGAAGTCTCGCAAGAGTGTGTTCATGAAGACAATCTATGATGAAGTTAGATTAGGTTGCCTTCTTCAAACATACCGAGTTGTGCTTCGTGCTCATATTCATCTCTTGGTACGTTTAGTTGATCGTCGAGCCAATGCTTTGGCCGATTGTATTTCTTGGGCTTCTTTTACGTTTGTAACGTTTGTAAGCCCCATTGTTTGGGTTGAGCATCCGGTGTTTGTGGATAGCCAACTCCATGTTCATTGCAATTGCTAATTAATAAAATCTGTTTGTTTGCTTCAAAAAAACAAACAAACAATAATACTAAAGTAAAATTAAAGAAAAAACTATCGCTAAACCCTAACTGAAGAGGACAGAAAGACAAATTAGAAATTGTTGCTACCAATTGGTACCGGAGCGACGACTAAACAGGCCCGGCTATGGGCCTGTGCAACCAGCCCAGTAGCACAGGGCCCAAAATTTTTGAAGGGCCCCATAATTTCTACGGGAAAAATACGTTTTGATGCAACGTACCACACCCTAGATTACACAAAATGCAACTTACTTTAAAGTTACCACATAATGCAACGTACTTTCCAATTTTGTTTCAAATAATGCAATTTCCGTTTTAAATAATGCAACGTACTAAAATGTATGCTGCATTATTTGAAAAGAAAATTGCATTATTTGAAACAAAATTGGAAAGTACGTTGCATTATGTGGTAACTTTAAAGTACGTTGCACTTGGTGTAAACAAAGTGAAAGTACGTTGCACCGTTTGGTCATTCGCCCTCATTTCTACCCACTTCTCCTTTGTAGACTTGGCCCAAGTTAGATGAAACGCGCAGCAGAGAGACGACAACTCAAATCAGGCGAGCTTAGATAAAAACGAAACGACGACTCCGAAATCCGAAATCATGACTCGGTAATCACGCAAATTACGGCTTCTTCTCGTAAGTCGATTCCGATACAATAGCAAGAAAGCAACACCAAAAAAAAAGAAAAACGTGAACGGCTGAGTATCCCTCCGCAGATAGAACAATGGTAGTAGAACATAACAGAATCAACAATAATACTTGCTCTTCGTATTGAAATACCAAGAATAAAACAGAACCTGCATTCCTGTTAATTGGCTCATAATCTGTAAGTCCCTTTGACTCTTTGAATTCGTTTCTTTTATTGTCTTTTTGTTCAATCACTATTTCACTTAGCTGCACCAACGATCTCTTTTGCGGAACCCTTAATTGATTGAATTCACTGTTTTCTTACTATTCATTTTGTTTATGGTATTGGGTATTTAGGACATTTTACCCGAATTAGATTGTTAGGGATTGAGTTGGACACGAAACTTGTGTAAGAGCATTGTGCAAATTTAATCATCTACTCCCCCCGTTTCAAACTAATCTCTATTAAATGTAAATGCACGAGTATTAAGAAAATACTCCCTCCGTCCCGCCCGAATTAGGATTTTCGGGTGTGTTAGTGGAGTAGGTGATCTGAGTATGAAAAGTAAAGTAGGAGAGAGAAAGTAGGGTAGAAAATAATGAGTGGAAAGTTGTTGTGAGTGTGAATGTGGGATCCATTAAATAAAACATTTCTATTTTTGGGTTGTTCTAATTCGAATGGGACACCCAAAATGAAAATTTGTCCTAATTCGAGTGGGACGGAGGGAGTATGTTGGAAAAATAACGGTTATGAATGGGTATAAGAGAAAAAAATAAGTAGTGGATAATTGTTATGAGTGAGCAGTAAATAGATAATTGAATATTTTTGGTAAGTAGCGATTAATATAGACGACTTGAATCTCTCTTGCAACTTCCAGTCCCCAAAACAGAAATATGTAGCGATTAGTTTGAGACGGATGGAGTAAAATATACTGTAGTATATTTTCTACTTCCTCTATCTCAAAAAAAGAATATATTTCTTTTCATTTTGAAGAAAATTAAAAACTTCTGATATCTACTTTATTTGATCATTTATTTTGAGACAAGTTTAGTAAAAATAATTATTTTGGAACGGAGAAAGTAGGGCCAATATATAGCTTTAGCACAGGGCCCCTAAAATTACTGAGACGGGCCTGCGACTAGACTTCCTCAGGCACTCAGAAAAATCCAACTTGAGTTGATGACAAGCGGAAGGAACAAAGTCCGGTCCTATAGCATGTCGACCATGGAGTTCGAGACAAGCATCGAGATCATTCTTAACTTTCGAGCAACGAAACCCTCCATTATTATTATTATTATCTTCGACAAAATCGTTCTGAATTCTCCCCCCATACAATCCTCTATAAATCTTACCATCTTCAATAACTTGTTTGGCCCTTACACTTTCCTCGGCTATCTTCACTTGCCTCGCCACAAACTCCTTGATAACTTGTTTCTTTACACTTTCGTCAACGTCGTTACTAACTCCAGACCACTTGAGTATTTGTTCCTCCATCCTCTTCTCTACCCACGCATGAAACTTCTGAAACGCTTTTTGCTTTACACTTTCATCAGCGTCTTTATCAACTCCTTCGCGCTCAAGTATCGTTTCATCTACGTACTTCCGATATGCCCATTGATCAAATTTACCTTCATTCGAAGACATCTTCAATTATTCTTTCTTATATATCCTCCCTCCTAATTATACGAGTATTATTTATCGATCAATCAAAAAAATACTGATTATTAATTTGGTTTACCAGCCGGCCCTCTATATATAATGCTCGCTAGCTCTTTCCTCTTTCTTTTCCAGTAAGTTTAGATCTCTCCAGTTTCCTATTGGACTATCTTTCTAATTTCACAATTCTTACTGGTAATCTATTCTTTTTAGGGTTAGTTGTTATTATGACATTTAGGATCCACCGGATTATTTAATATGCCTGTCCACCAATGCCCTAGTGAAGAAAACTTACATTCCAAGACAAGGGATTGGTTGCATTGTGGAAATACAATTGTATAATTTTTACCCCTCAATATTTGAATGAAAAAAAAAGGGGGGAAACTAGTTTCTCCATAAGTTATAAAAAGTCTTGTTTTTATAGGGTTTAAGGTTTAGGGTTTAAGAACTAGGGTTTAGGGTTGTAGGTTTGGGGTTTAAGAGTTAAAAACATGAATTTTTATAACTTATGGAGTAACTAGTAACACTAAAAAAAAAAAGGTACCGTACTGTTCTACAATTTATCCTTATGTCACTTTGTTTTTACAGCAAGTATAGCTTTTTATGTCAATTTGAAAAAAAAAAAAAATACAACTAGAATTAGAGATGGGTCAGGGTGCCAAGGAGAGTAGCTCCACAAGTCTATATACCGGTCTATGTTTCACTCTTTAGTAGATGTGGGATAATTTTCTACAACCCCCCCCCTTACGTGTGACCCGGAGAGAAGGTCAAGTCTATATATCGATCCATGTTTCTCTCTTTAGTAGATGTGGGATACTTGTCTAACATGCCTCTTCACGTGTGACCCGGAGAGAAGGTCTAGTAGATGTGGGAAAAAAATTTAACACGCCTCCTCACGTGTGATTAGGAGAGAAGGTCGAGGGTTGAGCACGTGGACCTTATAAGTTTTACCTTAAAAATAATTAGTGTTAAAAAAAAATAGCTCCTCAAATTTATATATCAATCCATATTTTTTTTAGTAAATACTCCCTCCGTTCCATTATAAGGTTCCTACTTTGACTTTGCATGGGGATTAAGAAAAAGTAAATGTTGTGAGTGTGAAAAGTAAAGTAAGAGAGAGAAAATGGGTAGGGAGTTTTTGTTGTGAGAATGATAAGTGGGTCTCATTTTCCCTTTTATCCATAAACTTCTGAAATATCCTATTCATAAGCTCAATAAACGCTGCCGGTGCGTTAGTCAATCCAAATGGCATCACTACAAACTCATAATGAACATACCTTGTTCTAAAGTTTGTCTTAGCTATACCATTCTTCTTCGCTCTTAGTTGATGATAACTAGACCTCAAGTCTATCTTCGATAAATAATATGCTCCACGAAGTTGATCAAACAAATCATCTATTCTTGGCAACGGGTATTGATTCCTTACCGTCACGCGGTTCAATTCACGATAGTCGATACATAAACTCATCAACCCATCTTTCTTCTTCACAACAACACCAGTGCACCCCATGGTGATATTACGGAGCCATTCTATACGGCGCCTTCGATATTGGTGAAGTCTCCGGTACCAAATCGATAGAAAATTCTATTTCTCTTTATGGAGGTATTCCCGGTAAATCCTCAGGAAACACGTCCTTGAAATCTCTAATCACAAAAAGTGATTCTACGGTTACTTCCTTCTTGCGCGTATCACCAATGTACGCCAAGAATCCTTCACATCCTTTCTTTAAAAGCTTACGAGCCTTCATTACCGGTATAAGGTTCGATCGGGTTCTAGGTTTCGTTTTTTGAGAACATCACTCTTCTCTAGATAGTAATCTGAAGTGGACTTCTTTCTTTAAAACAATCCACATGCAGCCAACTAGTCCATTCCCAAGATTACATCAAATTCTTCAATGTCCTAAACTAATGAGATCAACCTCAAGTTCTTTCTCATCCAATTTCAAAGGACAATTCCTAGATATAGACGTAATAGGGATCAATTCTCTAGTTTGAATATCCATAACTAAAGAATTCTCTAACGCCTCAGGAATTAAATTCATATTCTTAGCCAAGCAATCATTTGGCACTTCTTATCAGAACATTGCCCGTTGGCGTCGTTCTTATTATCATCATTTCTATTGCCGTAGCCTTTACTCTGGTACTTACTTATACTACCTTCCTTTTCACGATCGTCAGTAGCCTTTCGCTTATTATTGTTCCCATCGCGGTTCCAGCTTCCTTTGGATTCAGTCGACACTTTCTCAGTTGACTCTTCTTCTCTTTTCGCTTACTGCGATAACTATCTGATTCTTTCTCCACTATCCTTGTCCTATCCAACACTTGATCATAGGTTGGTAACATTAATAGAGTGATTCTATATCGGATTCGGTTGCTAAAACCAGCTTCAAATTCTCGAGCCTTTTGCGCTTCATCTTCGAAGAGCATTAGGGCAAATTCTAGCAATTCGGTGAATCTATCACCATAGTCGTTCACCGTCATACTTCCTTGAGTTAGTATCATAAACTCAGCCACTCTGGCATTTCGAACACTTGCCGGATAATATGATACTATCATTAGTTATCATGAATACGAGACTTTTTCACGCTCTCTCATACTATAGCTCGTCTCTACAGACTAACATTCTATTTATAGGTCATTCACTAAACCACTGGTCGCTTCAACAGACCATCACTATCTTCATTAGTCGACTTTACTAGATTTATTGGTCGCTTCATTAGACCATTTCTATTTTTATCGGTCATTTCAATAGACCATAATCACTTTCATTGGTCGATTCAATAGACCATTCTTACTTGTTCCAGGTTAACTCGCACATTTAACACTATTACTCACGCGAACACAAGCATTGTACTATGCTTAATACTTTCACATAAATAGGCCATCCCCAAAATACGTAACTTTTACAAAAGATCGGTTTACTAGATTCCCGGTCGTTCCAATAGACCAATTCTACTTAGGGAAGTCATTTTACTAGACTTTACTTATTCATCGTAGGTCGATTCTGTCACGACCCGAAACCCCGTCCCTATTTTTCTTAGTAATAAATAATTATTTATTTGTTTACTTGCTTAATTATTTATTTAATTATTTATTATGTGTGCATTTTGTGTGTTATAATATTTTATGCCTAGCATTTAATTGATTTTGTGCTAGTATAGAATTGTTGAGTCTTAGTTGTTAGTAGAAAGTATTAGTTTTTGGGTAAGTAATGGAGGAGGGGGCTAAGTGTAAATTTTTGAATTATTCACCTTCTCCCTCACCTCACCTTACCTCCCTCCCTCACTCAGTCTTCATTCTCAGAAATTTCTCTCTCTCTCCTTGGGTATTGAAGGTAAAACTCTCATCTTCCTTCTCTCTTCATTTCATTCACCTTCCCCCCATTTCCTCTCATTGTTCATGTTATACCAAATGTCTAGATAGTCGATAGGTTCGCGGGAAGCTCAATAGAAGTTGATTTGGTTGAGTTTGGATTCCTTTGAGGTAAGTTACTAAGCCCCCTTTAGCTTAAAATTGGTCATTTATGTTTTGTGTGATCATTGGATGATGAATTAATGCTTAGTTGTGAATTTAAATGTTGATTTGTATCTTGATCATCTTTTGTGAATTTTGGGAAATGTTGAGCTTTAAACCTTGGTTTGGGTCCTTAGTTGATGTTGTTTGAGTTCTTGTAGACTTCTATGTCATGTTGAGTGCTTGTGTATGCAAATAGAAGGGTGGAATTCGTTGGGTGTAAAGTTGGGTTGATTTGGGTAAGAATTTTGGAAGAACCCAGGAGTTTCTACAGATTTTCTATGTGCGGCGAAGGAGGCGCGCGCTTCCTCTGGACTGAGGCGTGCGCACCCTCACTCTTCCTTTTTGGCTATGTCCTTCTGGTCTAAGGAGGCGTGCGCATCCTTTTTAGGGAGGCGTGCGCTTCCTCGCTTCCCATTTTGTTGATGTTCCTTCTGATTTCAGGAGGCGCACGCATCCTCTTTGTTTGAGGCGCGCGCTTCCCCTCCCCTGTTCTGGTAATTGCTCGTTTTTCGTTCAATCTTCGGTAGGTCATAACTTTCTCACCCGGACTCCGTTTTAGGTGTGTAAACTATCGTTTTAAAGATCTTTTTGAGTACTTTGAGATGAGCGGGTTTATTAAATGAAATGTCTAAGTATTGGTTGAGAGAGTTGGTTTGGATCCGTTTGTGATCATGTTTGTAATGTGTTAAGGTGTGTAACCATTGTGCTCTTTTTGAGTAACTCCATGTGCGATGTTGTTGTTGATTGATTTCCACATGAGAATTAGTTGAATCCTTTGTGATGAATTTGGCTTGGCTCCCTACTTTGGAATCAATGCCCCGTTGTTGTTTCAAGCGAGTAATTATTACTATGTGCTTGTATAGAGTCCAGCTGGCATTGTTGTGTTTGTTTTGGGCAGTGATGTATATTATAATGGCACGAGCCGAGTCCAGTATAATGTACTTCACTGGTAACCCAGTTTCCCCATGTTCAGTGGCCTTGAGTGGGATGCCCCTTCCCGTGATCGTGGTTGGGATGAGCTAGCTCTTATGGTGAGTATTCTAGCTATTGGCTTGGGGGTATGACTATGTGTTATTTCCCCCACTACTGGTTGTTGTTGTTACTTGGTTCCGGAACCGGCTTCAGCTCTTTCATGCTGCTCAACGGACTCTTCTCAAAGGATGGTGTTCCGTTTATAGAACCTTGGCTCAGTATCCACTTATGAGTGTTTGTTTCCGCATTATGTGTTATGTGATGAGTGGACTATATCTTTTATGTTATATGCATATGTGAATGCCTATTGATTGTTCCTTTGTGATTATCATGTTGGCATGAAATGTAGTTGCATATTAGTAGCTTACTGAGATTTTATCTCACCCCTTATTTGTTTACTGTTTTAGATAAGGGTGTGCATCCGGGATAGGTCACTTATCACAAGGAAGGCGTCGAGGTGGTAAATTCTTTTGGGGTATGTTTGTAAAGGCTACATTACGTAAATGTATAACCTTAATGGGTAGTGTATCCGTGACTCGATCTTGTAACACCTATTTTGGATAATGTTGGTGTTCATTCTTTTGTATAAGTTAAAGTAGGCCTTCGTGCCAGTAATTTAGTTGTGAAAGTTATTTAAAAGTAAAGTGGAGGTTTTGCACTCCAAAGTGGATTTCGTTTATCTTTATGATAGTTTTCGAAAAGTTTTTGTTAAATGTGATTTATGACGTCTTCCGTGCGCGTCCTGAGCGTGGGGCCATATAGGACCACGGGTACGGGGCGCGACAGTTGGTATCAGAGCTAGGTTGTAGATAGTCTAGAGTGACTAAAGGACCTAGGAGGGTAATTGAGTATGGAGTGAGTAACGATGAGTGTCTTATGCAGGTACTCGGTAATCATGGTCGGGTCTGATAATGAACAGGGTGGACCTGCCGAACAGGGAAATGCAAGGGAAGAAGCCCTAGCAATGTTTCAAGGGATATTCGAGGCGGCATTGAAAACCATGAATGATAACAATCGTAGAGGGGCACCATTGGCTCCGAGGACTGGACTGGAACAATTTCTGAGGATGAAACCGACAGAATTTGATAGAGGGTCAGATGTGGCTACAGCAGAAAGGTGGGTTGAGTCTATGGAAAAGATCTTTGAGGTCTTACAAAGCTCCGATGAGGATAGGGTAAGATTTGCGACCTACAAGCTAGTTGGAGGCGCAGAGTATTGGTGGAAATCGTTGAAAGCTAGTTGGGAGGAGGCATGGGTACCCCATGTTTGGGAGACGTTCAAGAAAAAGTTCAAAGAGCATTTCATTCCTAAGGTGGACCAAGATAGGAAGGAATCCGAGTTTCTTAGCTTGGAACAAAACTTGTTGACGGTGGCCGAGTATGTTGCCAAATTCACGGAATTGGCTCGCTATTGCAATTACATGGTTTCGACTGAAGAAAGGAAGACCTCGAGGTTTGTCAAAGGGTTGAAAACCGTGATCAGAACCCAACTCACTTCCCACAAATTCCAAGACCTACAAGATGCCATTGATCGTGCCTACCAGGTGGAGCAGGACATTGTAGAGCATAAAAAGAAGACTGAATCAACGAGTGTAGTGAAACAAGGAGGACAAGGGAAGCCGCAACCTCATCGTGGTGACACTAGAGGAGCTCAGAATATCTTTTCACCTTTCAGAGGAACTTCTCCAGGACAACAGGGTAATAGGAATCAAGGTAACACCTCGGGGGGTCAGAATAATCGGGTTTGCAATTATTGTCAAAAGGGAGGACACTCCGAGGAGAAGTGTTGGAAAAAGCAAGGAAAGTGCTTGAATTGCGGCCAGTTGGGTCACTTTCAATATCATTGTCCTAAACCGAAGAATCAGTCAGTTGGTAGTGGTACCGGGTCGTCTTCGGGTCAGAAGAGGGATGCCTCGGGCAAGCCCAAGGTGCAAGGTCGTGTCTTCGCCATCAACCAACAACAGGCTTCAAATGCTTCTGACGTGATTGGAGGTATTATTTCTATGTCTAATAGGAGGGCACGTGCACTAATAGACCCCGGTTCTTCGCATTCTTATGTGTCTGTGCATTTTGCATCTCAGTTGTCTTCCTTGCCTGAGTCTCTACCTTTTGTATTAGAGGTGTCTACCCCTATGGGTAAGAGTTTGGTGACTGATAAGGTATTGCGTGATTGTGATGTGCATATACGTGAGCATGTTTTACTTGCTGATTTGATTATATTGCCATTACAAGATTTTGATATCATTTTGGGTATGGATTGGTTGAGTCGATACCATGCTACTGTTGATTGTTTTAAAAAGGTGGTTACTTTTTCTACCCCTAATGCCCCTGAATTTTCTTTTGAGGTGATTCCTTTGAGCAAAAAGGTTCATGTTATTTCGTATGTGAAAGCTAGAAAGTTGTTGAACCGTGGTTGTGTTGGGTTTCTGGCCAGTGTTCTGGATACTACAAAAAAGGTTTCTAGTGTGGAAGAGGTAAGTATTGTTAGGGAGTTTCCGGATGTGTTTTCTACGGAGTACTCTATGCCTCCTGATAGAGAGATCGAATTTTGTATAGACTTGCTTCCAGGTACAACTCCTATATCGGCGGCACCTTATAGAATGGCTCCGGTTGAATTGAAGGAATTGAAGGAACAGTTGCAAGAGTTACTTGATCGTGGGTTTATCCGCCCTAGCGTGTCACCGTGGGGAGCTCCGGTATTGTTTGTCAAGAAGAAAGATGGATCTTTGAGGCTGTGTATCGATTACAGGAAGCTAAATCAGGTAACTATCAAAAACAAATATCCTCTTCCCCATATTGATGACTTGTTTGATCAGCTTCAGGGGTCGGTTGTCTTTTCTAAGCTTGATTTGAGGAGTGGTTATCACCAGTTAAAGATTCGTTCTGAAGACATTTCCAAGACCGCCTTCCGTAGTAGGTATGGGCACTATGAATTTATTGTCATGCCTTTCGGGTTAACGAATGCTCCTGCGGTATTTATGGATATGATGAATCGGGTTTTTAAACCGTATCTTGATACTTTCGTGGTAGTGTTTATCGATGACATTCTGGTTTATTCGAAGTCTCGAGAGGAGCACGAACAACATTTGCGAATGGTCTTATCTATCCTTCGGGAGAAGCAATTGTTTCCGAAGTTCAGTAAGTGTGCCTTTTGGCTCGAGGAAGTTTCTTTTCTGGGGCACGTGGTTTCTAATGGAGGGATATCCGTAGATCCTTCAAAAATTGAAGCTATTGTGGATTGGAAGAGGCCGGAATCAGTTACGGAGATTCGGAGTTTCTTGGGCTTGGCCGGGTACTATAGAAGATTTATTGAGGGATTTTCCAAAATTGCTACCCCGTTGACTCAATTGACCAGAAAGAACGCGCCGTTTGTGTGGGAAGAAAAATGTCAATTGAGTTTCGATGAGTTGAAAAGGAGGTTGACCACCGCTCCTATACTTGTGTTACCAAATGGGAAAGATGAATTGGTTATTTATAGTGATGCTTCTAAAGAAGGCCTCGGGTGCGTTTTAATGCAAAATGGGAAAGTGATTGCGTATGCTTCAAGGAAGTTGACTCCGAGTGAGCAGAATTATCCTACCCATGACATGGAACTTGCGGCTATTGTATTTGCGTTACATAAGTGGAAGCATTATTTATATGGAGCAAAGTTTGAGATTTTTACCGATCACCAAAGTCTGAAGTATCTTTTCTCGCAAAAGGAGTTGAACAATAGACAGCGCAGATGGATGGAATTGTTGAAGGATTTTGATTGCACCATTTCTTATCATCCGGGTAAGGCAAATGTGGTCGCCGATGCCATTAGTCGGAAGTCTTATGTAGCCTCATTGATGGTGCGTGAATGGAAAATGTTGGAAGATGTTCGAGATTGGGATCCTTATGAGTCCGAGCATGGGGCTATCTTTGCGAACATTAAGGTATTACCTGCCTTAATTCAACAAATTAAAGATGCTCAGAAGGATGATCCCAAGTTGATGAAGATTTCGAGTAAGATTGGGGACAAAAAGTTTGAAGAGTTTTCTCTTAGTTCTGAAGGGGTTTTGAGTTATAGAGGTCGTTTGTGTGTTCCCAATGTGAGAGGAGTAAAGCGCCAAGTTCTGGATGAGGGCCACAAGTCGAAGTATACTATTCACCCCGGGAGTACCAAAATGTATCGAGATTTGAAACAGCATTTCTGGTGGAGTGGCATGAAGCGGGAAATAGCGGATTATGTATCGAAGTGTTTGACTTGTCAACAGGTTAAAGCGGAGCATCAAAGACCCACGGGGTTACTTCAACCTCTTGAGATACCGGAATGGAAATGGGAACATGTGACGATGGATTTTGTGTCTGGATTACCGCGTTCGAGGAGAAGGCATGATGCAGTTTGGCTGGTCGTAGATAGATTGACAAAGTCTTCTCATTTTCTACCTATCGAGATTAGCTATTCAATGGAGAGGCTTGCGACTTTGTATATCAATGAGATCGTGAGATTGCATGGGGTTCCAGTTAGTATTGTTTCTGAACGGGATCCTAGATTTACATCTCGGTTTTGGCAGGCGTTTCAGAAGGCTTTGGATTCAGAATTGAGGTTTAGCACGGCTTTTCATCCACAAACTGATGGTCAATCGGAGAGAACGATTCAGATTCTTGAAGACATGTTACGAGCTTGTTCGGTTGACTTTGCAGATTCTTGGGATACTCATTTACCTTTAGTGGAGTTTGCTTATAACAACAGTTTTCAATCGAGTATCGAGATGGCTCCTTACGAAGCTTTATATGGTAGGAAATGTCGGTCTCCTATTTGTTGGGATGAAGTCGGGGAAGCTAAGATTTGGGGTGTCGACTTGGTTAATGACTCGGTTGAAAAGGTAAAGCTTATTCGAAATCGCCTAATCACCGCTCAGTCTAGACAAAAGAACTATGCCGACCACCGAAGGCGAGATCTCGAGTTTCAGTCGGGTGACTTCGTGTTTTTGAAAGTGTCTCCGAAGGTGGGAATCCGAAGGTTTGGTAAGAAGGGAAAGCTTGCTCCAAGGTTTATTGGGCCTTTCGGGATATTAGATAGAGTTGGGAATCTTGCTTATCGTCTTGCGTTACCGCCCTCTTTAGGCCGATTGCATAATGTGTTTCATGTTTCAGTGCTTCGTAAATATGTGTATGATCCGTCTCATGTGTTGTCAGAAGTACCGGAAGATATCGAACCGAATATGTCTTATGAGGAGAAACCAATTCGAGTGATTGATTCCAAGGTGCAAGAGTTGAGGAACAAGAGTATTTCCCTAGTTAGAGTGGTATGGAGGAATCACGAAGTTGAGGAGTCGACTTGGGAATTGCGGGATGAGATGGAACGGATGTATCCGTGGTTATTCAAAAATCTTGGTAAGTGTTAAAATTCGGGTCGAATTTTCTTTTAGGGGGAGTGATTGTCACGACCCGAAACCCCGTCCCTATTTTTCTTAGTAATAAATAATTATTTATTTGTTTACTTGCTTAATTATTTATTTAATTATTTATTATGTGTGCATTTTGTGTGTTATAATATTTTATGCCTAGCATTTAATTGATTTTGTGCTAGTATAGAATTGTTGAGTCTTAGTTGTTAGTAGGAAGTATTAGTTTTTGGGTAAGTAATGGAGGAGGGGGCTAAGTGTAAATTTTTGAATTATTCACCTTCTCCCTCACCTCACCTTACCTCCCTCCCTCACTCACTCTTCATTCTCAGAAATTTCTCTCTCTCTCCTTGGGTATTGAAGGTAAAACTCTCATCTTCCTTCTCTCTTCATTTCATTCATCTTCCCCCCATTTCCTCTCATTGTTCATGTTATACCAAATGTCTAGATCGTCGATAGGTTCGTGGGAAGCTCAATAGAAGTTGATTTGGTTGAGTTTGGATTCCTTTGAGGTAAGTTACTAAGCCCCCCTTTAGCTTAAAATTGGTCATTTATGTTTTGTGTGATCATTGGATGATGAATTAATGCTTAGTTGTGAATTTAAATGTTGATTTGTATCTTGATCATCTTTTGTGAATTTTGGGAAATGTTGAGCTTTAAACCTTGGTTTGGGTCCTTAGTTGATGTTGTTTGAGTTCTTGTAGACTTCTATGTCATGTTGAGTGCTTGTGTATGCAAATAGAAGGGTGGAATTCGTTGGGTGTAAAGTTGGGTTGATTTGGGTAAGAATTTTGGAAGAACCCAGGAGTTTCTGCAGATTTTCTCTGTGCGGCGAAGGAGGCGCGCGCTTCCTTTGGACTGAGGCGTGCGCACCCTCACTCTTCCTTTTTGGCTATGTCCTTCTGGTCTAAGGAGGCATGCGCATCCTTTTTAGGGAGGCGTGCGCTTCCTCGCTTCCCATTTTGTTGATGTTCCTTCTGATTTCAGGAGGCGCGCGCATCCTCTTTGTTTGAGGCGCGCGCTTCCCCTCCCCTGTTCTGGTAATTGCTCGTTTTTCGTTCAATCTTCGGTAAGTCATAACTTTCTCACCCGGACTCCGTTTTAGGTGTGTAAACTATCGTTTTAAAGCTCTTTTTGAGTACTTCGAGATGAGCGGGTTTATTAAATGAAATGTCTAAGTATTGGTTGAGAGAGTTGGTTTGGGTCCGTTTGTGATCATGTTTGTAATGTGTTAAGGTGTGTAACCATTGTGCTCTTTTTGAGTAACTCCATGTGCGATGTTGTTGTTGATTGATTTCCACATGAGAATTAGTTGAATCCTTTGTGATGAATTTGGCTTGGTTCCCTACTTTGGAATCAATGCCCCGTTGTTGTTTCAAGCGAGTAATTATTACTATGTGCTTGTATAGAGTCCAGCTGGCATTGTTGTGTTTGTTTTGGGCAGTGATGTATATTATAATGGCACGAGCCGAGTCCAGTATAATGTACTTCACTGGTAACCCAGTTTCCCCATGTTCAGTGGCCTTGAGTGGGATGCCCCTTCCCGTGATCGTGGTTGGGATGAGCTAGCTCTTATGGTGAGTATTCTAGCTATTGGCTTGGGGGTATGACTATGTGTTATTTCCCCCACTACTGGTTGTTGTTGTTACTTGGTTCCGGAACCGGCTTCAGCTCTTTCATGCTGCTCAACGGACTCTTCTCAAAGGATGGTGTTCCGTTTATAGAACCTTGGCTCAGTATCCACTTATGAGTGTTTGTTTCCGCATTATGTGTTATGTGATGAGTGGACTATATCTTTTATGTTATATGCATATGTGAATGCCTATTGATTGTTCCTTTGTGATTATCATGTTGGCATGAAATGTAGTTGCATATTAGTAGCTTACTGAGATTTTATCTCACCCCTTATTTGTTTACTGTTTTAGATAAGGGCGTGCATCCGGGATAGGTCACTTATCACAAGGAAGGCGTCGAGGTGGTAAATTCTTTAGGGTGTGTTTGTAAAGGCTACATTACGTAAATGTATAACCTTAATGGGTAGTGTATCCGTGACTCGATCTTGTAACACCTATTTTGGATAATGTTGGTGTTCATTATTTTATATAAGTTAAAGTAGGCATTCGTGCCAGTAATTTAGTTGTGAAAGTTATTTAAAAGTAAAGTGGAGGTTTTGCACTCCAAAGTGGATTTCGTTTATCTTTATGATAGTTTTCGAAAAGTTTTTGTTAAATGTGATTTATGACGTCTTCCGTGCGCGTCCTGAGCGTGGGGCCATATAGGACCACGGGTACGGGGCGCGACAGATTCACTAGACCTACTTTCATTCACATTTTGGCCGTTTTACTAAGCCAATTACTTTTACTTTTGACTGCTTCAATAAGTCACTTTATTCTTGTTTCGATCGTTTTACTAGACCAAAACTAATTTCACTTGGCCGTTTCAATAAGCCAATTATACTTAAGGTCTTTTCACTTGACCCATACTTTCTCGTTCTAGACTAGCTCAAATGCTTTAACATTTAAGAACGAAACACTAAACAAAGCCATTTGCTTAGAATAAATCATAAACTTTTATTACGAGGATCTTCTTGGAATAAAAGTAAACAAAACAAAAATTCTAGTATTTTCTCTAACTAGAACTAACTATCAATACTATGAATGATATAAATTCTATGTTCCACTTTTCAATCATGAACACCTTTCTAGGCCTTCCCCTAGGTCTTCCACTAGGCACTTTGGAGTCTTCTTAGAGCCTCTTGGTCTACCTCTGGACCTACGATATGGTACCATTGGTGGTTCATCATCATCAATTACAATTGGGGTAGCTTCATTGTCCCCAAGGTTAATTTCTACTTCCTCGATCTCTTCTTCAGCTACCAATTATCTTCCTTTGGCGCTTCATTGCCTACGGGGGTTGTTGGTTCTGACTCCCTAGCTCTTTCTTCCTTTAAGTCTTTCAATTCGTAGTACCACTAGTATGCCCGTTATCGGGTTTCATGATAGTACTTTTCATTCTGAGTCATGGTCTCTTTGACTTCTTCTAAGTCTTTGCGAGTGCCTAGCAATGCCTTCCTATCTCGCATTCACTTCCCTAGTATAAAGCTTACTTTTGTCTTTTCAGCTTCCAAGTCTTCAGTTAACCTCTTAATCTTGAGTGTCTACCTCTAGATCACTCTTTTCTTAATTATTATGTGTTTTAAGTTCATCTTCATGTTTCTTCTAAGTCCGTCCAATCAAGACATAACAATTATCAGTACCATATACTTAAAGGTATACGACTATAATCATCAATTGCATAAGCAACTTAAAAGAATGACATTCTAGTGTAACCTTTCAAGTTTCACTCCCAAAGTGTTCACTTATATTCCTCATATCTCTCGAGGAATTCTTATCTTAGGTTCTTTCCTAAAATAGTAAGTTTCCATAATTAACTAGTTTGACTTCAAGCAATCTTAGTCTTCCTAAAACGCTCAAATCAAACCTATTCAATATCAGAGTTTCTATCCCTTTTAAGCTCTAATCCCATAGCTTTGATACCAACTGTAACGACCCAAACTTTCCAACATTTATAATAATAATCCATAACCAGGAAATCTCAACGTCAACATAATTCAAATCCAACGTTAACATACTACGGCTAGTTTACTTAACCATAATTCAAAATAAAGCGGAAGTATAACTAATATTCAAATCTTAATAGCTAGTACAACCCACTAGCTCTTCAACATAAACCAAAATCAATGTCTTAAAATCCTTCATCATGTCACGGACCGCCATGCTCTGCGATCTAACCCTTTCCACTACTTATTACCTGGGGAAAAGAATATAAGAAAGGGGTGAGCGAACAATGCTCAGTAAGTTCATACGGGATCTCTCCAGGTACTAAGGAGAGATGACCGAAAGAACGGAGCCAAATAATATATTTCAACGAAAGGCTAACATCAATAAGCTTTAACTGTACCTACACAAAATACAGTTATCATATTCAAGGATTATGGCCCTAGTTCAAGTTCGTTAATTCCATAGTTTCATACAACACCTTTTCAGGGTGTTACACCTTTTCAGGGTGTCGAGAGACCTTACACCTCCTCACGGTGCTCTCTCTTAAGTTCGATCATGATCATTAAGCCACTTCATCAAGCAGCATTTACGCCTAATTCTTTTCAATCAAATTAGACTATCTTAATTAGCCCTTTTCACTCAGACTAATTCTAGCTAAGCCCTTTTCAATCAGACTAAGCTAACTGCACCTGTTTCAAATAGATACAGCCATATTCCACAAAGTATTCAAGGTACAAGAATACATAAAAAATTTCAATTCACTTAGATACCCTATGAACAACACATATCACGGGTAAGATAATTCAAAAGACGTTATATCAACATCGGAGTTCAAATGCTACCGGCCATTAGTAGCTACACTTTGAAAGAATTTAGAGAATCCTACATTAAAGGATGAATCTCAAATACTTAACGACCATAATCCCTTACCTTGGCTTTGCGTTATTCCACTTAGCAAACCTCGTGCACGAATCTACAATCATGCATAAAATAGTCTTAGGACAAGTAATACTATTTACTTCCGTCCCCAAATACTTTTCTTTTACTTTCTTAACCTTATGAGTTTATCTTCTTAAACCCCCTTTAAGGTTGATATTCATTCAAGAGTTTGTACTCCCCTTTATTTGTATTCTCAAAATACCCTTTTTAGTTTACCAAAATACCCCTAGGATTTCATTGTTTCTATTCCCAATTAATATGCGTTAGGGTTCCATTATACTCACCAAAACACTATTCACAGATTAATGTTCACAGATTACTATTCACAAATTACTATTCACAGATTACTATTCACATATTACTATTTACAGCCAACCCTAGTTGATCATCATCTTCTTAGGGTTTGAATTCCTAATGATCAAAGCTTAATAAAGATGGAGAAGAAGGATTTATGGGTTCTCGATTTACCTTGATGAACACGTTCACCTTCTCTCTTTCTCTTCTCCTTCTCCGGCTCTACCTCTGCCTCAACCTTATGCGGCTGCTCTCTTCTCTGCGCCGTCCCCACTCTTTCCCGTTCTTTTGCTTTTTCTTTTGAGATAGAAAATAAAACTAGGGTCTTAGGGTTAGGGAGTATTTATATTAAAAGGGTTTTAATTCCCTAATTGAAAAGGATTTCAATATCCTATTGGGTTTTAATTTCCTAAAGCCCAAAGTAAACCCAATACTTACTCATTAATTAATTGAGTCCAAGATAAACAAAAGAGTCCCACGAAAATAAAATAATTGGGCCATAATTGCCGGTTATTACACTTGTACCTCATCTATACTCCGTATCCGTATGTTCCGCTTTAAGAATCAAAAATTTTCTAAAAATACGTCTCATTTTAAGAGTTAAAATCTTAAAATAGAATGTGATAAGCATAAAACGGATTCTCAGAATCCATCCCAATCTTCCCATTGACTTGTTCCCCACTCTTTCATTATGTACATACAATTTCTACATAATTAGGAGATTTCCATATCATGTAATTATAGGTAGTTAATATTCTAGTATTTATCTCTTTATTGTACCATGTATATAAAGGCTATTAATGTGAATAATGAGTAAACTACTTTTCCGCCCCTCGTACTATGGCCCCAACATCAATTTGACACTCGTACTATTGAAGCAACAAATGTATGATGCGTACTATAGTTTTATTAGCAAAATTAACCAATTTACTATTCAGTCGTTAACTTTTTTTAACACACGTTATTTTTTTAACGAGCATTAATTTATAACTAACTTTTGTTATCTCCATCAAAACCAAATCGCATATGTAAAAATCGAATTCCGACTTCGTTAACCGTTGGATCGTCGTGAAACTTCTGGGCTTTGGTCGCATCCCCTAGGCGCACATCATGACCGTTGGGATCTTCCAAATAATTGCCGGAGAGGGAGAAATGTCCGGCGGCGAAAACTGGCGAAAATCTCCAAAAAAATCGCTATATTAAAAATCAAATTCCCGCTTCATTAACAGTTGGATTGTCGTCAAATTTCTGGGGTATGTTCGCATCACTCAGGCGCTCATATTGACCGTTGGGATCAGTAAAATAATTAGCGGTGACGGAGATATGGCCGACGGCGCAAATCCGGCGAAAAACTCAAAAATCGCCCCAAAAGTTAGTTTTGTTAAAATAAATTAATGCCCGTTAAAAAAATAATGTTCGTTAAAAAAAGTTAACAAATGAATAGTAAATTGGTTAATTTTGCTAATAAAACTATAGTACGCATCATACATTTGTTGTTTCAATAGTACGAGTGTCAAATTGATGTTGGGGCCATAGTACGAGGGGCGGAAAAGGAGTTTACTCTGTGAATAATAAAATCATTCTTTTGCAACCTTCTTTATGGTATACAGAGCATAAATTGATCCTCTCCCTCTCAAACACACTTGTACTCCTCCACCGCAAACCCTAGCAATGGCAGCCGCCACCACCTCCATCCCCAACTCGGCAGACCCAGCCAACCCAATCCTTTTTGTCAACCTTTCAAACTGCCGCACCCTCACACCCCTCACATACCTTACTTGGGCATCCCAAGTTACCTCCATTCTCTTCGGGCTTGATCTCCTTAAGTTCGTCGACGGCACCCACCCCCCACCCGATGCTCCCACCAAGTTTGACAAAGCCGACGAGGCTGACAAAACCAATCCCGCCGTCATTACATGGCATCGACAAGACAGGCTCATCCTTGGAGCCTTACTCGGCACCCTTGATCCATCTGTTTCTCCCCTCATGCACCAAGCCACAACATCCCACGAAGCTTGGACCATTCTTAAAACAACCTATGCCAACCCCTCTCGCGGCCACATCCTTCAAGTGAAAGACCAACTTGATTCCCTCACCAAACAAACCCAATCTATCTCTGAATACGTGTACTCTATCAAAAACTGCACCGACAAACTTGCCCTACTTGGAAAACCTATGGATCCCGAGGATGTTATAGCCAAAATCCTCAAAGTCCTCGACTACGACACCTACAAACCCATCATTGACTCCACCCGTGCTCGTGACACCCCTATCACTTTCGAATCCCTCCATGAGAAATTAATTAATCATGAACTAACCCTCAAACAACACCCCACACCATCCACTTTTCCCGCTTCCGCCCACACCATCCAATATCAACCTAATCATACCCGCCCTACCCCTCGGCCAACCAACACCCCTGCCCTACTCCCCACACCCTCATCCTCAAACCCAAATACCTTCAAGGGCAAATGTCAGTACTGCCGCCAAATTGGCCATGTTATTTCTCAGTGCACTCCGTTCAAACAAGCCTACCCATCCGTTGTTTTCCCCCCACCCCCCACTCGGTCCACCCGCCCCAACCCAAACACTAACAACCGCCGCCCCCAAGCCCACACTGCTACAGTGCCCCCAGTTAATCCACCTACTTCTTGGATCATGGATAGTAGCTCTACGCACAACATCACAAACGATCTCAACAACCTCTCGCTTCACCGCCCTTATGATGGAAGTGATGAAGTTGTCATCGGTAACGGTTCGTCCCTCCCTATTGCCAATATAGGTTCCTTCACTATTCCCTCCTCTTCTTCTTCTCTTCATTTTAACAATGTTCTTCATGTTCCTCGTATCTCGAAAAATATTCTTTCTATTTCTCAATTTTGTAAAGATAATGATGCTCTTGTTGAATTCTCACATTCTTCATTTCTTATCAAGGCTCGGTTGACCAACCACATCCTTCTCCATGGGACAATTGATCGTGGAGTCTATCTTCGGCATCCGTCCTCTACTCTAGCACATCCCAGCACCTCTATATCTCTTCCCTCATGGCACCACCGGCTTGGCCATCCAGCAGCACCAATTATTTCGTTTTTACAGAAACAGTTTCATTTATCTATTCCTTCTAGTCGTTTTTCGAGTTGTACTGCTTGCAATATTAATAAGAGTCATAAACTCCCTTTTTCTGTTTCATCTCTTACCTCTCATGCACCCCTTGATATCATTTTTTCTGATGTTTGGACCTCTCCTGTCTTATCATATGACAATTTCAAATACTATGTAATATTCGTCGATCACTATACAAAATACACCTGGCTCTACCCCCTCAAACATAAATCTGATACTTTTGCCACCTTTAGTCATTTATAAACTCTAGTTGAAAAATTCTTCTAAAAAGATATCATTCAATTCTACTCCGATAATGGGGGCGAATACATAAAACTCACTCTGTCTCTTCTATAATCTGGCATATCTCATCTCACCTCTCCCCCACATACTCCTGAACATAATGGTTTCTCTGAAAGGAGGCACCGTCACATTGTTGAAACCGGACTAGCCCTACTCTCCCATACTAACCTTCCCCTCACTTTTTGGCCACACGCCTTCTCCACAGCCACATATCTCATAAACCGTCTTCCTACCTCCACCCTCTCCAATGACTCTCCTTTCCTCCGTCTCTTTAAACAACCTCCCAACTACAACAAACTCCGTAGCTTCGGCTGCTTATGTTTCACGTGGCTCCGTCCCTACACCAAACATAAGCTTGAACCTAAATCTATCCCTTGTATTTTTGTAGGCTACTCACCCTCTCAAAGTGCCTACCATTGCCTAGAACCAAACACCCTCCGTATATACACCTCCCGACACGTCAAATTCATTGAGACTCAATTCCCCTATCTATCTATCACCAACACTACCTCTTCTCTGACCTCTCTCACACCTGACCAATGGTCTCCCCTCACTATCCCAATCCTACTGCCCACACCATCCGCACCACCCTCCCCTTCCCCCGCCCCTAACCCCGCCACTGACCCTACCCCACCTTCCCCAACTACTAACCCACTGCCCACCGAAACCCCTCCACCAACCTCTCCTCAACACCCCACTTCAGACTCATTACCATCCCACTCACCCGAACCCCCCCACCTTACCACAATCCCTCACTAATCTCTTCCCCCAACTCGCACCATAGTCACTCGCCTCACCAATAGAATAACCAAACCCAACCCCAAATAGGCCCACCTCGTCACTCTCCCTTCCTCTACTAGTCTTCCCACCATAACTAAACAGGCCCTCTCCTCTCCCCAATGGCGTGCCGCCATGCAAGATGAATATACAGCCCTCACCCGAAATAAAACCTGGACCCTTGTTCCGTCTACTGAGGCTCATAATGTTGTTGGTTGTAAATGGGTCTTTCGAATCAAATACAACCCAGATAACACCATTCAAAAATATAAAGCCCGTCTTGTTGCAAAAGCTTTTCATCAACAACCTGGCATCGACTACTCTGACACCTTTAGTCCGGTAGTCAAACTCGTCACCATTCACCTTCTTCTCTCTCTTGCTCTCAGCCAAGGATGGTCCCTCCGCCAACTGGACATCAACAATGCCTTTCTTCAAAGAACCCTTCAAGAAACAGTCTTTTTGAAACAACCACTTGGGTTCATTGATGAATCCTTTCCCAATCATGTTTGTCGACTCACTAAGTCCATCTACGGCCTCAAGCAAGCCCCTCGGGCATGGTACAATGAGCTCAAATCCTACCTCCTTTCCTATGGCTTCCGCTCCTCCTCTGCTAACCCCTCTCTATTTCTTTACACTCATAACTCTCATCACTTATATCTTCTTGTTTATGTTGATGACATCATTATCATAGGGTCATCTCCTTCCCTCCTCTCTTCCTTTCTAACTAGTATTGCTACCCGTTTCTCTCTCAAAGACCTTGGTCAACTGTCCTACTTTCTTGGTGTTGAAGTCACTCCCAACAAAAACGGTCTTGTTCTCTCTCAATCTAAGTATATTCATGATCTTCTCAGTAGTCACAACATGGCCAACTCAAAACCCTGCCCCACTCCCATGGCCGTGTACCCCCCTCTACTGTCTGACCCCTCATCGCCTCCTTGTAATCCCACTGAATACCGTGCCATTGTTGGTAGCCTCCAATACCTATCCCTCACTCGACCCGACATCTCCTACTCTGTCAATAAACATGCCCAATTTCTTCATCAGCCTCAAGAATGTCATTGGCAAGCTCTAAAACGCCTTCTTCGTTTTCTCCACGGCACCATTTACACCGGTCTCCAACTTTTCCGTGATACTCCCACCACTCTCCATGCCTTTTGTGATGCGGATTGGGCCGGTGACAAAAATGATTATGTCTCTACCTCCGGCTTCCTAGTATATCTTGGTCGCAATCCTATTGCATGGTCCTCCAAAAAGCAGCGACTCTAGCCCGGTCTTCCACTGAGTCTGAATTTCGTGCAGTCGCTGATGCCACGGCCGAACTATTATGGGTCCGAAATCTGCTCTCTGACCTTCGGATCTCTCTTCAACAAACACCAGTTATCTACTGTGACAACCTCGGTGCCACCCACTACTCCGCCAATCCTATTTTTCACTCACGGATGAAGCATGTTGCCCTCTCTTTTCATTTTGTCCGAGAACAAGTACAACTTGGCGCTCTACGAGTTCAACATATATCCAACGGTGATCAATTAGCCGACACCTTAACAAAACCTCTTCCCCGAACCCGGTTTCATTTCCTTCTATCCAAGATCGGACTTCTCCAGCGATCGTCCGTCTTGCAGGGGCGTGATAAGCATGAAACGGATTCTCAGAATCCATCCCAATCTTCCCATTGACTTGTTCCCCACTCTTTCCTTAGGTACATACAATTTCTACATAATTAGGAGATTTCCATATCATGTAATTATAGGTAGCTAATATTCTAGTATTTATCTCTTTATTGTACCATGTATATAAAGGCTATTAATGTGAATAATAAAATCATTCTTTTGCAACCTTCTTTAGAAAATGTGTCCTACGTAACATGTCATACTCACAACAATTATCCACTAACTCTTCTCTATCTTACTTTCTCTCTCCTACCCAACTTTCAACTCTCACAACACATCACTTTTTCTTTAATTATTGAACTCATCTATTTTTTTACTCTTAAAATGGGATAGAGGGAGTATAACTTAATGAATTCATATTTCATAGTCTTTGTCCTAGTGTTATTTCATAAAACTGTCCGATAATATCAAATGTACTCCCATTGATTCGGAAATAAATATTGTTTTTTTATACGTTTTATAAAAAATTGAGTAATAATTTTAAAATTTATTTAATTATTACTTTAATAAAAAAATTGAAAGTTGATATTGATAATATTTAAATGGTGTATCAATAATAATTTTTATAATTTTATTAGTATAATTAAAATAACCTAAATTTATTGTTCAAAATGTATTTATACTAATGAAAAAAAAACAATATTTTATTCGTTGGCAAAAGGAGTAATATATTTGCTCAGGCATCATTCCTTTGGGACATCTTTGCATCCGCCTTAAATATTCGCATCTCTCTTTTTCAATCCATTGAATTATGTACAACATAATATATAGATTTCATAGTTTTTGTTCTAATATATTTCATAATATTATACTGGAAAGAGAATGTGGGTATAGACTAAAGAATAGTAAGTAAGTAAATAGTTGTTGTAAGTGAGAATAAGAGAAAAAACTGAGTACTATATGTTTTCTTTTTTGAGAAAATGATATTTTTTAATGAGACATTCAAAATAATAAAAGAATATTTTATTTTAGGGCGGAGTGAATATTGTTTGGTCATTAAATTTATTTTATTAATATGCCAAACACTTATTAGTTGTCTAATCACGCAAAGAACCGCAATATAAACAATAGTTACACGTGTATTTGGTTGGTGTGCAGTAAGTTGTACTTGTCACGAAATAAATGTCATAATTAACAAATCAATGTTTGTAAGCTTTTAGTTATATGAACGACATAAACCGACTTGGTTAAATGGGACCCATACACTCTGGGCTCACATCTCAAAGAGGCCCATAATCTCATATGCCGACTTCGTACAGGCCGAACAGGTAAACCTTGCCTAGGCCGAGTTTCAAGAAGCCCAATCCCTAGGCGGCCTCTATGACGAGCCGAGCTGAATGACGGGCCAATTTGTACCGAAAACCTCCCTTATTCACAGGGAGTCCACTTACAGAGTTTGATTACAACTCTAACAGTGAAGATCCTTATCTAAACAGGGATATCTCTTCTACAAGATAACTGGGATAGCACTCATCCTTATCTAGAGTCCATCTCCAAGGAATACGAGTCCCACAGTAATACGGGCTCCCTAGCTTCTCTAGCAAGTTAGGACTCATTCACCCGCGCCTATATAAACAGGTCCTCACAACAGGAGACTGGTAATGAACTCTTTGGCTCTAAACTAGTCAATTGATTTCTCTATTCACATATATCACCCGTATTCTTGCTCTCACGCCGGAGGGCCTTCGCCGGTGAAGCCCCGACGTAGTTTACGTTTGTTCATAGTGCGCAGATCCGAACGGGGAAGATCTCATTGCTGGATTTATCCGAACCGCTAGACGGAGGGCTGATCCGACACGTTTTTGGCAGCATCAGTTTGGTTCCATTGCCGGGAAACGACGATCGGAGAATCTTTCTGTTCGGAGAACCACAAATTCCCCATGTCTAGAACTCACGTCGACGGTCGAGAAGCTAGCATTACACCAGACGCTAATCTCAATCCGCCACCTCCTAACTTGGCAAATGACAATGTTCTGAATCAAGGCCTCCCTCCTCCACCTTAGGGAGGCGGGATGCATACCCGTTCCAGAGGGTCGGTGCCTGAAATTGCTCACCAGTATGGATGAAGGAGACGGACGACTTCACGTCCTCAGCTTACCGAGGCTGGCCCTTCTAGGCCGGCACCAATTGATCGGAGGGCATTATTACATCAGAATCTCTCAACCCTTCAACAACTAGCTGAAGCTCAGAGGGCTCTCCTAGAATTTGATCCTGACCAATCCTTGGCACCCTTCGCCCAGCCCTCTGGCACAAGAGGAGCTTTGGGAGGCGGAGAAAGAAGTGACCGAATGGGGAACACACGCACTTAGGACAGACGTCATCAGGAACCGTGTGACGCGCCCCCAGGAAATCGAGCTGCTCCACCAAGCTGACTAGAAGGTCGACTTGGCCCAATTAATCCCGATGGAAGAGATCTGAGGGATCAAATAAACTGTAGGAGAGAGGAGGAGGCAGAATCTCCAGATGTGAGATTTCTAGGAGAAAGGCGACGATGACAAAATCAAGATCAAGTCCCACCCAGACAGGAGCCACCTCGTCATACTCCTCCGAGACGACCTCGTGATGATCCAGACACAAGTCGTGTTGTTGGAAGGGGCCGAGATAGAGAAAGAGACAGGCCGAGAAGCTCCCATCACAGCTCAGGGTTCAGTGAGCAGATCATATTAGAATTGCAAGAGAGGATGGACAATATAGAGATGAACCAGGGGCAGAGGAAGCCGAAAACTGACTACGACGCAATGCGTCCGTTTGCTCAGTGGATAAAGGATTCTCCACCCAATCCCCAGTTGAAGCTTCCCCACTTGGACAAGTATTCCGGCAGTTCAGATGCCATGGACCACCTGCAATCTTTCGAGTGAATGATGGCCTTGGTTTCCAACAAAGACGACGTACTTTGCAAGGCCTTTGCTAGTACGTTAGTTGGAGCGGCTAGGTCTTGGTTTATGGACTTGGAGAGAAGTAGCATCAGCTCCTTCTCCAAATTAAAGTCAAGTTTTCTAGAGTATTTCGCCACTGCCGGGGCTAGAAAGAAAAGATTGTCGGATCTGGCAAACATAGTTCAAGGAAAGAGCGAGTCGACTATGGACTTCTACAATAGGTTCAGAGACTTGGCTGATTCAATAGAAGAGAGACTCACCGACAGGGAGATCATAATGTGCTTCTATAATGGGCAGAGATTAGACGAGCTCACCTATAAATTGTCGGTAAGAGAACCTCTAACAAAATCTGAGCTGTACCAGATGGCCTATGCGACAGCCACTGCTGAGGAAAAAAAGAAACTGATGTCCGGATACAGAGATCGAGACCGAGAAGGGGAAGGTAGGCCACTCACTTCTAACTCGGTCCAGGGTACCAGTGGAAGTGGTAACCGAGGGAAGAACAGAACGAGACCGACCGAGGTCTTTACCCCCCTTACCAAGCCGATTTCCGAGATCATGAACATGGTGAATCTCCCAAATCCAAAACCCCTTAAAGATAACCCAAAGTTCCCACAAGACACCAGCAAGTACTGTGCCAACCACCGAGATAACGGGCACGAGATGGATAACTGCTTTGCCCTAAAGAAAATACTACAGAGGTGGGCCGATCAGGGGAAACTAAATGAATACTTAGCAAATAAAGACAACAAACTTCAGAGAGAGGATGAGAAAATGGATGACCGCGAAGACAGGCCACCTCGGGCAAAACTGATTGGTGTAATCAATGAGGAAATCCCTTCCAACACTAAGTTAAAAGAGCAGATCTATGAGCTAAGAAAAGTTTACCATATCCCCCCTTGGATTCACAAAGGGGAAGAGGTGATTAGTTTCTCCCCTAACGAGCTGGCCGGAAACAGGGCCATGAGAGAACAGCCGTTGGTCATCACAGGCCGAATCGACAACTGCGAGTCGGAAAGGCTCTTAATAGATTCTGGGGCCGCTAAAGACGTGCTCTATTACAGAACCTTCAAAGAGATTGAGTTGCCAGACACCATGGTGACCCCTTACAATGGGAGACTAGAAGGATTTACAAACCACAAAGCCGAGGCTAAGGGAACCGTAGACTTGGTACTAGAAGTCGGTGAATACCTCTACAATACATCGGCAACGATTACCTTCATCGTTATGGATTTGGCGAGTGACTACCATGCCATCCTCGGCTCCCCTAGTCAGGGAAAACTGGGAATGGTTGCCTCCCTCCCTCACCAAAGGGTGAAATTCCCAACCCCAGAAGGCGTAGGCTGCGTCCTCGGCAACCCCAAATACTTCTTAGAGCACGTGATGAGGTCACGAAAGGCAAAAACCAAGATGGAAATTGACACTCCAGAAAGAAATATCACTATATCAAAGTCGACCACGGTCACTACATCAGCCCCTAACATCGGCGTGATAACAGTAGACATACCTGAGGAATGGGCCGTACTGGATGCTGAAAATTCCATGACAGAGACCGAGGTGACCTACGGGTTGGAAGGATATGGTTGTATCTCCGTGAACACAGCTTCGGACGAGCCGAGTGACTCGGGCCTCGCCCTCGTCCTAAGCTCGGGGGCCACAATACCCGCCCACATGGATGCCGAGATTGACAGACTTCTAGATATGGAGAATTTGAGCTTAGAAGGCAAAGACAAGGAAAAAGTAAAGCAAATCATCGTGGAAACCTTGGAGTTCAGGGACGGTCCCGAGCTAAGACCAGTCAATCAGTTGGATGAGGTCGTCATCAACCCCGACTACCCAGAACAAAAGGTACGAATTGGGAAACAACTTCCCCCGGAAGAGAGAGAAGAGATCATCAACCTGCTAAAAGACAACCTAGACGTGTTTGCTTGGAAAGTTGAAGACATGGTTTGAGTTAAAGAAGCCATTGCTCTCCACAAACTAGAGGTGGACAGTTTTTTCAAACCCATCAAGCAAGGACGAAGGGTCTTTTCTATAGATAAAAAATAGGCAATACAGACCGAGGTGGATAAATTGATGAAGGCCGGGATCATCCGAGAAGCGACATACCCCGAGTGGCTGGCTAATGTCGTAATGGTGAAAAAACAGAACGGCAAGTGGAGAATGTGTGTCGATTTCACAGATCTCAACAAAGCATGCCCCAAAGATAGCTACCCCTACCCAGAATAGACAAGTTGGTCTACTCCATAGCTGGAGACCAAACCTTGAGCTTCCTAGACGCTTATTCTGGTTATCACCAGGTCAAAATGGCCGAGGACGACATCGAAAAGACCGCCTTCCAAGCAGCATGAGGGATCTATTGTTATGTGATAATGTATTTTGGCCTCAAGAATGCCGGCGCAACTTATCAGAGGATGGTGAACAAGGTGTTCAAATCCCAGATCGGTCGGAACATGGAAGCCTATATAGACGATATGGTAATAAAAACCAAGTCAGGAAGCCACGTCCCGGACCTGGCGGAGACTATAAAAAATCTGAAAGAAAACGACATGAAGCTCAACCCAAGTAAATGTGTTTTCAGGGTCACGACGGGCAAGTTTCTCGGTTTCATGGTCTCCCAACGAGGCATCGAGGCAAATCCGGAGAAGATCCAGGCCCTAGTTGACATGAAAGAACCGACATGTGTAAAAGAAGTTCAGAGGTTGAATGGAAGGGTGGCCGCCCTCGGGAGATTTATCGCCAAGTCGGCAGAGAAGTCATTACCATTCTTCAAGGCCCTGAAAGGAACGAAGGACTTCGACTGGACCCCATAATGCTCAGCAGCATTCCAGCAGATAAAAGAATACCTGGGTTCACCTCCACTACTTAGCAGTCCAATTATGGGAGAGACACTCTCCGTATTCCTTGCGGCAACAGACAGATCCGTGGCGGCCGTACTAGTACGAGAAGATAATGGCATTCAGAAGCCGGTGTACTATGTAAGTAAAGCATTGTCAGACACCGAGAGCAGGTACTATAATGCCGAGAAGATAGCGTATGCCTTGGTCATCGCCGCCAAAAAATTACACGCATATTTCTCTGCTCATCCCATTACGGTTTATACCGACGCACCACTCAGGAAGATACTGCACAAGATGGACAGCTCAGGAAGATTACTTAACTGGTCAATTGAATTGACCGAGTTCGATATAACCTAAAAGCTGAGGAAGACATTGATGGCGCAGCCTCTGGTAGACTTCTTAGTCGAGACCGCATTCTCCAGCGAGTATACACCGATGACCAAGAAGAGGAAATCTCCCATGGATAGGGAACCACTGGAACTAACAGGTGACTGTTGGATCTTATACATAGATGGATCAACAACAAAAGGAAAAAGTGGAGCCGGCGTGTACCTAACAAGCCCGGGAGGTGAACACATAGCCCGTGACTTCATCAGATTCAAATTCCCAGCCTCAAACAACCAGGCGGAATACGAGGCCTTGATTTTGGGAATTGAAAGGGCCAAGTTCTTCGGTGCAAATAAACTAGTAGCCTACAGTGATTCCTAACTCGTGGTAAACCAAGTAAAAGTGGAATACAATACCGAGAACCACATGCTGACCAAGTACAGGGATCTCGTCTTGAATTTGACCAAAAACTTGGAATTTTGGGAAATAAGGCAAGTAGGACGAGAACATAACCAGGAGGCTGACTTGTTATCCAAAATGGCCACATCAGAAGAAACCAATCCTATGGTCATCTATACCGACCAACCTGCCTACGAGAGATTGGAGATCTTGATTCTGGATGATGAAGAAAGAACTTGGATTGTAGACTACAAGGACTACATCGAAAAAGGAAAACTACCAGAAGACGAGTTGGCGGCCAAGATGATAAAGAAAAACATGGCCAGGTACATAGTTTGGAATGATATCTTGTACCAAAGATCATTCTCCAGGCCCTTCCTAAGATGTGTCTCCCCTAAGGACACAGAGAATTTACTGTCCAAAGTACATGAAGGAGTTTGTGGAGGACACCCGGGGGCCAGAACTCTTGCCGATAAAATAGTCACACTCGGTTACTACTGGCCAAACTTAAGAGAGGATGCCCAAGCCTATGTCAAGAAGTGCGACTAATGCCAACGCTTCTCAGACCTACCTAGAGTACCGCCTGTAGAGAAAAGTCTCGTCATACCAACGTGGCCCTTTGACATGTAGGGAGTCAACATCATTGGGCCATTTCCTCTGGCAAAAGGAAGCAACAAGTTCGTAATTGTAGCAGTGGACTACTTCACAAAGTGGGTGGAAGCTAATCCTTTGGCAAATATCACAGAGGAGAACGCCATCAACTTCATCCATGACTACATATGGTGTCGGTTCGGCATCCCACATTCTATTGTGACCGACAACGGGCTCCAGTTCTCTGACGCTTTCACCGAAGAATTGAAAAAACTAGGAGTCAAACACAAAAAGTCATCGGTCAGTCATCCTCAAGGTAATGGGAAAGCCGAGGTAGCAAACAAATTTATACTGAAAGCCCTAACCAAGATCTTAGAAGGAAGTCAAGGAAAGTGGCTGGACGATCTCCCCCTTGCTTTATGGGAAGTTCGTACAACCACTCGGGGGCCGACTGGGGAGACTCCCTTTGCATTAACTTACGGATCAGAAGCTATGGCTCCAGCCGAGATGGCCTTACCTACCTTCAGGGTGTCCAATTATGATGAGGTGGTCAATGAATACAACCGACTCCTAGACCTAGATCTAGTCGAAGCAAAACGGCTGACGGCCCAACTCAGAATGATCAATTATAAGCAAAAGACTAAGGCCTACCATGACAGCAAGATAAAGAAAAGAGTTTTTGAAGTGGGTGACTGGGTACTCAGAAAGATCGAGTCGACACACTTGAGGGTCAGCAAAATAAACTCTCTCCAAATTGGGAAGGTCCCTACATTGTTACTCACGTTATCAGAGAAGGAACCTACATGCTCAAAACTCCAGAAGGAAAAGAGCTTAAACACCCATGGCATTCGGAACATTTGAGGAAATATTATCAATAACTCCTCGGCACCCTATCTATCTTTTTTTCTTTCTAGATTAGATTTGCAGTCTCTAGTTCATAGCATTTACCAAATTAGATATTCCTTTATTATTATCAATAAAAGTTTTCCTTTTTACAACTCTGATTCTTGAGCATGGTCCAAGCATTACTTAGCAATTCCGAGATCGTCATTCCGAGTTAAGACTTAAACGTCACGACTTAAGACAATCAAAACCTAATTCTGTCAGTTACTGCTCTCAAATTTGGGTTAAGATTAATACATCTAGTTCCCACTACAATTTGAGACTAACCACGAATTAGTTCTTACAAACCGAGCTCCAAACGCTCGCCATGGCCATAACGGTGAACGACCACGGCCTACAGACGTAGCCTAACACGGCCACAATCAAAACCTAATTCTGTCGGCTAGTGCTCTCAAATTTGGGTTAAGACATACATCTAGTTCCCACGACAATTTGAGACTAGCCAAGAGTTAGTTCACATTCGAGCATGTAACACTCGTCACGGCCTACTTAGGTGAAACAGCCATGGCCCGTGAGTAGCCTAGTCAGCCATACACACCTCGTCATTTCAGACCATGTTGACATCTCCAACCGAGATAGGGTGTAGACACCCCGCCTTGGACCGCTCACCCCGATTGCACACTTGATTTTGTGTTTCTCCCTCTTTTAAGTGTTTTCTGTTAGTTTCTATTACTTTGGTTAAGTTCCAGACAGACTCCATTAAGTCCCGGGACTAAACTGAATAACAGTTCTAACTTTCTAGTCCATTCTGTCAAAAATTGCTTTTCAGAGTCGCGCGCCTCCGCCTCTTGAGGCCAGACGCACGCGCCTTCCGCCGCCTAGGTGGGACGCGCGCGCTTCTGGGGTGTGTCAGTTACAGATTCTGCCCAAGAATCTCTCCCTTGCTCATTATACATGATTTTTCCCGGGAAAGATTTCTTGAAGACTCCGTTTGGCTCCAAAAACTCCCCTCTTTCAACTATAAAAACCCTTCCAATCCATCATTGGAAGGGACCTTTTCCTCACTTCTTTTCTAGACTTTTCCTTGAGACTTCTTTTATACCTTTGTCAACTAAGTATTCAACCTATTCTTCAAGGCTTTTCAAGAGGTTCTCTTTGAAGGATACTATAGGTAAATGTCTTAAACTTTCTTTTTCTTCTTCTTCTTCTTCTTCTTCTTCTTCTTCTTCTTCTTCTTCAATCAAATGTGCAATCACCCCAAAACCACTTGGGACATGACACCAATGGTCCTTTCATTACATTGAATTGGCCTAGGAGTCATCTCCTTACATTTTAAAATTTAAAACCCCTTTTTTATCGTCATTCAAATAGGAAGAACACATTTATCTTTAAAGTGAATTATGAACAAACAAGACCGACTTTGCTCGGGCGAAACGGGTGTTTAAGTACTTCCCATTTCGTAACCTAACCCCCGAACCCCTCATCCCAAAGAATCTCTGTTTTCGTAAATCAAACTTAGGCTAATAAACATTAGGTTTTCTTACGTTCCTCACGACTCTAAAACACAATTAAACATCCTAGGACGAGCGCACGCGCTCTAGCCTAAAGTCGCGGCCTCCGCCCCCAGGGTATCTACAGTGGCGACTCCGCTGGGGACTGCTTGAGGGTTAAACTTGTGTTTCTGTTCATAATTCACTTTTCTGGGCATTCTGGAAATTGATGTGGGAAGCGCGCGCCTCGGACCTTCATGGTCAAAAGCGCGCGCGTCCCGCGTCAAATTCCAGAATCACCCGCCTTCCATGTGTTCTTCCTATTCTTCCTATTATTTCGTGCTAACAAACATTGCAGGGGTTTCATCACACAATCAGGACCAGGGCAATCCCCTGAGTCCATAAGTTTCTGATAATTTGACAGGTTAGCCCAGAAGCGGGCGCCTCCCAGATACAATGCGCCAGGCGTGCGCTTCCCAAAACACCAGCCCGAGGCGCGCGCTTCTGGGCCAATTTCCAGGGCAAGAACAGGTTTCAGTGACTGAACAGAACAGTGGGGTGTGGGCACAGTTGCCTGCATCAGAACAGAATTTAACCCTTGGACTGTTTAACTTTGTGTTTATTTACCTGTCACACGGGTGATTCGGGAGTTGTAATTTACATGCTTATGTGTTTTTTTTATCTTTTCTTTAAAAAAAAAAAAAATTGTCACGTGATAGACCTCACACTACATGCACATTACTCCTATAAATTGCTCACTATCGAGTCGCACAAGTCCAACCCCAAACCCGTCGAGGCCCGTCCTAGAAGGTTTCAAGCTCCACTCGACCTTGACTCTTTCGAAGCGGTAAACCTCAGCCCGTGGCGTAGTTCATGTAATGACCCCAAAACCCGTCCCTATTTATTATATAGTTTTGGGGATTTTTATTTGACTTATATGTGCATTTTATGTGTTGCATCATATTTTATGATTTGCACATCTTACTTGATTATTTGTGTTATTTACTTAGTTAGTAAAAATAATGGTTAAAGGAGTTAAATGATTAAGTTGAAACTTTAGGGTCCTTGTTGAAAATATAAGTTAAGGGGCTTAAGTGTTAACTTTGAAAGTCCAGTGACCAATTTGTAAAATTGGGTAGAGATATTTATAGAAACTTTCCCTTCTCTCTTCTTTCTCTGTGTGAACATTTCTTCTGCAACTTTCCTCTACGTTCCTAGGGTTAAAGAGAAAAAGGTAAGTTCAACTCATTTCGATTTAATTCTTTTTATTTACTTACCCGTTTTAAAAACTAATTATATAAAAATGATCAGGGCGTCGAATAGGTCATTTCTAGCCGAACAAAACTTATTTCAGCGGTACTTTTTCCGGAAATAGGTAAGTTACTAATTCCCCTTTAAATGTTAAAATAGTCATATATGCTATACTTGATACTTGTACTTGTTAATTTTGTGATTTGGGTAATATTTGTTATACTTGTAATTTTGGGACAAATGGAGTATATAGAATTGGTTTTAGCTGGATGTTGGAATGGTTTAGAAACCAAGTTGTAACCTTAATGAAAGTTACCAAAGTTGTAGTATATGTGTTATACTTTTGGGACGGAAGGAGTAAAAATGAACTAAGGAAAAAATCTGGGATTTGGCCCAAAATGGGAGGGGGCGCGCGCACCCTAAATAAGGAGGCGCACGCACCCCATGGTTACCAACTTAGGCAAAGTATCTGATCAAGGGAAGCGTGCGCACCCTTTTGGGTAGGGCGTGCGCACCCTTAGTTGGCCAAAAATTGTGAGGTTCTGGTGAAAGGAAGCGCGCGCACCCTTTTTGGGTGGGGCGTGCGCACCCCCCCTGTTTTCCAGGTTTGATAGTTTGTTTAACTTAGGTACAAGAGGACAATTGTTTGTGTAGTCCTTGGGGTTGTTTAGGACCCAAATGTGAATGTGTATGACTTTTATGTCGTTGATGAAAAAGATTGGGTTGTGACTAAATGTCCTTATTATGGACTCTTTATGAGAAATCTTTCGTGTGCATCTTGTGATGTATTTGGCTTAGTTCCTTCTTGGATTGAATGCCTCGGGTTTTTGTTTAGCAAGTATTCATTACTGTGCTTCTTGTGAAAAGTCCAGCTGATCTTGTTGTGGAGTCAGCCAATGGAAGAATTACAGTGGTACAGGTAAGTCCACTATAAGGTTTTCCATTGGTAGCTTTTGAGTCAGGCGGTGGAAGAATTATAGTGGCACACAAGCCAAGTTCACTATAAGGTGTCCACTGCGCCTTCTTTGTTTCCCCAGTCCAGATTGGCCTTGGATGGGATGAATTGCTCCCTTTGGTGAGTGTTTGGGTTATGACTTTGTGTCATATTTCCCTCTCTGGTTACTTTGGTTCTATTGGTTATGGTTTGGTTTTCGGGATCCCGGCTTCAGCTATTTATGCTACTCAGATGGTTTTCTCAGTTGGTTTTCTCAGATGGTATTCTCTGACAGTTATGTTATGGGGTAAACCTCGGCTTGGTATCCACCGGAGTGTGGGCTATGTGGTAATTGTGATATATGAGTTGATGTTATCTCTCATGTTATGTGCTATATTCTATGTGATTACTTGTTGATATTGTTTCTTTATGATTATCATATCAGCATGTAACGTAGTTGCATTTTAGTAGCTTACTGAGATTTATTCTCACCCTTATTTGTTTACTGTTTTAGATAAAGGCGAGTCCAGGGGATAGGACACTTGGCACGGGAGGACGTTGGATTGATAAGAGTTGGGACTTGTTTTGTGAAGGTTACATTATGTAAATGTAAACCCTTTGGGTAGAGTACCTGTACTTCTTATGGTCACACCTATTTTGTTAATGTTGGTGTATGTACATTTGATTAAAAGTTTGTAAGCCTTCGAGCTAAGTACTTTCGTTGTGAAAGTTGGTTGTAAAGTTTGTTTCAAGTTAAGTGAAGTCTTTGAACTTCAAGTGTGTTTTTGTTAAACTTTATGAAAGTACATTTCGAAATTTTTTTAAGAAAGTGTTTTATAACGTCTTCCACTCGTGTCCCGAGCGTGGGGCCAAGTAGGACCACGGGTCTGGGGCGCGACAGTTGGTATCAGAGCTAGGTTGTAGATGGTCTAGAATGACTAAATGACCTAGGAGGGTAGTAGAGTATAGAGTGAGTAACTTTGAGTGTTTTATGCAGGTATTCATTAAAAATGGGTGAAACTGAAGGAGATCAGGCTGGCTCTTCGGGGCAAGGGGATGCAAGAGAAGAGGCTCGAATTATGTTTCAAGGAATGTTCGAAGCAGCAATGAAAACTTTAAATGATCAGAGGCAAGAGAGGGAACAGGTGCCACCAAGATATGGCTTAGAACAGTTTCTAAAAATGAAGCCTATGGAGTATGATGGAGAGCCTAATGTATCTAAAACTGAAAGGTGGATTGAATCAATGGAAAAGATCTTTGATGCTTTGAGATGTTCTGAGGAAGATCAAGTCAGGTTTGCTACTTATAAGCTGAATGGAGCGGCTGAGCATTGGTGGAAAGCTTTGAAAACTAAATGGGATGAAACTCATGTACCTTACACTTGGGAGAATTTTCTGGGAAAGTTTAAAGAACACTTCATTCCTCGAGTATTCAGCTAGATTTTTAGAGTTGTCCAGGTATTGTACTCACCTAGTGGCAACTGAGGAGAGGAAGGCTACGAGATTTGTGAAAGGTTTGAAAACTGTGATTAGAACTCAGCTAGTATCCCATAAGTTGCAAGATTTTAAGGATGTAGTTGATCGAGCCTACCAGGTGGAGCATGATATTGAGGAACATAAGAAGAAAATGGAATTGTTAGGCGCAGGGAAGCAAGTTAGGCAACAACAACAATGTGGTGATAATAGAGGGAATCAAGGTGGATCTTCACAATTCAAAGGGTCTTTTCAAAGACAGTTAGGTAATAGAAATCAAAGTAACACTTCATGGAGTCAGAGCAGAGGAGTTTGTAATTATTGCCAGAAAGAAGGGAATTCAGAAGAAAGATGTTGGAAGAAACAGGGCAAATGTTTGAACTGTGGTCAGTTGGGTCATTTTCAGAGGGATTGCCCTAAGTTTAAGGTACAGGCATCGGGGAGTGTAGTTGGGTCTTCTCAGGACCAGAAGAGGGATTCTTCAGGAAAGCCTAAGGTTCAGGGTCGTATCTTTGCCATTTCTCAACAACAGGCTTCAGATTCCTCTAATGTGATAGGAGGTATTATTTCTGTGTCTAGTTTGAGGGCACGTACACTTATAGACCCTGGCTCATCGCATTTTTATGTGTCTGTGCATTTTTCTTCTCGATTGCATTTGTCTTCTGAATCTCTACCTTATGTGTTAGAGGTGTCAACTCCTATAGGGGAGTGTTTGGTGACCAATGAGGCGTTGCATTCTTGTGATGTGCATATACGTGAGCATGTTTTACCTGCTGATTTAGTTATCTTACCATTACAAGATTTTGATATTATCTTGGGTATGGATTGGTTGGATAAATATCATGCGTCTGTTGATTGTGCTAAAAAAGTGGTCACATTTTCTATCCCTAATGTTCCTAAATTTTCTTTTGAAACTGTTCCCTGGGGTAGAGAGATTCGAATTATTTCTTATATGAAGGCTAGAAAGTTGTTGAACAGGGGTTGTGAGGGGTATTTGGCTAGTGTTTTGGATACAACTAAAAGGGTTCCTGATATTGAGGATGTGCCTATTGTTAAAGAATTTTCAGATGTATTTTCTTCTGAGTATGCTATGCCTCCTGACCGGGAAATCGAGTTCTGTATTGATTTACTTCCAGGTACGGCTCCTATATCTGAGGCACCTTACAGAATGGTCCCAGCTGAATTGAAAGAGTTGAAGGTTCAGTTGCAAGAGCTACTTGATCGAGGATTCATTCGTCCTAGTGTATCCCCGTGGGGAGCTCCAATATTATTTGTTAAAAAGAAAGATGGGTCCTTGAGACTGTGTATTGACTACAGAAAGCTGAATCAGGTAACTATAAAAAATAAATATCCGCTTCCTCATATTGATGATTTATTTGATCAACTTCAAGGGTCGGTTGTCTTTTCAAAACTTTACTTGAGGAGTGGGTACCACCAGTTGAAAATCCGTTCTGAAGACATTTCTAAAACTGCTTTTCGTAGTAGATATGGCCATTATGAGTATCTTGTTATGCCTTTCGGGTTGACTAATGCTCCGGCTGTTTTTATGGATATGATGAATAGGGTCTTTAAACCTTATCTTGATACCTTCGTGGTTGTATTTATTGATGATATTCTTGTTTATTCCAAGTCCCGGGAGGAGCATGAACAACATTTACGAATGGTTTTATCTATTCTTCGTGAGAAGCAGTTGTTTGCTAAATTCAGTAAGTGTGCTTTTTGGCTCAATGGAGTATCTTTTCTTGGCACGTGATCTCCAATAAAGGTATATCAGTTGATCCATCCAAAGTTGAGGCTATTGTGAATTGGAGGAGGCCAGAATCAGTTACAGAAATTCGAAGCTTCTTGGGGTTAGCTAGGTACTACAGAAGGTTTATTGAGGGGTTTTCTAAGATTGCAACTCCCTTGACTCAGTTGACTCGAAAGAATGTTCCTTATGTGTGGGATGAAAAATGTCAAGTTAGCTTTGAAGAGTTGAAGAAGAGATTGACTACAGCTCCTATTCTTTCCCTAACTAATGGTAATGATGATTTGGTAATATATAGTGATGCTTCTAAAGAAGGCCTCGGGTGTGTATTAATGCAAAATGGAAGGGTGATTGCATATGCTTCGAGGAATTTGACTCCGAGTGAGCAGAATTATCCCCTACCCATGATATGGAGCTTGCAGCTATTGTCTTTGCGTTGCACAAGTGGAAACATTATCTTTATGGAGCAAAGTTTGAGATTTTCACAGATCATCAGAGTTTGAAGTATCTTTTCTCCTAGAAAGAGTTGAATAATAGACAACGAAGATGGATTGAGCTGTTGAAGGATTATGATTGCACCATTTCTTATCATCCGGGCAAGGCAAATGTGGTAGCTGATGCTATTAGCCAGAAGTATTATGTAGCTTCATTGATGGTGCGGGAATGGAAGATGTTGGAGGATGCTCGAGATTGGAGTCCTTATGAATCAAAGCATGGAGCTATTTTTGCGAACATTCGAGTATTACCAACTCTAGTTCAACAAATAAAGGAAGCTTAGAAGGATGACCCGGAATTGGTAAAGATTATGGATAAAATTAAAGATGATAAATTTGAGGATTTCTCCCTCAGTTCTGAAGGGGTATTAAATTTCAGAGGTCGATTGTGTGTGCCTAATGTTGATGGGATTAAACACCAAGTTCTTGATGAAGGCCATAACTCAAGGTATACTATTCATCCCGGGAGTACTAAAATGTATCAGAATTCGAAGCAACACTTTTGGTGGAATAATATGAAGAGGGAAATAGCGGATTATGTATCCAAGTGTTTAACATGTCAACAAGTTAAAGCTGAACATCAAAGGCCCGCAGGATTGCTTCAACCGTTAGAGATTCCGGAATGGAAGTGGGAACATGTTACTATGGATTTTGTAACAGGGTTACCTCGTACTCGAAGAAGGTTTGATGCGGTTTGGGTGATTGTTGATAGATTGACAAAGTCTTCTCATTTTCTACCTATTGAGATTGGTTATTCTACGGAAAATCTTGCAACCTTGTATATTAATGAGATCGTGAAGTTACATGGAGTTCCAGTGAGCATTGTATCTGATCGTGACCCTAGATTCACATCTCGGTTTTGGCAAGCATTTCAGAAGGCTTTGGGTTCAGAGTTGAGATTTAGTACAGCTTTTCATCCTCAAACAGATGGTCAGTCAGAAAGAACCATTCAGATTCTTGAGAATATGTTGAGGGCTTGCTCAGTTGATTTTGCAGATTCTTGGGATATTCATTTGCCTCTCATAGAGTTTGCTTATAATAACAGTTTTCAGTCCAGTATTGGGATGGCTCCTTATGAAGCCTTGTATGGGAGGAAATGTCGATCTCCTATCTGTTGGGATGAAGTGGGAGAAGCCAAGATTTGGGTGTTCAGATGGTTAATGATTCGTTGAGAAACTTAAACTTATTCGAGATCGTTTGAGTACTGCCCAGAGTAGACAGAAAAGCTATGCTGATCATCGGAGGCGAGACCTTGAGTTCGAAAAAGGTGATTTTGTGTTTTTGAAGGTTTCCCCTAAGGTTGGTATTCGAAGATATGGAAAGAAAGGCAACTTGCTCCGAGGTTTATTGGTCCATTTGAGATTCTTGGAAGAGTGGGGGATCGGGCTTATCGTCTTGCATTACCTCCTTCTCTTAATAAGATCCATAATGTGTTTCATATTTCTATGCTTCGGAAGTATGTGTATGATTCTTCTCATGTTCTATCTGAGGTACCCGAGGATATTGAGCCGAGTATGTCTTATGAGGAGTATCCAGTCCAAGTCATTGATTCGAAGGTGCAAGAATTGAGAAACAAAAGTATTCCTCTTGTTCGAGTTGTGTGGAGGAATCACAATGTGGAAGAATCAACTTGGGAACTTTGGGAGGAGATCGAGAAAAATTACCCTTGGTTGTTTGAGGGCCTCGGTAAGTAACCCTAAAATTCGGGACGAATTTTTTTTAAGGGGGAGTGATTGTAACGACCCCAAAACCCGTCCCTATTTATTATATAGTTTTTGGGATTTTTATTTGACTTATATGTGCATTTTATGTGTTGCATCATATTTTATGATTTGCACATCTTACTTGATTATTTGTATTATTTACTTAGTTAGTAAAAATAATGGTTAAAGGAGTTAAATGATTAAGTTGAAACTTTAGGGTCCTTGTTGAAAATATAAGTTAAGGGGCTTAAGTGTTAACTTTGAAAGTCCAGTGACCAATTTGTAAAATTGGGTAGATATATTTTATAGAAACTTTCCCTTCTCTCTTCTTTCTCTGTGTGAACATTTCTTCTGCAACTTTCCTCTACGTTCCTAGGGTTAAAGATAAAAAGGTAAGTTCAACCCATTTCGATTTAATTCTTTTTATTTACTTACCCGTTTTAAAAACTAATTATATAAAAATGATCAGGGCGTCGAATATTCATTTCTAGCCGAACAAAACTTATTTCAGCGGTACTTTTTCCGGAAATAGGTAAGTTACTAATTCCCCTTTAAATGTTAAAATAGTCATATATGCTATACTTGATACTTGTACTTGTTAATTTTGTGATTTGGGTAATATTTGCTATACTTGTAATTTTGGGACAATGGGAGTATATAGAATTGGTTTTAGCTGGATGTTGGAATGGTTTAGAAACCAAGTTGTAACCTTAATAAAAGTTACCAAAGTTGTAGTATATGTGTTATACTTTTGGGACGGAAGGAGTAAAAATGAACTAAGGAAGAAACTCTGGGATTTGGCCCAAAATGGGAGGGGGCGCGCGCACCCTAAATAAGGAGGCGCACGCACCCCATGGTTACCAACTTAGGCAAAGTATCTGATCAAGGGAAGTGTACACACCCTTTTGGGTGGGCCGTGCGCACCCTTAGTTGGCCAAAAATTGTGAGGTTCTGATAAGCGCGCGCACCCTTTTGGGTGGGGCGTGCGCAACCCCCCCCCCTATTTTCCAGGTTTGATAGTTTGTTTAACTTAGGTACAAGAGGACAATTGTTTGTGTAGTCCTTGGGGTTGTTTAGGACCCAAATGTGAATGTGTATGACTTTTATGTCGTTGATGAAAAAGATTGGGTTGTGACTAAATGTCCTTATTATGGACTCTTTATGAGAAATCTTTCGTATGCATCTTGTGATGTAGTTGGCTTAGCTCCTTCTTGGATTAAATGCCCCGGGTTTTGTTTAGCAAGTATTCATTACTGTGCTTCTTGTGAAAAGTCCAGCTGGTCTTGTTGTGGAGTCAGCCAATGGAAGAATTACAGTGGTACAGGTAAGTCCACTATATGGTTTTCCATTGGTAGCTTTTGAGTCAGGCGGTGGAAGAATTATAGTGGCACGCAAGCCAAGTTCACTATAAGGTGTCCACTGCGCCTTCTTTGTTTCACCAGTCCAGATTGGCCTTGGATGGGATGAATTGCTCCCTTTGGTGAGTATTTGGGTTATGACTTTGTGTCATATTTCCCTCTCTGGTTACTTTGGTTCTATTGGTGTTGGTCCCAAAGGGCAACAAGGGTATGGAAAATAGCTAGAGGGGGGGTGAATAGCTGTTTTAAAATTCTTTTCGTACCCTTGAAAAGTTCAATTGCAAGTGCGCACTTTATCAAATAAGCGTTATGATATGCGCCTAAGTGAGTGAGTGAAATGCACAGCGGAAGTTAGTTAAGAACTAGGCGCAAAATGATAAAAGGGGGCGCACACACACTCTAAGTATTTTTGGCTCAAAGTGGGTGAAATAAGGAACTAAGGCAATGAGTTAACAACACAACACAATTCAGATCAATCAATCTACAATGAGTAAACAAGCAAATAGTGAGTGAAGATAATAACTTGAAAGTAAATGACAAGATAATAACACAAGCTATTTGGAGAGGTTCGATCAATGAAAGATCTACGTCCTCTACCAAGATGATTAGTCTTGGATTTCTAATGGAGATCTTATATATGAGTAAGTGTTACAAATTACAACTTTTGAGCTTCTACACTAACTCAAGATCTAATATTCTATGAATGAACAAATCCAAAACAATAACCGGTGTATCTCTAAAAGAAGGATCTAAGTGATCAAACTTAAAGAGGTGCGTGTGTGATTTTAGTATCAAGGCTCTTTAGATCTTTATGATTTAGAGCACAATAAAACTAAAGTGTTATAGCTTGAAGATCTGGGCTAAGGATGAAGGTATGAAGATGTTCTTGAGGAATTCTGAAAAACAAAGGCAATCTTCAAATCTTCAACAAATGCTTTTGAGAGAGAAATTCTTGAAATTCTTAGCAAAACTCAGCAACTTCAAAATGTTGAAGTTATGGGTATTTATAGTGCACTTCCAAAAACTAGCCGTTGGATCCTTGTGGATAAGATGTGCTGTCGCTCGTTGATTGGAGCATGCATATATTATGGCCATTTTGACACTCACATAAATGTGACCGTTGTGGACATGTGTCAACAGATTTGCGGCGCATATGCATCTTTTAATCACCGTTGGATTATTGGCGTATTTGAATTCTCTTCAAATCTTTGAATCTTCAATAAATCATGAGTGTTGAATAAACACTTTGAGGCGCGTTGAGCCAAGAGGCGCATAGAGAATGCACGCGCTAAGGCATATGAGGCACATGGCGCGTATGATCAAAATGATTCGGCATAGCATTTCTTAGAAGAATGCTTATATGCGCGCGCTAGAAGGCGCATGGCGCATAGGCGTATAGGCCCATGGCTCAACTCAAATGTGATTTTCTTGAATCTTGATCTTCTTGCATTTCTAAGCCTATTTTATAACAATGGACAACGTAAAAAATGAAGTATAAATACTTCTTACATGTGGGTCTAAAGTCCATGAAATAAAACTTAGGTGATGGATCAATCAAATCTAATAAATCCTATACATTTAAACTGAGATATATGTGGGCATAACCCAACAATCTCCCCCTATTTGATTGATGCCATTACCTACTATATCAAGGACAAACATTACACTTGATAAAAACATGCCCAAATGAATGAAATTGGTAATTCATGTCTCAAGTTAATGCACACACTAGTCCAAGATATAGATTTCTAATCTATTCCAAAAAGGATAACACATTACATATGGAAAGATAGAAACAACAGTTTAACACATTCAAAATGATATATGAATTTTAGTTTTGAAAAGTGTTTAAACCAAGTTTAAAAACTCAATGCATGAAAGTATGAAACAATTCAATATGATGCATATGAATTTAAACTATATTCATTGTTCTACAAACAAGGAGTTTTGAGTGAACAAGGTTTGATAATAAGTGATGCATTGTTTCTCATTAAAACTTGGGGTGTAGGAGTTACAGATTACAAGTTTTGAATAGAACAAAAACAAAAGGTGCTAAAAACAAGTAAGCACTAAATCACTAACACAAAAGAGTAGTTTCTATCACAAAGATTCTAATACTTACAATCAAAATAGAAACTAAGGTTGGGAGGCGCGTCCGTCGTCCTCAATCCTTCAACGATCTCTGAAACGGAGCGCTGAATCTGTTTAGCGAGCTGATGACTACGGTTTCGCTAAGCCCTGAGTGTCAGTGACGCTAGAGTGAGTGGCAGTGACACCGTCTCTGATGTAACTCAAGTGATTCACATTAATGTTTTGATACTCATCAATGGAGCGCTGAGTGATTTGCTGCTGCTGAGAAATATTTTCTTCTAAGATTTGAAGATGAGCTTCAATGGCATTTTGAGCCGTGATAATGTCAGAAGAAATGTGATCAGTGCGTCTGTCTGAGCTTGAGTGAGCAGCAGTGAAGTGAGTAACACCAATTTCTTTCAAAACATCCAACTTTGATACTAACACGTTCATGTTGGATTGAGGCGCAGCAGACTGAGGTATGAAAGTAGGCGCAGAAGATGTGGTTTACGCCTGATCAGAATGAGGTTGTACCTGAGTCTGCGCCGGAGGAGTAGGAGCAGAAAGTTTGTCCTTGAGAGAATTCATCTCCCCCTTAATGGCAGCAATTTCTTTAGATTGATCAGTAAGCATTGAGGTGAGAAGCTCAAATTGAGACTTGATCTGCGTTTGACCTTGCTCTAAATTTGCTTGCCCCTGCTGCAAAGATTTAAGAATAGAAAGTACCTCGCTCAAATCTGGAGCAGATGGGAGGCGCAGGGGTTGACTGGGGCGCATCAGATTGTAGAGGCGCAATAGGAGTTGAGGCGCATGAGGAGGTGAAAGAGTAGGAGACGCATAGTGATCTTCAGATTCATCACCAACTGTTTCCGTTGTGATTAGATCTAGTCCAGAAGGAGGTGGAGGCGCAACTGGAGAAGGAGTGCGCTGAGGAATGGTCTCTTGCTCCCCCTGAAATGGTTCATCTATGTCTGAAATATCATCGCCAAAAAGATCAGAATGGAGTTTTTCCCTTAACAATTTGGTCTTTTGAATTTAAGGACAGGAGGCGAACGGGGAGCGGGGGCGCGTAAGTAGGCGCGCGCTGGGTAGGCGCAGGAACAGTAGGGCCTTTCTCAAGATCAGCGCTTGAACCAACGCCTTTCTTGCGCTCTAGCTTCTCTGACTCAGCAGCTTGCTTGGCTTGAAAATCTTCATCTCTTTTCCTTTGAGCCTCAAGTCTGATGGCTTCCTGCGCTAGCCTTAGATCACGATCTTCATCAGATTCAAATCTGGTGCGTTTGATAGGCGCACGAGGAGGGTCATCAACCACCCTTTTTCCTTTGCTTTTCTCTGCTCCTGGCAAGGATCAGCGCGTTGACTTGCGCTTGCAGTTACTGCGCTTTTCTTATTGGTGCGCCTTTAAGAACTGGCGCATCATCTGATTCGGTTTCTTCATCGACTAAGCCTTCAACGGTTTTGATCTGAATTCCCTTGGCGCGCTTTGCAGGCTTCTTTCTGCACTTTTTGAGATCCAAGTTCGCTTTTCCAAAAGTTGGAACATCATCAATTTTGTACTCAGGATTCTCATTCAAAAATTTGACTACTCAGGATAAGTTAGAAAAGTTTTGTGAGAAGAAGGCAGTGAGAGCGGAACTTGGTCTTTCCATCATTCTTGTTCTTCACATACTTGTCAATCTGCTCACGCAACGTTTTTGAACAAAATGTGAGGCCAGTTGAAGCTTCTCCTTGGCCATGATGGCAGCGGTGTATTCCCATTGTTCCACCGTGAATCGGTTCACGTTCCCGATTTTGAATACAATAGAAGTTCCCACTAAGTGCGCTGTATGAGTCAAGAGTTCTCCACCATCTCGAATTTTAGTGGTTTTGATATTATTTTGAAGTGTAGGAATATTTAGAAGAGTAGTAGCCATCTTGTTCTGATCGTCATAGAATAAGTCATCGGACGCCCAATAATGCGATCGTCACACCGTAGACGGAAAACCGAGTAAAATTTTGAATTACAGAAGAGGAGATACGGACGCCAATATTTTGCACACGAGCCTCAATTCTGTAGTGAGTACGTCCATTAACATCAATTTCCACTAGAACAGCGGTGGAAAAGAACTCATCCACGAGGAGCGGAGAATAAAATGTCTGATCCATAGTGAATAAAGGGAGCAGACCAGCAACGCGCAAGGTTTCAATGATCTCTCTTCCAATATCTTCACCAGATAGCTCTAATAGATCAAAGTTTCTTCAAGTTTGTTGCCGGTGGCCATTAGAGTATCGTATGATTAGCATTTTCAAGTCCAAACTTCTTGATTAAGTCCTTTGTGTATTTGGCTTGATTGATAAAGATGCCTTCACTCATTTGCTTGATTTGAAGCCCGAGGAAGAATGTGAGTTCTCCCATCATGCTCATTTCAAACTTGCTCTTCATTAGTTTCTCAAAGCGCTTGCACAACAATTCATTAGTAGAACAAATATAATACCATCAACATAAATTTGAACAAGTAATTTATGACCATTATGTTTGGCAATGAAAAGAGTTGTATCGATTTTACCGCGAGTGAAGCCTTTTTCGATGAGAAACTTGGATAGTGTATCGTACCATGCTCTTGGTGCTTGCTTGAGTCCACACAAAGCTTTCTGGAGTTTGTACACATGATTTGGAAATTGAGAATCTTCAAATCCAGGTGGTTGAGCTACATAGACTTGTTCTTGGAGTTCACCATTTAGAAACGCGCTCTTCACATTGTAGACACCCCGCCTTGGACCTCTCACCCCGATTGCATACAAAGTATTTTTATTTAACTTATTTTTGTTGATTTCTGTTACTTCGTTAAGTTCCTAACTGATTCCGTTAGTTTTGACTAAACTGCATAACAGAGTTAACTTTTAGGGTCATTCTGTCATTCTGTCATTTTTTCACCCGCGGGCGCTTCCGGCACTGCCAGTGAGCCGCGCAGCGCGCGTCCCGCCCCAAAGCCGGACCCGCGCGCTTCCCACTTTGGCAGTAACGGATTGCACCTTATTTCCCTCCCTTTTCTTATTTACAAACATCTTTTCTTGATCACAAAAACCCCCTTTTACATCCACATTCATCCCCCCTAGTTTTGTAACCTCCCAATCCTTTATTCTAGCCTTTTCATTAAAAACAAAATATTTCTTTTTATTATTATTTGATTTTCTATTATTTATTTCATTTATTATTTTATTATCTTATTTTCTATTGGTCAATTCCATCTCACATGGATTGACCAATTTCCCTCCAACCTTTTCCCTCTCTTTTTTATACCTATAAAACCATCATCTTCTACCTTAGAAAGGGGACGTGGAACTTCTCTCTACACAAATTCTATATCATTTTCCTACACAAATTCTCCCCAACAAGAGTTTTACACAACGAAACTCTACACAAATCTCTACACAACAACATCATTTTCAGTCAAGTTTGAAGTCTTCTTTCTAAAGGTACAAGTCTTCTTTTTTTTTTATTCTATTCATGTTCTAGTCAATGTATGCAATCCCCATTAATGGGACATGACCAACATTACTACTTCACATATAAGTTAGTTAAGGTTATCTCCCTACATTTTAATCTTAAATTTAATTCACCATGTTAATTTCTTTTCTGTAATAACCGGTTAAAATTTTTTTATTTATTTTAAATTTCGTTTTTTTTTTTTTTTTTCTAATTTAATTAAACGATAATTAGAGTTATAAATAATGGAAGGAAGTGGGCCAAAGAATTAGATGGGCCGAAATTTATATGAGTAAACCCAACCCAATTAAGAATCATCCAAGTATAAATTAATGATTAGTCAAAGTAGGAAATTCTTATTATCACAAACTCAAAAAAAAAAAAAAAAAAAAAGAAACAAACCCTAGAAACCCTAGCATAGCCGCGGCCAAGGGAGGAGAAGAGGGAGGAAATTTTCGAGTTTTTGGAAGATCAATCCAATCATTCTCAAGGTAATATCAAACCTCATATTCTAAAATTTATTTCGTTTGATTTGGATGATTAAAACATAAACTATGCATGATTTAAGAAAATAAATATTATGATTGCATGCTAGTTATTTAGGATGAGAAGTTAATTATTAAATCCTAAATGATTAAGGTGTTGGTTATATGATGATCTTTATATTAGTATTGGTCTTAAGTTGATCTTATAACCATGAGTTTAATGGAATACTATTATTCAATGTATGGGGATTAGACCAATATGAAATTGAGGTTATTAGGGTTTAACAAAAAAGGGAAGAAATATGAATTCCACCATAGTAGCATTCGGCCGAATGGCCTTGATCAACTAGAAAATTGTTTTGGTTGGTTTTAATGATTTTTATTGTTAAGTTATGAATAAATTGATGTTAGGAAGTACAATGGAAAATTAGATCAAGAAAAAAATTGATTAAATCAATGGATTTTGGAACATATATGTCTCGGCAATGGTGATAATTATGGGTGTTGAATTCGGGTTGTAAAAATTAAGAATTGGAACGGAAAGTTAGTGTTTTCGTTAAGTTTCTAATGGAAAAGAAAACAAAATCGTTAAAAGGATTGTTAACAAGTTAGAAAAGTAACTTGAGAAAATAGAATAAGCACTTGGAAGACCTTGAAGGTTAAAAAGATAACGAGAAAGGAAAAGATTAGAAGTTTCAGTTAGTTTCCTAACGGAAAAGGACTAAACTGAAAAGAATTAAAGTTAAAAGGAATAAAAAGGAAACTTTTAAAGTTAGAGGGGCCTAAGTGACTGAAAAGAGAAACTTAGGGGACCTTATTAACAGAACCAAAGTCCAAGGACCTTTCAGTAATTAAAGAAAGTGGAAGGACTAATCTGCAATTAATCCAAAGTAGAAGGACTAAATTGCAATCGAATTAAAGTTGAAGGACTAATTACAATTAATCCAAGGTTGAAGGACTAAATTGTAATTGAACTAAAGTTGAAGGACTAAATTGCAATTAACCTAAAGTTGAAGGACCAATTTGCAATTAACCCAAAGTTGAGGGACCAAATTGTAATTAACCCAAAGTTAGGGGACTTAATTGCAATATATCAAAGTTAAAGGACTGACTAGTAAATCAAAGTCAGAAACTTAAACGTAAAGAAAGAAGTAACGAAGTAAAGAAGTTAAAACGCATCTCTCAGTTAACTAAGTAGAAATAGTTAACAATGTAGAGAGTACTAAAGTAAATTACTCCGTGCCTTGTAGATTTGCACAGAGAGGAGATTGCGAGGAAAAGCAATTCAGGTAAGGGATTACGTTCCTTACAGTATTTGAACTCCTGTTTATTGGAATTCGGTATTTCTTTCTAAAGTTAGCTATCAGTATGGCATGATAGTATTTGAATGAACTCTGCGTTATTGAACGTTCCTTGAAAGAATCTATACTTAGTGATGTCCCCATCGATCTACTAAGTATCGAAGTTTGAAACTTGTATCACATACTTGTACCATGGTATGTTCTAATTTTAACTTGTAAGTTAATCGCTTACTCGTTAAGGCATTTAATTTTAACTTGTAAGTTAATCGCTTACTCGTTAAGGCATTTAATTTTAACTTGTAAGTTAATCGCTTACTCGTTAAGGCATTTAATTTTAACTTGTAAGTTAATCGCTTACTCGTTAAGGCATCCAATGTCCAGTTAGAAAAGACATTGAAGGACAGTCCAGTTAGAAAAGACTCGTCCTTAAACTAGGGATTGCATGAGTGATCACATGCCTTCTCTCAGGAATTGTCTGATTACAAGGATGATTCTAGACCCCGAGCATATGTGTGTGGATACCATATATGTTACGACCCACACTATTGGCTGAAGAAGCTAGGTGTACCAATTGTACCTTTGGCATTGAGGTTATAATGTACGTTACCAAGGAATTGACGGAAACTTGAATAAATCCCTTTGGATTGTAGTGCCATAATCCTTTGAAAGTGAAATCTTAAAGTAATAAGACTGTATTGTTCTGCAGCCTTGAATCCAAAAGTAACTGAACCTATCTTTGTAAAGTTATTCATAGTATTCGTTCTGGTCGTCTCTCCTTAGTAACCGGAGAGGCCACGTATGAACTTACTGAGCATTCGTTCGCTCATCCCTTCTCTATAAATTTTGTTTTCAGGATTTAAGTAGAAGGACAAGACAAGGAAAGTAGCCGTGGGAAGACGGTGGATTGAAGATTCTTAATTTAGTAGTTTTAAGTACGTTTATTTATTTGATGTAAGTTGAAGTACATTGAAGGTTAAGGTTGTTGCCTACCAAGACATGTTTAAGTTACGCTTCCGCTATTGTTTTGAATTTATGGTTAATTAAGGGGCTGTTGTGAACCCTAAATTGAAGTATTTATTATTGTTATTTATGATATTAAATGCCATTAAATGCTCAAGATACATTAAGAAAATTCGGGGTGTTACAGTTGGTATCAGAGCAATGGCTTTAGGTCTTATGGGAGAAAACTGAAAGTTAGGACTAATGGGAGAACTTAGTACTTAACTTGAATAAGATCTTACTTGAGGAAGTTCAAATGACAAAGTCTAACTCTAGGAATGATACTAAGAGTGTGCATAAAGTATGAATATACTTGGAGAAATAGGAACCTCTTCATTGTATGTCTATTTATATTCTATTAATATGTTATAATGGAATCTTGGGGTTATGTACTAATTAAGTTTACTATTGGTGTGTGTAGGACCATGCCGAGGAGACCCATGAAGTCAGTAAGGTACAGTGCTACTCTAAGGGAAGAAATAGAAGCTAAAGAGGAGATTATTAAGCAGCTAACTAAGGAACTTCGCTCAGCCAAAAGAGAGCTTAGGAAGGAGACTCGAGGAGTCGACAGCTTACAGAATGTCATCAAAGAACGCGATGAGGACATAATGTATGTGGAAGGAAAGTTAGCAGTACAACTGAAGAAGGTCACCAGCCTAGAAAGCCATGTGGTTAGAGCTAACCGCGAATGGAATCGAATCAGTGTGCAACTGGTGGATGAGATAGAACAAAATAATGAACTGAAAAAGAAGATAGATGAACAAGAAGCTTATGAGGAAGAGCTTAGGACTTCAGGCTATCAGATTTGGGCTGAGAAGTTAGAATTGCAAGAAAAATATGACCAACTTGCAGCAGAACATGCACACTGTGGGAAGTGATGCAATTAGTGACAGATAGTTATAAGAATAGATTCTTTTACTTTATTATTAGTGGAGTAATACAGTTAGAATTTTTCTTATGTTAAAGTTGAATTTTGGGTGTATTTGAGATGTTTAAATCTCATACCTTAGTTGAATAAAGTTAATTATTTAATTTAAATACCCAAAAGTTTGAATTTACTATTGTTGTGTAAACAAAAGTTAACTTGTCGAGAAAAGACAAGGAAAGCATCGGAGTGATTTGAAATAATCTCCGTAACCATGGTACGAAGTAAGACGACCATTGGAATAAGTTAAAGCTAGTTAAGTAATAAAAAAACTAGTGAAGTAAAGAATAATAAGCAACCAAGTAAAACGGTTGTAAATTATGAAGTATGAAAACTCCTGAACCGGAGAAGAAAGGTTAAGTAAACTAACCACATCTGAATCTGGTCTAGTACAAAAGACCTACGAACATGAATCAAAACTAACAAGTACCCGTTAGTAAAAGAATAAGTTAAAGTATACCATGAATACTGCACGTATTTTGTAGTGATGAATATTGCTAGAGCACGAACCTGTTCTAAAGTAAAAAGTAAATCTGCAGATGAATACCAGAAGCGGAAATAACAGGAACGGTGAGGGAATGACAACACCGGTAATGCGGGAGGACAGTTGGATCCGGCCCTGGTAAACCTTTGCAGACACTATCGCAGACAGTAGCTGGGATAGGTCAAACTGTTGCTGGAATTGCTCAACCACCACCACAAGCTCCATTACGTGATCCGTTGGAGCTATTTCAAAGGAGGAATCCGGACTCATTCTCGGACACTGCTAAAGAAAACCTGAGGACTGGATTAAGAGCACCGAAAGAATATTCGAGACTCTGAACTGTACTGAGGAGCAGAAGGTAGTATTTGCGACCTTTATGTTGAAAGGTAAGGCTCAGACATGGTGGGAAGCGGAAAAGCGAGCTGCTGTGGCTCGTGGTGATGCAGCCTTTACTTGGACCAGATTTAAGGCTATTTTCAACGAAAATTATTATCCTGCAAGCACGAGGAATGCTAAGATAACGGAATTCCTGACTTTGGTACAAGGGAGTATGACTGTAGCGGAGTATGGTGAGAAGTTCACTGACTTACTAGAATTTGCGCCAAGATTCTTCGATACTGAAGAACAGAAGGCAAGAAAGTTTGAAGCGGGATTAAGTGATAGAGTTCGTTACAGAATCACGCCGTTGGCTTTGCCTACGTACTCAGCGGTGTTGGATAGGGCCAAGATAGTAGAACGAGAGTCGGATAACTACCGTAACCGACGGGAAGAGAAAGGCAAGGCAGTGGCTGAAAGGTCGGAAGGAAACAAGGGTGGTAAGGACCACAACAATAATAAGAGGAAAGCTGTGGATGACAGTCGAGATAAGGGCAGTCATGGGAACAAACACTCCAACAACGGCCAGGGTGGAAATGGTCGGAACTTTAATGACAACAAGCGTGAGTGGAATAAGGGCAAGGGCCAAGGTTTCACCAGTTATGATAAATGTACCGTTTGTGATGGAGCGCATAAGTCAGAGGTTTGCTGGTATAAGGAACGGCAGTGTTACAACTGTAAGAAGGTGGGACACCCAAAATGGAAATGCCCAGAACCTAAGAAGGATGAACCGGCTGCGGGAAATAAAGACAACAAGGGAGGAAATGGTGGAGGCCGTGGTAGGGTGTACACCATGACCGCAAAAGCAGCTGGAATTAATGCCGACCTTGTAGCAGGTACACTACAATTAAATTCCCGTGATGTTTATGTGTTAGTAGATACTGGCGCTACTCATTCAGTAGTTAGTAATGTTGTGGCAAAGAAGTTAAAACTACACCCAGAGAAATTAGAGTACCTTTAGTAATATACACCTACTAAAGACGCTATCCCCATTACTACCTCTTATAGAAACTGTACTTTAGGGATAGGAGGCACGAGCGTAAATATCGACCTCATTGAACTAGACATGTCAGAATTCGACATAATCCTGGGAATGGATTGGTTGGCTTTACATCAAGCTAAAGTGGATTGTCAAGAGAAAATAATGACGTTCCTAGGAGAGGAAGGTAAAGAATACAGATTTGTGGGTTCAAGGCCGAGGAAGAGGATAGGCTTAATCTCGGTGATGAAGGCCCGTAGAATGTTGAGGAAAGGATGTGTAGGATTTCTGGCACACATAGGTGAAACAGAAGAAAAAGGAGTAACGTTAGAGTCGCTTGAAGTCGTGAATAAATTTCAAGACGTATTTCCTGAGGATTTACCTGGTATACCACCAGTGAGGGAGGTAGAGTTTTCCATTGATTTAGTACCAGAAACCACACCTATATCGAGAGCACCGTATAGGATGGCTCCAACAGAGTTGAAAGAACTAAAGGAGCAGTTACAAGAATTGTTAGACAAGGGATTGATTAGACCGAGTGTATCACCGTGGGGTGCACCGGTACTATTTGTGAAGAAGAAAGATGGATCTATGCGACTGTGTATTGACTATAGAGAATTGAATAAAGTGACGGTTAGGAACCAATACCCTCTGCCGAGAATTGATGACTTGTTTGATCAATTGAGGGGAGCATGTTACTTTTCAAAGATTGATCTTAGATCCGGATACCATCAGCTGAGAGTTAAGGATGTGGACGTGGCGAAGACAGCGTTTAGGACAAGGTATGGGCATTATGAGTTTGTCGTGATGCCATTTGGGTTAACAAACGCACCAGCCGCATTCATGGAATTGATGAATAGAATATTTCAGGAATACTTAGACAAATGCGTGATAGTATTCATTGACGATATATTGGTGTACTCGAAGACAAAGGAGGAGCATGCTGAACATTTGAGGATAGTGCTAGAGATTTTGAGGAGACAGAAATTGTATGCGAAATTTAAGAAATGCGAATTCTGGTTGGAGAAAGTAGCATTTCTGGGGCACGTAGTGTCGAAAGAAGGAATTTCTGTGGATCCGACGAAGGTAGAAGCAATAATGGATTGGGAAAGGCCTACTACAGTAACCGAAATAAGAAGTTTCTTGGGTTTAGCTGGTTACTATAGAAGGTTCGTAGAGGGATTTTCTAAGTTATCTGGACCATTGACGAAGCTGACGCAGAAGGCAGCTAAGTTTGTTTGGTCAGAGGAATGTGAACGAAGTTTTCAAGAGTTAAAGAATAGACTGGTATCTGCACCAGTATTAACACTACCGACAGGGACGGAAGGTTTTGTTATCTACAGTGATGCGTCGTTGAAGGGACTAGGCTGTGTACTGATGCAAAATGAGAAGGTGATAGCTTATGCATCCAGGCAGTTGAAAGTGCATGAAAGGAACTACCCGACCCATGATCTGGAATTAGCAGCAGTAGTGTTTGCCTTGAAAATTTGGAGACATTATCTGTATGGCGTGAAATGCCGAATTTTTACGGATCATAAGAGCCTCAAATACATCTTCACGCAGAAGGAATTGAATATGAGACAACGGAGGTGGTTAGAACTTCTCAAGGATTACGACTGTGAAATATTGTATCATCCTGGGAAGGCCAACAAGGTGGCAGATGCCTTGAGTAGGAAGAATCACGGAATGTTGGCGACGTTGATCTCTAAGGGGGTAAGCATATGGAAGGATGTCAAGGAGATGAACTTAATAGTAAAAGTAAATGGATATTTGGCTCGACTGACGTTACAACCTGCATTGTTGGGCAGAATTAAAGAGGCACAAGAATTAGACGAGGAGAGAGAAACCCTAATCGGAAAAGGCAAGCAAAAGATCTTCATATGGGCGAAGATGGAATTCTGAGATACCAAAAGAGAGTGTGGGTGCCAAGCAATGACGAAATCAAGAGAGAGATACTGAGAGAAGCTCATTGCTCGAAGTTCTCTGTACATCCGGGAAGTACTAAAATGTATAGGGATTTAAAGGAAGCATATTGGTGGAATAATATGAAGAATGACGTGGCAGAGTATGTACATAGATGTCTGACGTGTCAACAAGTCAAGAGTGAACATCAGAAGCCAGCAGGGTTACTACAATCATTACCAATTCCCGAATGGAAGTGGGAGAATATTGCTATGGATTTCGTAAGGGGTTGCCAAAGACGGTAGGGAAGTATGATGCTATATGGGTTATAGTAGATCGATTGACTAAGTCAGCACTTTTCTGGCAATCAAGAAGACTGATTCGTTGGAGAAGTTGGCCAAGTTGTACATCGACGAGATAGTAAGGTTACATGGGATCCCGGTCACAATTGTGTCTGATCGAGATGCTAGGTTCACTTCGAAGTTCTGGAACAGCCTACAAGAAGCATTGGGAACAGAGTTGACCATGAGTACGGCGTTTCACCCCACAGACAGATGGGCAGTCGGAAAGGACTATCCAGACATTGGAAGATATGCTGAGGGCTACTTCGTTAGATTGGCCAAACGCATGGGACGAACACTTACCGTTAGTAGAATTCGCATACAACAACAGCTTTCACGTAAGCATTGGGATGGCTCCATATGAAGCGTTGTATGGGAGGAAGTGTAGATCACCGGCGTGTTGGGATGAAGTCGGTGAGAGGAAGTTAAGTGGACCGGAACTCATACAAGTCACGGCGGATAAAGTACAACAGATCCGGAAGTGGCTACAGACTGCACAGAGTAGGCAGAAATCTTACGCAGACAACAGAAGGCGAGAACTGGAATTTCATCCAGGGGATCGAGTATTCCTAAAGATATCGCCTACGAAGGGAGTTATGCGTTTTGGGATTAAGGGAAAGTTAAGTCCACGATATGTGGGACCGTTCGAAATTCTTGATAAGATCGGGGAAGTGGCTTATCGATTGGCGTTACCGCCGGTATTAGCTGGAGTGCATAATGTGTTCCATGTCTCCATGCTAAGGAAGTATATTCATGATCCGAGTCATGTGATTGAATACAAGCAGTTAAGAGTTCGTCGGCAGATTTGACGTAACGATGAACGACCAATCAAGATCGTCGACAGAAAAGACGAGGTCATAAGAAAGCGTACGGTTCCCTATGTAAAAGTGCAATGGAGCAATCACTCGGAAAGAGAAGCGACATGGGAACAAGAAAGTGAAATGCGCGAATTGTACCCGGACATCTTCTCGGAGTAAGAATTGTCAAAGTTTGAGGACAAACTTCTTTTAAGGGGGTAAGAATGTAATAACCGGTTAAAATTTTTTATTTATTTTAAATTTCGTTTTTTTTTTTTTTTTTTTTTTCTAATTTAATTAAACGATAATTAGAGTTATAAAATAATGGAAGGAAGTGGGCCAAAGAATTAGATGGGCCGAAATTTATATGAGTAAACCCAACCCAATTAAGAATCAATCCAAGTATAAATTAATGAGTTAGTCAAAGTAGGAAATTCTTATTATCACAAACTCAAAAAAAAAAAAAAAAAAAGAACAAACCCTAGAAACCCTAGCATAGCCGCCGGCCAAGGGAGGAGAAGAGGGAGGAAATTTTCGAGTTTTTGGAAGATCAATCCAATCATTCTCAAGGTAATATCAAACCTCATATTCTAAAATTTATTTCGTTTGATTTGGATGATTAAAACATAAACTATGCATGATTTAAGAAAATAAATATTATGATTGCATGCTAGTTATTTAGGATGAGAAGTTAATTATTAAAATCCTAAATGATTAAGGTGTTGGTTATATGATGATCTTTATATTAGTATTGGTCTTAAGTTGATCTTATAACCATGAGTTTAATGGAATACTATTATTCAATGTATGGGGATTAGACCAATATGAAATTGAGGTTATTAGGGTTTAACAAAAAAGGGAAGAAAATATGAATTCCACCACCATAGTAGCATTCGGCCGAATGGCCTTGATCAACTAGAAAATTGTTTTGGTTGGTTTTAATGATTTTTATTGTTAAGTTATGAATAAATTGATGTTAGGAAGTACAATGGAAAATTAGATCAAGAAAAAAATTGATTAAATCAATGGATTTTGGAACATATATGTCTCGGCAATGGTGATAATTATGGGTGTTGAATTCGGGTTGTAAAATTAAGAATTGAACGGAAAGTTAGTGTTTTCGTTAAGTTTCTAATGGAAAGAAACAAAATCGTTAAAAGGATTGTTAAACAAGTTGAAAAGGTAACTTGAGAAATAGAATAAGCACTTGGAAGCCTTGAAGGTTAAAAAGATAACGAGAAAGGAAAAGATTAGAAGTTTTCAGTTAGTTTCCTAACGGAAAAGGACTAAACTGAAAAGAATTAAAGTTAAAAAGGAATAAAAGGAAACTTTTAAAGTTAGAGGGGCCTAAGTGACTGAAAAGAGAAACTTAGGGGACCTTATTAACAGAACCAAAGTCCAGGACCTTTCAGTAATTAAAAGAAAGTGGAAGGACTAATCTGCAATTATCCAAAGTAGAAGGACTAAATTGCAATCGAATTAAAGTTGAAGGACTAATTTACAATTAATCCAAGGTTGAAGGACTAAATTGTAATTGAACTAAAGTTGAAGGACTAAATTGCAATTAACCTAAAGTTGAAGGACCAATTTGCAATAACCCAAAGTTGAGGACCAAATTGTAATTAACCCAAAGTTAGGGGACTTAATTGCAATAATATCAAGTTAAAGGACTGACTAGTAAATCAAAGTCAGAAACTTAAACGTAAAGAAAGAAGTAACGAAGTAAAGAAGTTAAAACGCATCTCTCAGTAACTAAGTAGAAATAGTTAACAATGTAGAGAGTACTAAAGTAAATTACTCCGTGCCTGTAGATTTGCACAGAGAGGAGATTGCGAGGAAAAGCAATTCAGGTAAGGGATTACGTTCCTTACAGTATTTGACTCCTGTTTATTGGAATTCGGTATTTCTTTCTAAAGTAGCTATCAGTATGGCATGATAGTATTTGAATGAACTCTGCGTTATTGAACGTTCCTTGAAAGAATCTATACTTAGTGATGTCCCATCGATCTACTAAGTATCGAAGTTTGAAACTTGTATCACATACTTGTACCATGGTATGTTCTAATTTTAACTTGTAAGTTAATCGCTTACTCGTTAAGGCATTTAATTTTAACTTGTAAGTTAATCGCTTACTCGTTAAGGCATTTAATTTAACTTGTAAGTTAATCGCTTACTCGTTTAGGCATTTAATTTTAACTTGTAAGTTAATCGCTTACTCGTTAAGGCATCCAATGTCCAGTTAGAAAGACATTGAAGGACAGTCCAGTTAGAAAAGACTCGTCCTTAAACTAGGGATTGCATGAGTGATCACATGCCTTCTCTCAGGAATTGTCTGATTACAAGGATGATTCTAG
>JAOWBW010002158.1:79155-118745 GCA_026119855.1 Campanula takesimana
AGCACTATTTTATTGAATTTATTTTATTTATTTTATAAATTATGTGTGCATTTTGTGTTTTATAATATTTCATGTCTAGCATTTTAATTGATCAAATGTGCCTAGTGTGAAGATAGGGGAACTATTTGAAAGTTTTGTTATGTGGGTTAGGTGTTCAAAGTAGAAGTAGAGGGTTATTTGTGAAACTATTTTTAAAAAAATATCTTACTTACTCCCTCCCTACTCCCCCTTCTCCTCACTCTTCTCCTGCACACCACACACACACACACTCCCTCATTTCTCTCTCCCTCCATGTTGAAAGGTAAGAAAAAACTCCCTCCCTCTTTTTTTTCTTTTGGTCTCATTTACTCATCTTTTCTTAATACTCATTTTATGTAAAATGTTTAGATCGTCGCTAGGATCGTTTGTAGCCAGAAAATTCGAATTCCATTTCCTTTCATAATTTCCAAGTAAGTTGCTTTTCCCCCTTTTATGCTAAAAATGTTCATTCTAAGTTTATATAATGCTATGATGACTACATTTTGCTTCTTTTGTGAATTTAGAGATGATTTATATTTTGTTCATCTTTTGTGATTTTTATGAAGGTTGAATAAATTCTTGGGTTTGTGTGTAGATGTTGTTATAAAGCCTTTTATAAGCTTATATGGTGTTTTAGTACCTTAGTATACTTGTTAGAAGTGTTAGATTTGGTTGAGTTGTGGAATGGGAAGAAAGGGTAAGAACCCAGCCATTTTTTTTGCAGATTTCCGGCAGAACAGGGTTTTTGGGCGACCGCCCATAAGTGGGTTGGGCGACCGCCCACGCCATCAGTTTGAATGGAGTTGAATGCAGGGTTTTGGGCGACCGCCCATGGGGTTTTTGGGCGACCGCCCATGATGGTGTTCAGGAAAGTTCTATTTTTAGTTGTTTTGAGAGTCAAGCGTGGTCTAGGCTCGGATTATTACTCTAGTGGACTTAAGTTAACATCGTGGAACACTTTATTATTTAGAATCGATTCCTTTGTGAATAAATGTGGTATGGAAATGATCAATTATTGTTTGGAAATGTTGGAACGACTTTATTATGTGTGGTTGGTTTTAATTCATCTTTTGGTGATTATTTGGCATGGTTCCCTACTTTGGAATCATTAAGTGTTTATCAAGCTAGTATTTTTTGCTTAGCATTTATTTGAAAGTCCCAGCTGGGTATTTGTGGTTGTGTCGGGCGATGAGAATATTATAATGGCACCGAGCCGAGTCCATTATAATGTGACCATTGTTTTGCCCTTATTTCCTCTTCCAGATTGGCCTTGGTTGAGATGAGCTAGCTCCTTTTGTGAGTATTCTAGCTAGTTGGTTTTGGGTTATGACTTTGTGTCATTTTCCCTTGTTACTATTGGTTCTTGGTTCCGGTACCGGTTATTATCTTCAGTTGTTTATGCTACTATGAAGATGGGTTGATTGGTTGAAGCTGCGCAGCAATTGTTCTATCCTTTTTGGTGGAAACCTTGGCTTATATCCTTTGTTACTTGTTTATTTTCGCTGCTATCTGTTAGCTGCTAATTGTCGTGCTATGTGAGTTTTATTATTGTTTATCGCATCATAGCATGTCATGTAGTTGCATAAGTGGCTTATTGAGATTTATCTCACCCCCTTTCTTTTATCTTTGTTTTTTCCTTAACCCCCCCCCCCAGGAGGAAAGTAATAGGACTCGCTGATCACGAGGAAGACGTCGAGAGGGTTCGTGGCTTTTGGGTCAGGTTGTTGTTCGGTTTGCATTACTTAAATGTGTAACCTTGGGATAGTATTACCAAACTGTGACGTCATAAGAAGTTGTAATATTTTGTATTTGGTGTAAGCTTGTGGAGCTTATACTAGTGGTTTAGTATTGATGTTAAGATTTGGATTTCTAAAATCGTGTATGATCATCTTTTGGTATTAAAGGAAATTTTTATCTTGTGTTTGGTGTTTTATTGTTTTTAAGTAGACGTCCAGCTCGCGAGCTCCCGGCCCGCGGGGTCGGGGTCGCGACACAATGGCTTCAAACGGCAACAACAACAAAGGCGGAAATGTTTTCGTGTCCAACGAAGGGTTACTCAATATAATGAGAGCCATGGGGGACAAATGGATAGACTTGATCTTGAGAAAAGAATTCATGAGGAAGAGGTTTCCGAACTCAAAGCCCGTTTGAAAGAATTCACCGACGACAAGGCAAAGGTCAATAATAATGCATGCTCAAATGTCTCTCCCCTCAAAAGCCACAAAGGTGCCGTCGACAACCGAATTTTCGCTCCACTCCTAGGAATGACCCAAATGAAGCATTTGAAACTTTGGTAGCAAGTGGAGAGGTCAAGCCTTTGGAAGGGTACAAGCCAAGAAGATACCAAAGAACCATGCACATGGTAAATGGTGCAACTACCACAAGCATAGTGACCATACTACCGAAGGGTGCTTCTCTCTCCGAAACATCATCCAAGATTTGATTAACAATGGTGAATTTACCGTGGGTGAAGAGTAACCGTTAGAGAGTCGCAAGATGCGCGGACTCATCAAGGAAGAGGTAATTGTGAAGCAAAGAACGACTTGGGTTTGAAATGGGGAGAACTACAATAACGACAACAATCTCCGTTTCTCTTTCTCTACCTAGTTTAAAAAAAAAAAGTCAAAGTTCTCTAATGTGTGCATTAAGTTTTCTTCCTTCCCATTACTGTTGAAGTTTGAGTCGGTCTCACCAAATGAAAGTCGTTCTTGTCCTCATACACTATTCCAAGTTGTTCAATTTCATTCTTGGTAAAATGATGAAAATATGTCTAAGCAAGTTTTGGAACGAAGGCTATCACTTGAACGCCTAGGGGCTAAACATCAAGAAGACGAAGTCAAGACATCAAACGACGAAGAAAGGTGGATCAACAACCATGGAAATATCTCATTTCGCAAAGGGGAACAAAAAAAAAAGCTCGCTAGGTTGACTCTTCAAAACAACCTAGGCAAAAGTTAGAGCACCAAAAAAAAAAAAAAACAAAAAAAAAAAAAATCCCCCCTCAATTGAAGAAGTTCACATCAAGATCAAGATCATTCCATCCACCAACAAAGGACGAAGCAACATCAATTCCTCGCGACGAAAGGAGCATCAACAAGAACTACGGTGACCTGAGCCTCTACACTGGAGGAACGTAGGCAACCTTCGTGTCCGGTCTCTTGCAAGAAAGAAGATATGTTTAGCCCTAGTGCGTTATGGTGATTGGCCTTCCCCTCGAACTTATCAAGACATCTTTGTATGATTCATTTGCCAATGAATTAATCACCACAAGATTGAATAACTTTCTTAGAATTGGAATCGCTTTGCGTTCCTTATCGAGTCTAGGGGCTTCTTTTCTTTCAGCAATACTCTCAGTTTTTTGCAATCAAATTGGGGCTTTCCTTCTCTTCTCTCTTAATAACTTACTTGCCTTCGTGAGTCATTCAAAAAATATATAAATACATGAAGTCAATACTAGGGGCTACTTCCCTAGTCGAGTCAATGTCACTCATCATTAGTGACAAAAGGTCTCCACCGCAAAATTGTTGGTAGTGGTGGCCTAGGCACGCTTGACAAACGTTGTAATTGTTATCATTTATTTCATATCAATAAAGAGATGTTTTGATTATTATTGTTGTTCATGTTTACTTATATTAATCTCCGTCCCTAGTACTTGTTAAGCACTAGTATAAAGGCTAAATGATCATGGGATGATCATGTTAGATTTATGGGCACTTGTTTGGAACAAGGTACTGGACATGACCCGCTGTATGAGATTTATGTCATGGTCTATGTCGTACATATATCTCATATTAGTTATGTCATTCGAATCCTTAGACATGAAGTTATTATAGTCTTCCACTTGATGAACATTATGTTTGACATATTCAAACGCTACCTTTAACCGGGTAGTTATAAAGGGTATGATTGGCATAATCGGATTCACGTAGGGAAGAGTAATAAGCTAAATGGATTTGTCCCTATTCGGAGAGATTTCAAGCTTAGGCCTCTCGTAGGAATGATGTTAATGAAAATGTTCGGCCGGACTCAAATGAATTGATTAGATCAATGTCATTTGGATTATCAACATATTCGGAATCGAGAAAGTATTGAACAAAACAAGTTGACTTGTTGACCATGACTTGTGTTCAATGACATCGTGGACAAAGGGATTGTGACATGTTCTAAAAGGAATGCGAACTTGTATCTAGTTACACTATTTGGGTAGGTATGACGGTTTGCTAGAACCTAATCATATCTTATGGGTTCATGTTTGAGCCCATTGCCAACTTAGTGTAATCCTAGAGGGTCACACACAAATAGAACGAATCATAAAGGACTAAATTGGAATTATGGAAGAATGTCAGATTTTGGCTCTGGCACGGTCGTGCGCCTTAAAATGGCACGGCCGTGCCATAAATCCAAACCAAGGCAAAACCTGTCGGCATGTTTGGCATGACCGTGCCAAGAAGACAAGCACGACCGTGCTGAAAATGGTCGACCTGGGGGAATCATGGGGACCTGATGGCACGACCGTGCCAGATTATAGGGCACGACCGTGCCAGTCAAGTCGGGGCACGACCGTGCCAGTCAAGTCGGCCAGAGTTCCTTGTTGCCTAATTTGGTGACGGGATTTATGGTTCCTAAGTCCTTAAGGGTTAAGGATTAGGACCTATAAAAGGATCCTTTCAGCAGCCATTATACATATGATTGTGAGTGCCTCCATAGGGTTTTGAGAGGTTATTTTCTTGTTCGAAGATCCCAAAAGTGAAGAACAAGAATATTCATAATTCCATATAGTTCTTGCAATATTGAAAGTGTGTTTCATAATTTGGTCTAGCAACCAAGATCAAGAAGTTTCTTGATATTCGTTCGTGGTGTGGATACCGCTAGAGGGTGAAGCTTATCATCTTCAAAGTTCGTGTTCTTGCTTTTGTGATCAAGCTTCAAAATCTCCACCAAGTTCAAAAGCTAGAAATCAAAGTCATCAAGGGTTAGTTTTTCTTTTCTAGTATTCATATTGTTGTATTTGATTTAATCATATGAATGGATCTATGGGCTTTGGGTTTCATAAAATCACATGTCTTATCATGTTACTCCGAAACCCAACAAAAATCACATGTCTTATCTCCTCCGCTAGAGTCCATGCATATTTCCTCATTAATCGAGTCAAAATGAAGACACAAAAGAGATGCCTGCTTGGTTGAAAACCCGAAAGGGCGGTCTAGGAAAAAAACAGGGTGCGTCATAAAAAAATGAGAGAGTGAGAGAGAGAAGGGAAAGAGAAATGGAGATCCCCGGCCTCTAAAGAAGACAGCTACACAAGTTCTACATTGAATCTCCTCAGCAAGTCAATTCCCCACCGAGTCAACTTTGGAATTGCAAAAGGCTCGACAAGATATGGCACAATCAAAGGTTGTTTTGGGTTATTGGTATAAGAGAGATTGTTCTTGCAATGTGCATTTTTTGGCTCATGTGAAAGAAGGCCCGTCCGAGAATGAGCTCATGATTAATATGCCACCAAAAAGTCAAACAATGGGTGAGAGGTTGCACGAATAGTATTCAATGCATCAATTGGTTTGGATCACAAATGGCAACAACGTGTGACTCAGTTTTCGAGCATCTTCAAGCATGTGCCCCTAAAGTATGTCAAAAGGTTTCACGAGAAATGGAGTAACTCTTTCCATGTCCTCTTATGTTTGTTCCCCCCGCACGAGGACGAGTCTCTTGCTTTGATCGACAAATGATGATGCCCTAAGGGCTATGTGACTCAAGAGTGAGAGCTTATTTTGCTTCATTTGACAGTTAATGAGCCCTAGGGGCTACGCTCAAGAAAGATGTGTGAAACTATCCTTAAAGTCTCTCAAAAGGAATGTCGAAAAGCCTTCTTGTCATGTGTGCTCGTACATGTTCCCCAATCAAGGATAGGCCTTTCTTGCTCTACTTACAATCGATGATGGGACTCTAGGGGCTAGACTCGAGTTTAAAAGGCTTCCTCAGCAAAAATGCAATTCACTTCACCTCCCCCAATGATGGCCCTAGCAAAGTCATGTGCAACATTTGAAGCTTCCCCTATCAATTTGGCACCGAAAGTCTTTTTAAGGGGCTTCGACAATCTTTTGGGCAATGCAATGTTGGGCTTGAGCAATGCAATGCAAGTGGTCCAAGCTTAAAGAGTCTCTGCAATACAGCACCCCCTTATCTGAGATCAAAAACACAAGCTGCATCCGCACGAGTTGCATCCGAAGATCCGTTATTAGTTCAACCCAAGAAGACTCAAGAAAACATACTCATTTGAGACCTTATCACGCCAAGACCTTATCATCCGCAACCTCGACGACACCACAATCTCTCCCAAGACATCTTCCGAAGACCTTGATACACTTTTCGACTTGGACCTTACGCCATTTGGGTACCGACTGCAATAAGGCGATTCATCTCCAAGAAAGAGTAAGAGGGAGATCACTATCAAGAGTTCTACCAAACGGTGCATCTACTATCAATATAATGCCAAGCCGATTCCATGACGTTTTTTGGGGATTTACATCGAAAGGTCTTCACATTCCACCATCTTGAAGCTCGCAAACAACAAGTACACGACATTGTAAGGATCCTCCCCCTCGGGGAGAAACGAGGGGTTCGTTTCGAGGAATAAAAGCCAAACACGTGTAACTTCACAAACTTAACGGAGTCGCCACATTTGCTAATTTTTAACCCAACAAATGAAAATGGTTAGAGATTTATGAGTTCGGAGGTCAGGTTACGGCTTGGGAAGAGTTTCACGTCACCCAAGCTGCCTCGGACAAAGCCGAGTCTCCCTAAGTTTGTTAACGAAAAGTGCATATGTGTGTGTGTGTGTGTGTGTATTTAGAAAACGGGAGAAACTGACTTTAACAGAAAACAGTTAGGATTTTAACAGAAAGGGGGGTTCTTTTGTAAACATTCTGGATTAAAGGGGAACTGGACTGAAAGATGCCCCTGGGCAAACTAGCCGTACGGCTAGAGGGGGTCCTAGAAATTTTAACAGATTCCCAGGAATCAGTCCAGTTCCATACAGAAACAGAGCATTCTGTTTGAAACTGGACTGTTTGATCATTTCCAGACATTCTCTTGTAACAAAACACAAATTAAATCATCCCTATGTCATTGATCACTAGATTAAACACCAAAACAAGAATTTTGGATGTGATTAAGACAATCATTGGGGAATTATTAAGAAAAGGTGATAAAAAAGGGGGCTTTGAGCCAAGATAACCATTTTGATGAGTAAAGATTCAAACTTTACCATCAAAATGGGATCTTTGTACAAGATTAAACTTTTAGGGACAACAAAATGACATAAAGATTGGATATTTATGACCCAAATGTGGGATTTTAGGCTAAATCAAGGTTGAGATGATAAAGATTGGAACTTTATCACCCAACATGATCATCATGGTCAAATACAACATAAAGATACTTGCTTTCACCATGAAAATGGATCATCAAGCTATTTAAAGGCAAGAAATTAACAACTCATGATCTTCTTTAGGTTTTATCCCTTTTTCACATACTTGGATGTGAGGGCACCTTGAATCATTTCATGATTTGGTTCCAATATACATAACAAGAATATAAGGTGCTTGAAGGACAAGACTTGCAATATAAGAGGTGCTTGACAAGGGAAAGACTTGCAATACAAAAGATGCTTGACAAGGGCAAGGCTTTAAAATGCAAGTAAATAAACAATATGAGCAAGAACAAAAGAGTTTGAGATGGAGAGAAGATGGGGAGAAGGCTTTACCTATGGTGGTTATGGCCTATCTTCCTCTCTTTTCACTCAAATATTTGATGGTGTTTCACTCAGGCTGAATTCCTGAAGAGTTTCACCTACTGTAAGGATCCCTCCCCCGCGCAGAAAACGCGACGAGTATGGGGGCGAAACGCCAAACACGGTTATCACGCAAAACATAACGGAGTCACCACATTTGTTAATTATTTAACCCAACAAATGGAAAGGTTAGAGATTCTATTAGTTCGGAGGTCAGGTTACGCCTTGGGAAGAGTTTTACGTCACCCACATCGCCTTGTATAGGACCGAGTCTCCCTAACGTTAGTTAACAAAATGCATGTGTGTGTGTGTGTGTATTTCAAAAACGGGAGAAACTGACTTTTAACAAAACTGGTTAATTATTTAACAGAAAAGGGTTATTTTGCAAACATTCTAACCATAAAAGGAAAAAACTAAAAAATGCACTCCCTGGCCAAAGTAGCCATATGGATGGGGGCATTCCAGGGATTTTGACAGTTTATCAGAAAACTGTCCAGTTTCAGACAAAACAGTGTTCTTGCTGAAACTGGACTGAAATGATCATTTTCAATTATTTTCCTTAACAAAAACATGGATTTAATCATCCCTATGTCATTGATCACAAATTAGACACCAAAAACAAAGGTTTTGAGTGTGATCAAGACAATCATTGGGGAGTTTTTGAGAAAGGTGATGAACATACCCTTTGGGCCAAAATTGCCATTTGATGAGTAAAGATTGGAAACTTTACCATCAAAATGGACTTTTTATGAAAGATTAACCTTGAGGGACAACAAAAAACAACATAAAGATCCAATCTTAGGGATTTTTGGCTAGATCAAGGTTGGGATGATAAAGATTGAGCCTTTATCCCCCAACATGATCATCATGGCCTAGTTTGTGGAATACTAACATAAAGACATGAGCTTTAACCTTGATAAAGAGATCTTTAAGCCATTTAGAACAAAGAAATCAAACCATGATCATCCTTAGGTTTGAACCTCTTTCACACAAAAGTATGAAGGGCACCTTGAATCATGCTCATGGCTTGGTTCACATTATATGTATATATATATATATAAGATATATATGCTTGAAATGGAGAAGTCTTGTAGTAATATAATATATGTATGCTTGAAATAGACAAGTCTTACAAGAATGTAAATTTGCTTGAGAGGACAAGTCTTACAAGTATGTAAACAAGAACAAGTAATATGATTAAAAAAGCAAAATAGAGTTGAGATGAAGAGAAGATGGGGGAAGGGGACTTCACCTATGATGGTTCTAGTCTATCTTCCTTTCCTTCACTCAATTATAAGGGTGATTTCTCTCTCAGACACGATTTCTGCAGAGTTTCCCCTATCTAAACAATATTCTTCCCCCCTGAAATGATCACCATGGGGTTCAATTTATAGAGGCTGAGGCTGCCCAACATAGCTGTACGGCTAGGGACCTCATGTGCCCAAACCATCCGTACGACTCGACTTGGCGAGCTTCTGGATTTTTCTAAGTTTAATTCTAGTTCAATCCTGGAATATCAGGTTTATCCTAGTGAGGTCCTGGTCCATTGGTTTATCCCTAAATGGTACCAAGAATTCCTCTAAAGTAGGTCAAATTCAGATTGGGGTACTTACAGAGCCCCTCGGCAACGTCGCTTTTGAAGAAAGTAGGGTTGTCAAAAAAACAAGCATCCCAATCTGATGGGAGGACGGCGTGGCCGATTTGTTCTATGACTGGACCTAGAGGTATAGGATTCCTACGTATCCCTATTCGAGGGAATCAAGCCTAACGTAGTTCGGGTGAGAGATTTTAAGGCTACTCAAACCTATGGGCCTTAGGTGGATATCATTTATCCCTTCCTAAATAGGCATGGCTCAAAGGCCGGACTTGGTCAACTTGGATCTATTCGGAGAGGGTTGACTAAGGGGGCTGGCATGGCTCAGAGGCTCAAATAATGGGCATAGCTCAGAGGCTAGGCTTGATCGACTTGTCTCTATCGGAGAGGGTCGACTCGAGGGTAACTGGTCAACTTATCTCATGGCGGAGGGTCGACCACACAAACTGGTCAACTTATCTCATGGCGGAGGGTCGACTACACAAACTGGTCAACTTATCTCATGGCAGAGGGTCGACTACACAAACTGGTCAACTTATCTCATGGCGGAGGGTCAACTTATCTCATGGCGGAGGGTCGACTGCACAAACTGGTCAACTTATCTCATGGCAGAGGGTTGATTACAAACTGGTCTTACATCATCACAGACTGCCGTCACAATGATAGGTTTTTTCTAACCTGGCCACTCTCAGGGGACAAAGGTTTTCTTAACCTAATCATGACTATACTGGTCTTACGCCCTATCAAGGGCTGCCGAGGCAATAACATCTTAACTTTCATCCTGGACTTACGAGGTACGGCCAGGACTTTCACGATTTCACTTTCTACCCTGGACTTACGAAGTACGGCCGGGTCAACAAAATCCAATGGTCTTAAGCCACACCGGATGGCCAAGGACGAATCTCATAAAACCTAATGGTCTTACGTCGTGCCGGACGGCCAAGTCTCACAGAACCTATTACGTCACGCCGGACGGCCAAAGGACATATCTCACAGAACCTAGTAGTCTTACGTCACGCTGGATGGCCAAAGGACATAATCTCACAAAACCTAATGGTCTTACGTCTCATCGGACGGCCAAAGGACATAATCTCATGAAACCTAATGGTCTTACATCTCATCGAACGGCCAAAGGACACAATCTCACGAAACCTATGGTCTTACGTCTCACTGGACGGCCAAAGGACACAATCTCACGAAACCTAATGGTCTTACATCACACCGGACCGCCAAAGGACTTAATCTCACTAAACCTAATGGTCTTACGTCACACTGGACGGCCAAAGGACACAATCTCACGAAACCTAATGGTCGTACGTCACGCCAGATGGCCAAAGGACACAATCTCATGAAACCTAATGGTTCTTACGTCTCACCGGACGGCCAAAGGACACAATCTCACGAAACCTAATGGTCTTACGTCACACCGGACCGCCAAAGGACTTAATCTCATTAAACCTAATGGTCTTACGTCTCATCAGACGGCCAAAGGACACAATCTCACGAAACCTAATGGTCTTACGTCTCACCAGACGGCCAAAGGACACAATCTCATGAAACCTAATGGTCTTACGTCACACCGGACCGCCAAAGGACATAATCTCACTGAACCTAATGGTCTTACGTCACGCCGGACGGCCAAATGTCACAATCTCATGAAACCTAATGGTCTTACGTCTCATCGAACGGCCAAAGGCACAATCTCATGAAACCTAATGGTCTTACGTCACACCGGACCGCCAAAGGACTTAATCTCACTAAACCTAATGGTCTTACGTCATGTCGGATGGCCAAAGGACACAATCTCACAAAACCTAACGGTCTTACATCATGCCGGACGGCCAAAGGACATTATCTCATTAAACCTAATGGTCTTACGTCACGCCGGACGGCCAAGGGGCACAATCTCACGAAACATAATGGTCTTACGTCTCATCGGACGGCTAAAGGACACAATCTCACGAAACCTAATGGTCTTATGTCTCACCGGACGGTCAAAGGACACAATCTCATAAAACCTAATGGTCTTACGTCTCACCGGATGGCCAAAGGACACAATCTCACGAAACCTAATGGTCTTATTCCTTGAGAGGCATCCTCTTGGATTTCATTCAGAGTGACTGGGAGGCTTTCATGGCTCGCCTCACGACTGCCGAGATCTGTTGGTCAGCCCCACATTGGCGTATCAGCTTGGTGCGAGAGTATCAGGATAATTCCCCTTTCGTTTGGGTGCCGGGACTCTTGGGATCGTTTTACTACATCCCTTCATTGGTCCGTCATCAGTTTGGATTAGTGCAGACTCCACTATTAGAGTAGTCTGGTGTTAACCCGGAGCACTTGAGGCTTCTGCATTTGTCTATGTGGGACTCCTCCACTATTTCACTTATTTCCCGATTGTGGACTTGTTCTTTCTTTCCAGCTCGGGTACTTCTTGGGCGTGCATCCAGCATGGTTCTAACCACAGTCTACTTGGACTGGTATGAACAGACTATGGGACAGACTCAGAGGCTAATTGAGGAGAGGTATGAGGCTATTCTTGGTGGGACTCATGACTTTAGCAGGGTTTTGAGAGAGACCGAGGCCGTGGTGAGTGGCCATAACGTTACTGGAGACATTGTCGAGGACTATCAAGCCTTGGATGATAGGAGGATGGTTGCGATGCCTAGGGCAGGGGCACGAATGGAAGATCTTCAGGCTCGGGTTGCTGCCAATACGTCTTTGAGGGCAACCGGGCTGGTTGAGGATGTCGGGAGGGTACCCGATCAGGGAAAGGGGGAGATCGACATCTTTGATGTGAAGAAAAAGAAGACTCGAAGAAGTCAGAAGAAGAAGTGGAGGGACGAGGAACAGTGATAGTCCTACATTTCCATGTATCCACCCATTTCCATTGTAGACACATTAGTTCATTTTAGGTGTCTTAGTTATGTCTTAAGCATGTTAGTTGAGTCGAGAGTAGACCGTGCTTGAACTCATCAAAGAAGTGTTTTAACCGTAATGAAAATGGTTACTTATGAAGCCAATTTGCATTAACATGGAGTTTTTGCTCAAAACCAAATTTGATTTTTATTCATTTTTTAGACCGGACCTACGTTCCCCTTTTACAAATGAGACTAAGGGGCTCAGTTCATTGTAGTTCACTTTTTACAAATTTTGGGTGCGACCCTGTTTTTTCTCTAGACCGCCGAAACGGGTTTTCAATCTAGGTGGGTATATTCTTTTGGCACCTACAATCACTTTTTTTTTAAGCAAAGTAACGACAGAGCTTATCACCGTTGACCGGGTGCATGAAGGGGTTGCCATCCAAGTCTGCAAGCCTCATTGCACCACCTGAGAAGATCTCTTGTACCACAAAGGGACCGATCCACACGGATTCCCATTTTCCGTCGGGGTTAGACCTCCCCGGGGGTTTTTCCTTAAGGACCAAATCTCCTACCCGAATTTCTCGGGGCTTCACCTTCCTATCAAAAGCTCGCGCCATTATCCCTTGGTAGGCGCGGATGTGCTCCATTTCCCTCAGACGACGTTCATCCAACAAGGCCAATTCATCATGCCGGCTCCGAAGCCAATCAACCTCATGGATTTTGTTCTCCAACAAAATTCTCAATGATGGTACCTCTAACTCAGCCGGGAGCATGGCCTCCATTCCATAAATCAAATCAAAATGAGTTTCCCCAGTGGCGGTTCTAACCGAGGTCCGATAGCCCCACAATGCTAGATGTAGCTTTTCAGGCCAATCTCTCCCCCGCATTGCCATTTTCTTAATAATCCTTTCGAGCGTTTTTTTGGTAGGTGGATGAGATAGGCCTTAATCTTGTCAAAGGATCTTTGGCATTCCTCATTCCATTCAACCTCGGCATTCTTCTTTAGCAATTTGAAGATGGGCTCACATGTGGGAGTAAGATGGTTTATGAAGCGGCTAATGTATTGCAACCTTCCCATGAAGGCCTTTACCTCTATTTGGGTGCGAGGTGGCTTCATTTCCACAAATTGCCTTAACCTTTTGGGGATCAACTTCGATGCCTCGTTCAGTGACCATGTACCCCAAAACCTTGCCACGAGAAACCCCAAAAGTGCACTTGGCCGGATTGAGCCTCATGGAGTGCTTCCTAATCCTGTCAAAGAACTTTCTCAAGTCTATCAAATGTTGCCCGTCCGTGCCCTTGGAATGCACAATCATGTCATCGACATACACCTCTATCTCCTTATGGATCATATCATGGAAGAGTGCGGTTGCAGCCCTTTAGTAGGTAGCCCCAGCATTTCGCAATCCAAAAGGCATCACGGTGTAGCAAAAGGTCCCCCATGGGGTGGTGAAGGCAGTCTTTTCCTGGTCCTCCTCAGCCATCCTAATCTGGTTATACCCGGCAAAACCATCCACAAAAGATTTGACCTCAAAACTAGAGGTTGTATCTACAAGCATGTCGATGTTCGGGAGGGGGAAATCATCTTTGGGACTCGCCTTATTGAGATCCCTAAAGTCGACATAGCATCGGACCTTTCCGTTGGCCTTTGTGACTGTTACTATATTGGAGATCCACGAGGGGTACTCTATCACCCTTATGAAGCCGACCCGGAGCAACTTCTCAATCTCTTCTTTGACTTGCAAAGACCATTCCGGTTTGATTCGACGAAGCTTTTGCATGACAGGTTTCACCTCGGGATCCATGGGGATTTGTGTTTAACTACCGAAGAATCCAACCCCGGCATATCCTTATAAGACCAAGCAAACACATCCATATACTCCTTAAGTAGCTCAACCAAAGCTTCTCTTTCGGCTCCTTTGAAGTAGCTACCAATCTGTGTCTCTTTCGGCTCATTTTCAGTCCCCAAATTCACCTTAGTTAAAACCTCTTCGGCAGCTTGGGCATGGTTTTCCTCTCGGTCAACAACCTTCTTTGATGATTGTTTAATGTTTTGTTCGTTTAGTGTGTCTGCATTATTAATTCATTATTAACCGTTTTTAGATAATTAGTTAATTTATCATCTAATAAGTTGGCAATGAGGGGATACTCGGAAAGGTCTATCATTTCATTCAAGGCAAACGGGAATACAACGTTGGCTACAAGTTCATAATCCTCGGGCGTGAGGCCCTCGGAGGATGAAGACTCAAATTCAAAACAAGAGATTGAGGGGACTCAACTACATTGGACCCTATGACATTTGACTCTAGGGGCAGGGAACCAGTCCAAGCTTCGTGGTCATTTCCTCCTTGCTTTCCACCGGTCCAGAGAAGGTTACCTAATTCTTCAGAGGCATGTCCATCGGGCTTACTAAGGTGCGAGGGTCAAAGGTCCCAGGAGATCCATCTCCTATCGCAGCAATCATTTCCTTTTCGAGGCTAATCAGATCAGGCAGGACCAACTCCTCTCCAAACATTTCTTGCATTACCACGCCATTCCATTCGTCATCCATGACTTCCTTGGTGCCGTGCTCGGGAGCTACCTACTCAAACTTGCATCTACCATTTCGACCCCAGACGGGTCCCCTTTCTTGGCTAGTCTCCACTATAGACAAGATTTCAAATTCCCTTACCATCTCGGGCACTCCCTTAAAGGTGTACTCATGACTCAGGGTGGTCTCGGTAGGACTGGTCATCTTGGGTGTATCCAAAAATGTCCTCCTTACGGGGTTAGCCACCATCCCTCGGAATCTTTTGAGATCCTCTTGCAACTTATCCCAATCGGTCATCATTGGCTTCCTCGGCTCGAGGGCCTCGGTTTGGACCCCTCCTTTCACAAAGTAGCGGCTCATATCAAAAGTGTAAGGGCAGAGGTTGGAAGCCTTAAATGGAATCCCTTGAGCTCTGGCTTAGCTTCTTTTCCGAGCCATTTCCTTATCCATCCTAAGATCCTCGGGGGTGGGTTTATATCCCAAGCCATGGAGCGTCTTTTGCTCTTTGATCTCAATATTCTTGTGGGTCCCTTGGGGTTTATTTCCAAGACCAAGCCCTGGGAGGTAGCGCATCAAATGCATCATTTTCATTGCAGGGGGAATCCTGTCCTTGGTGAGCGTAAGATCTACACAACAGATGTGGGTTTTGGATGGTATCTCAGTGAAGCCGGTCAAAACCATGCCGCTCTCCTCATGTTTGATTTCTAACACGGGAATCCCATTGGTGTTGGTTCCTTCTGTTGTAACACTGTCCCCATAAATGGTTGTCAAATTACCCTCTTGCACATATTTCACGCACTGGTGGAGGGTGGAGGCTACCCCGTTGACTTTATGGATCCATGGGCGCCCCAATAGGGTGGTGAAGGATATAGGGATGTCAAGCAATTGGAAGTCGGTTGGCATCATTTGTTTTCCAAACCAAAGGTTCAAGGTGGCCACCCCTAGGACTGAGCGGGCCGTGGATTCATAAGCCTTAACGGTGATCATGGAAGGCTTTAGGTCGGTGGTCTTAAGACCAAGTAGATCCATCATCTTAGCGGGGAGGACATTCATGGCGGAGCCATTATCAACCAAAAACTGAGGGAGGCGGCGCTCCTCCAATTGCACCGTGATGTAGAGGGCCTCATTATGGTTACCCCCAAATTTTGGAAAATCCAAGTCCGTGAATGTGATGACATTCCCATATTGAACACTCCCAATCATTTGCACGGCCTCTTCGGGGGTAGCCGTGGTAGGTGTAGATACCCCGGGGAACCACGGCTTAGCTAGAGCGGTGAATTAACCTAGGATGTCTACTTGATTTTAAGAGTCGCCACCCACGTTTTAGAGGAACGCGAGAAAACCTAAGAAAGATAGCCTTTTTGTACGAAAACCAGAGATTCAGGAAGAGAAGGGGTTCGGTGGTTAGGTGACGGAGTGGGAAGTACTTAAACACCCACTCCGCCCCGCTTACGCGGGTCTTGCTACTTTTGGTGTTCTAATGTTTACATGTCCTTTAATTTAATGATAAGAGAAATGTGCTAACAATTATAATGAAAAGAAAGGGGAAATTTATAGAGGAAAAATAAAGGAGAATTGCTTATTTGTTGATTTATGCTAAAGATTATATGTCGAATTATTGCTAGATAATTACATTAAGAAATGAGAATGTAAATTAAAGTGGAATTAAAATGTTGGGATGTAACCTTGACCAAACTTCAATAGTGAAGTGGCCTTTTGGTTGTATCCCTTTTTATGGAGATTGCATACACATTAGAGATGAAGAAAGTAATTTAAAAGGTTTTTTGTTTAATAGTGATAAATAGAGAATATAAGATAAAACAATAATTTAGAAGAAGAAGATGGACATTGTACCTTGTGCTTGCAAGTGGAAGGACCAAACTTTGTGTATAATGACTACCTTTGAAAATGGACTTTTGTGTGTTTAGAGTGTTTTTGACTCAAGAATCCTTCCTCCTTTTCCATGGTGGAATGAAGAGGTATTTATAGGTGTTAGGGAAGTGTTTTTGGTCACAAAGATGGCCCTTCCCCGGATCAAGCCAAGGCATAATGGCCTTGGGGGTTACAAATCAGAAAAGGAGGGAAATTTGGCCAAATCTGAGATTCTGGAAGCGGGAAGCGCGCGCTTTCCACCCCCCTATGGGAGGAGCACGCCTCCCACAAAGGAGGGCAAAGGCGTTCGCATCCAGCTTCAGGAAATTTATATTTTAACCCAAATGTTAACCCCGTTATGCAGTTAAGCCTCAAAACTAACGGAATTAGTCCAAAAACTTAACGAACATCACGAAAGTCAACGAAAATAAATGAAACAAAGACTCAAGGTTGAATTTTCCACTTAGTCAAATCCAAGACTAACGGAGTAAGTCAAGAACTTAACGGAAAGTAACAAAAGTTAACGAAAAGTAACGAAACTTAACAGAAAAGAGGAAGACAAAGAATGTGTATGCAATCGGGACACGAGATGTCCAAGGAGGGGTGTCTACAGAGCCCCTCGGCACGTGGATTGCGAAGCAAAACGCGTCGATGAAAGAAAGACAACCGCCGAGGACATCGACAAGAGAAAGCAAAGACTCAATAAAACATGAATTTGAAATTTGCGATGGATAGGGGTGCACTCCCTGTGTGAGCGGCTTTAGCGGATGGAAAGGGTGTGGTGGCTTGAGGCAGCCCACCACGGCCGCAAAATTTTAAAAAAAGGTGTGGTGGCTTGAGGTGGCCCACCACCGCCACAAAATTTAAAAAAGGTGTGGTGGCTTGAGGCGGCCCACCACCGCCACAAAATTTTTAGAAAAGGTGTGGTGGCTTGAGGCGGCCCACCACGGCCAAAAAAATTTTTAAAAAAGGTGTGGTGGCTTGAGGCGGCCCACCACGGCCACAAAATTTTTAGGCGGCCCAAACAGGTGTGGTGGCTTGAGGCTTTATTGATATAGAAATGATATGGCGGGATCCATTTGCTGAAGCTGAGGGTCCGTTTGCTGGTGCGGGATCCGTTTGCTGGGATCCGTTTGCTGATGCGGGATCCGTTTGTTGATGGCAGGATCCGTTTACTGAAGCAAGATCCGTTTGCTGGTACGGGATCCGTTTGCTGATTGCGGGATACGTTTGCTAATTGCGGGATCCGTTTGCTGATTGTGGGATCCGTTTGCTGGTGCGGGATCCGTTTGCTGGTAGTGGGATCCATTTGCTGAAATGCGAGATCCGTTTGCTGATTGCGGGATTCATTTGCTGGTACGAGATCCATTTGCTGGTGCGGGATCTGTTTGCTGGAAAGCGGGATCCGTTTGCTGGTGCAGGATCCGTTTACTGAAGCGGGATCCGTTTGCTGATTGCGGGATCCGTTTGCTGATTGCAGGATCCGTTTGCTGGTACGGGATCCGTTTACTGGAATGCGAGATCACCGTGGACCAAATTGCTGTTACAGCTACTGTTGACTTTATCGTGGGGATGCGGGCATGGTTGACTGTGACCATTTTCTGCTGGGGATGAAGTGCTTTGAGTAGCGGATGCTGTTGACTTCGTGGTGGTACCTGCTATGTGTGTGACTGGAAGGTATATGTGTTTGTGCAAGAAGATGCATGAAGTGTGAAATGAAGAGAGAAATTGTGCTCGTGGTGCAATGTGATTTGAAAGCAGTTTTGCATGAGAGAGAGTTTTTGTAAGAATGGAGAAAGTGATTTTGTGTGTGAAGTGGTTTTTGAAAGCAGAGATATGCTTGAGAGAGATGAATGATGTCCATACCTTCACTTACCATTGCCGTTGGCTGGATTCGTGATGTTGTGGTAGATGCTTTGGCGGAGAGTGTCGCTGCCTTTGATGATGAATTCATTTTTGATGGAGTGTCGGTGGGACAGTATTCCGGATGATGGGTTGGTCGTGCCAAAAGGCTGCCTACGTATCCCTTTAAGAGAATCAGACTAGCGTAGTTCAAGGATGCTGGGGAGTGTAAGTACCCCGATCCGGATCATGGGCCTTAAAATAATTAAATTACAAAACTTAGGGGTGATTTGGGTAAAATTTAGGTTACAAGGGCCTTTTGGGTATTAACAAAGTCATTCCAGAAGTTTGTGGGGCTTTCTGGTCATTTTTAGAACACATTAGGAAAGGGAGGGACCTTTCAGGAATTGAAAAAGGTCCAAGGACCTCGGGTTTTATCCCCACAAAGCCCAAAAGAACTTTGTGGGAATTTCAAGAAAAGGCCAAGGAACAATGAGGCGGTCGCGCATTCACATGCGCTTCTCAAAAGCGCACGCGTCATCCTGGAAGGCGCACGTAGAAGACGCGTTTTCGTCCATCCGCGTGAAGCCGCCAGTCGCCACGCGCCTTGTCCCCCGGTGTGCTTCACGCGCCCGACAAGCCCCCAGCTGCCTCGCTCCGATTGGTCCTTCACCGGGTGTTGTCCCCCCACCTGTGACAGCCATGCGTGCCACCCTCTGATTGGCCCTTCACCTTGTTTGTGTCACCACTCCCCCTTCTAGAAGATGCACCAGCAGCCATTGGATCTTCCCAAAAATCCTCAGATTTAATCTGAACCATTGGATTCCTCTCAGCCTATTTACATCCGAAAATGCCCAAAAATGATCCAATTTCAACCCAATTTGTGACCGTTTTATGAGTATAAATGACCCATTTTGTGATCCAATTTTAACCCATTTTTATGCTTAGCCCCTAAGCAAGTCATAAGGCCATAATTAAAGGACTAAAATGAAAATGTCCCCATTTGCTTGGTCCCCAAGTCCAAAGTTGAAGGGCTAACATGGAACATTAATTTCCAAACAACCCCCCAATCCCTCCTATAAATAGAGAGGTCATCCACTCTCATTAGGACATGAATTTTAGAGCAAAGTTATTATGCCAAATTGGCCTCTCATTCAAAATTGAGTGATTAGTGTAGATGGTGAGCAAACCATGTTAGTGAAAATTAGAGCCCAAGGTCTCTAAGTGAAAAAGGAAAGGAAGCAAACTTGGGTCAATCAATTGATGATTTACCCCAAGCTTGCTTAAGGATTAATCTTTATTTTGTTGCAATCCTCTTCTTCATCTTTTTCTATTTTTCTTTTGTTGGGATATCATCTTTGGTTGCTTTTCTTAGTTATAAAAATGTAATCTTTATATATGATTGGGATCCAAATATTCCAATGATCCCAATAGCTTCATCTTACATCTTTATTAAAATGATGAGCTAAGTGGAGAGGAGTATTTGTTAAATTTATGCACTTTAATTTATGTCTTTTACTCAATGTCTTCTATTTCTTGGAACCAAGCCTTGATCCATGGTGCCCTTCATGTTTTATGCATGATTGTGGGTTCTAAACCAAAGGATAACCAAAGACTTGTTATAATCTATGTCATTTATACTTACAAGTCTTTATTTATGAAATCTCATATGACTTGGATCCAAATACCCACATGATCCTAAAAAGCTTCATCTTGCACTTTTATGGTCCATTAAAATGATGAACTAAATGGAGATGGGATTTGTTATATTTAAAGTCTTAATCTTTGGTGTTGGCCTTCCATTTAAAGCCTTTATTTCAAATCATTCTTGTTTATCTTACTTGGATGATAAAGCCCCAATCTTTATCTATCCAAGTAATGATTTGTCCAAGAAAGTCTTTTATTGTTAATCTTGTAATGACCGTTTTACTTGGATGATGAAGTTGACCATCTTCATTCATCCAAATAAATGGGTTATTTTTTTCTCCAATGATTGCTCCATCCATGGCCTTGGCTTCTATCTTGGTATGGACTTGAGGCATAGGATGATCAAGTTGTCCCTTTTGACTTTATTAATCTCTTCCATGATTAATTAAAGTCCGTCCCCAAGGATGCCCTTAGTTTACTTGGGTGAACATTCTATTTTTGTCTCTTTAAAAATATTAAAAAAAGAACAAAGGGCATTAATATGCCTACATTTCATCCCCAAAATCATTTTCTAAAATAAGATTGGTTTCTCTCATTTTTAAATACACACACACACACACTTGCACGTTTTGGTCAACAAACTTAGGGAGACTCGGTTTACCGAGGCACTTTGGGTGAACTTTGTCCAAGTTCTTCCCAAAGTGTAACGTGACCTCCGAACTCATTTTCTCTAACCATTTTTCGTTAAGTTTGGGTTAAAAATTAAACTAACGTGGCGACTCCGTTGTTTGTGTGAAAACCACCCGTGTTTGGTATTTTGTCCTCGTGCGAACCTTGCTTGTTTCGCCCGAGGGCGGGATCCTTACAGTGGCGACTCCGCTGGGGAATTAAATGTTCTTAAACTTCTTTTTAGAAGCTTTGGGGACATTTATGTGTGGGTCAAACTCCCGTCCCCGTTTGTTGACTTTGTGCCTAATTTGTGTGTTTTGTGTTTCTGTTTTGAATCGAAGGAATGGAACTGTTTTGGAAATACAATAAACTGGGGCTGGATGACCTGAAGATGGAAAAATTGCAAAAAATAATGGGACGGATGATCTAGCCGTACGGCTACTTTGGCCGGACCCACAGAATGTTCAAATCAACAAATTGGTGCAAGGCAGAAACATTCTAAGTGGTGTCCTTGCTTCTTCATGTCCAGGTTCCAATTTCCAGACTCTATCTTGTGCACTTTTGTCTTCTTTTTTTTTAGAAAAAAAATGAATTTCCAAAACTTGGTCATGCACATTTTTCTTTTGGACATTAAAATTGGGTTTTCAAAGCCTCATTGTGCATAACCATTTTCAAAAAAAAAAAAGATTGTTTTAAATTCTTCTTGTTTGTGCACAACTTTTTTGGTACAAATGACTTTCAAAAGGTTGTTCTTCTTGCAAAAAAAATTTGGTTTCAAAGAACCTTTGGTTGTGCACAAACCTTCCATGTACAAATTGTAACTCTTACTTGTTAAGTAGCCTTGCTTACTTGCTTGTTCTTGCTTGTCTATATTTGTCCATATTTGTTCATATTTGTACATGATTGTTCATACTTGTCCATACTCGCTCATAATGCTAAAACGGACCAAAAAAAATCCCTATTTTGACTCAAAAAGGAACATAGAAAAGGCGTCACACTACGCGCACTTGACCTTTCACGTTCCAAATGCCCTTCAAACCCGGGATGGATGCCACGATGTGTTGGGTTTCGTAGTAACATGCGCAGCGGAATATAGCAATTAAATTTAAGAAACCCAAAGCCATAGATCCGTTCATATGATTAAATCAAATACAACAAGATGAATAGAGGAATAACTAACCCTTGATGGCTATGAATTTTTCTCTTTGGTCTTGGTGGAGATCTTGAAGCTTTATCACGAACAAATCACGAACTTTGTAAGATGATAAAATTCACCCTCTAGCGGTATCCACACTTCGAACGAATATCAAAGGAACTTCTTCGATCTTGGTTGCTAGACCAATAATTGTAAAACACGCTTTCACAATTTAATAAAGAACTATATGGAATTTATTTGTGAATTATTTTGTTCCTCAATCAATGATATCTTAGAACAAAATAAAATCTTTCTCAAACTTTTTGAGACTCACAAAAAACACTAGTTAATATGGTCTGGCCGAATTGGGGTTTTATACACAATAAGATCTATTCCAAATGGTCTTGCCGAATCAAAAAGGGTAACTTGTGTCAAAAACCATTCCTAATCGAATTAGGAAATTTCAAACCGGCATACCGGGCGCCCTCCTGGTCCTACCCAGGCGCCCGCTTGTTTGGGCAGAAAGTCCAATTCCTTTTCCGGCTTGTTCAGGCGCCCGCCTGGTGCAACCCAAGCGCCCGCTTGGTTGACCAGGAGGCCTAGAACTTTCCAGAAATTCCTTGGAGGTCCTTCGACCCTAAATTCCAATATAGTCCTTTTATTTAAGATTCGTTCTATTGTGTGTGACCCTCTAGGATTATACTAAGTTGGCAATGGGCTCAAACATGATCCCATAAGATATGATTAGGTTCTAGCAAACCGTCATACCTACCCAAATAGTATAACTAGATAAAAGTTCGCATTCCTTTAGAATATGTCACAATTCCTTTGTCCATGATGTCATTGAACACAAGTCATGGTCAAAGAGTCAACTTGTTTCGTTCAATACTTTCTCGATTCCGAATATGTTGATAATCCAAATGACATTGATCCAATCAATTCATTTGAGTCCGGCCGAACATTTCATCAACATCATTCCTACGAGAGGCCCAAGCTTGACATCTCTCCGTGGAGGGACAGATCCATTTAGCTTATTATTCTTCCCAACGGGAATCCGATTATGCCAATCATACCCTTTATAACTACCGTGTTAAGGTAGCGTTTGAATATGTCAAACACAATGTTCATCAAGTGGAAGACTATAATAACTTCATCCCTAAGGATTCAAATGACATAACTAATATGAGATATATGTATGACATAGACCATGACATAAATCTCATACAGCGGGTCATGTCCAGTACCTTGTTCCAAACAAGTACCCATAAATCTAACATGATCATCCCATGATCATTTAGCCTTTATACTAGTGCTTAATAAGTACTAGGGACGGCGATTATTATAAGTAAACATGAACAACAATAATAATCAAAACATCTCTTTATTGATATGAAATAAATGATGACAATTACAACGTTTATTAAACGTGCCTAGGGCACCACTACCAACAATCTCCCACTTGCCCTAGGCCCAATCCTCCATGTATCTAATACCCATGGCCCTAACATGACCATCATGTTTAGCTTGTGGAAGTCCCTTTGTTAGCGGGTCCGCAACATTTTCATCAGTAGGTACTCTGCATATATTTACGTCTCCCCTATCAACGATCTCTCGAATGATATGAAAACGCCTAAGTATGTGTTTGGATTTCTGATGTGCTCTTGGTTCCTTTGCTTTAGCAATAGCACCATTATTGTCGCAATAAAGGTCTATTAGATTAGCAATACTAGGAACCACTTCAAGTTCAGTTATGAACTTCTTAATCCAAACAGCTTCCTTTGCAGCATCCGATGCAGCAATATACTCAGCTTCTGTTGTAGAATCAGCGGTTGTACTTTGCTTGGAACTCTTCCAGCTTACAGCTCCACCATTTAACACAAACATAAAACCCGATTGCGATCGGCTATCATCTTTGTCGGTTTGGAAGCTTGCATCCGTGTAAGCATTTACAACGAGATCATCTTCCATTCCTCCATAGACTAAAAACGAGTCTTTAGTTCTTCTCAAGTACTTAAGAATCGCATTTACAGCTATCTAGTGATTTTCGCCAGGGTCGGATTGATATCTACTTGTCATGCTCAAAGCATAAGATACATCCAGCCTAGTACAAATCATGGCATACATGATGGACCCAATTGCCGAAGCATATGGAACATCATTCATTTTCTCACGCTCATCTTTTGTCTTAGGACATTGAGTCTTGCTTAGAGAAGCTCCATGTAACACGGGCAAGGTGCCTCTCTTAGAATTTTCCATACGGAATCTTCTAATGACCTTGTCAATGTATGTACTTTGGCTTAAACCAAGTAGCCTCCTTGATCTATCTCTATAGATCTTAATGCCAAGAATATATGCGGCTTCACCCATATCTTTCATTGCGAAGCACTTTCCTAACCAAGTCTTCACAGACTGAAGTGTAGGAATGTCGTTTCCAATGAATAATATGTCATCCACGTATAAAATAAGGAATAGCACTATGCTCCCACTAATCTTCTTGTATACACAAGGCTCATCTTTGTTCTTGATGAAACCAAACTCTTTGACCGATTTATCAAAACGGAGATTCCAACTCCTAGAAGCTTGCTTCAATCCATAGATGGATCTCTGCAATTTGCATACCTTAGAATCTTGTTCAAAACCTTCTGGTTGTGTCATATACACATCCTCTTGGAGTTTTCCATTCAGGAAAGCGGTTTTGACGTCCATCTGCCATATCTCATAGTCATGATATGTGGCAATGGCAAGCAAAATTCTTATAGACTTGATCATTGCTACGGGTGAAAAGGTCTCATCATAGTCAATACCATGAACTTGCCTATAACCTTTCGCTACAAGCCTAGCTTTGTAAGTATGCACCTTCCCATCCATGTCAGTCTTCTTCTTGAAGACCCATTTGCATCCTATGGTTTTTACACCTTCGGGTGCATCAATCAAATTCCAAACTTGATTGTCTTGCATGGATTGCAATTCGGATTCCATGGCTCCAAGCCACTTGTCCGAATCAGGAGAAGACATCACCTCTTGGTAGGTTGACGGTTCATCATTCTCAATGATTTCTACCTCATTACTATCCGTTACGAGAAATCCATATCTCTCGGGCTCGGATCGTAACCTACTAGATCTGCGAGTTGCTTGTGTATTTTGAACAGGTTCCACAACTCCTTGTGGTTCTTGTTCTTGTTCCACTATTGGTTCAATGTTATTTTTTGGGTCTTGAATTTCTTCAAGATTTATTTTACTCCCACTGATTTCTTTGGAGAGAAACTCTTTCTCTAGAAAGACACTAGTTCGGGCAACAAACACTTTGTTGTCCTCACGGTTGTAAAAGTAATATCCTCTAGTTTCCTTAGGATATCCCACGAAATTACATTTATCAGATTTGTGTGCAAGTTTGTCTGAGACAAGTCTTTGACAAAAGCTTCGCAACCCCAAATCTTCATGAAAGACAGACAAGGCTTCTTTCCGCTCCACATCTCATATGGAGTCTTTTGAACCGATTTAGTTGGAACACGATTTAGTGTGAAAGCAGCGGTTTCTAGGGCGTAACCCCAAAAGGATATTGGAAGATCAACTTGACTCATCATTGATCGAACCATGTCTAACAAAGTCCGATTCCTCCTCTCGGACACACCATTCCATTGTGGTGTTCCAGGTGGAGTCAATTGTGAAACTATTCCACAATTCTTTAGATGATCATCAAATTCTTGACTCAAGTATTCTCCACCACGATCTGATCGAAGTGCCTTAATACTTTTGCCAAGTTGTTTTTCTACTTCATTTTGAAATATTCTAAATATCTCAAATGCTTCACTTTTATGTTTCATTAGGTAAACATGCCCAAATCTACTATAATCATCAGTAAAGGTTATGAAGTATTGAAATCCTCCCCTAGCATTGCTACTTAATGGTCCGCATACATCGGAATGTATCAACCCCAATAAGTCACTTGCCCTTTCACCTAGCTTGGTAAAAGGTGTCTTAGTCATTTTTCCAAGAAGACACGACTCACAAGTATCATATGACTCGAGGTCACATGAACCTAAAAGTCCGTCCCCATGGAGTTTTGAGATACGCTTCTCATTAATATGACCAAGATGGCAATGCCATAAATAGGTATGATTTACATCATTAGGTTTAGATTTCTTATTTACATGATAGACATTGTTATTATTTTCATTCTTGACATCCAAGATATAAAGGCCATTAAATGAATTAGCAATACCATAAAGCACATCATTTAAATAAATAGAAAATTTCTTATTCTCAATAAGAAACTTTAAACCTTCATTATCCAAACAAGAAATTGAAATAATATTTCTGCTTAAATCCGGAACATAATAACAATTGTTCAAAACAAGAATTAATCCGGAAGGTAAAGTGACTTCATAAGTCCCTACGGCTAATGCAGCAACTCTTGCTCCATTCCCCACGCGTAGATCTACTTCACCTTCTTTAAGCAGTCTCCTATTCTTTAGTCCCTGCACATTTAGACAAATGTGAGAACCACATCCGGTATCCAATACCCAAGAATCAGTGGTAGAAAGGAGAATATCTATCATATAGATACCTGAAGTCGACGCAGCCTTGCTGCCCTTCTTCTTCTTTTGCTCTTCCAAGAAAGCCTTGCAATTACGTTTCCAATGACCAATTTATTGACAATGGAAACAGATTGCATCCTTTTGTGAATCGGGTTTTGCCTCAGAAGCCTTGGCAACCTTTGCCTTGCTTATTTTGGGTTTGACAACTTTCTTACCCTTTCCTTTGGCACTAGCCTTCTTCCCATCATGAACCAAGAGCACGGGAGAACCTTTCTCCACAATTTTCATCTCTACTGTTTTAAGCATCCCATGCAACTCAGAGAGATTCTTATCCATTCCATGCATGTTATAATTCATCACAAATTGATTATAACTTTTAGGCAATGAATTAAGAATGAGATCCGTGGCTAGCTCCAATGGGATTGGATAGCCAAGTTTCTCAAGGTGCTCTACATAACCTTTCATTTTAAGAAAGTGAGGACTCACTTGTTGCCCTTCATTCATTTTACTAGTAGTGAATTCAACAATGGTCTTGTACCTCTCTTGCCTAGCTTGCTCTTGAAACATGGTTCTCAACTCCACGCCTATCTCATAGGCTTCCAAATGTTCCAAACTTTGTTGGAGTTTTGAACACATAGCAGCAAGCATGAGACAACTTACATCTCTAGATCATTACGATGTTTCTTGTAATTGTCCCTTTCTACCCTAGGGGCAGTAGGCGGTGGTTCAGCAGGGAGAGGCCCATCGAGAATGTACAACTTATCTTCTTGCCTAAGAACGATTCTTATGCTACGGATCCAATCCATAAAGTTTGTACCATTCTCTTCGAGCTTATCCTTCTCAAGGATCGATCGCAACGACATTGATTGAGTGTTATTAGTCATTATCTACAAATATGCAAAATTTCCAAAATTTAATAAGTACCGGTTTTCATTAAAGAGATAAACAATGTATTTTTCCAAACAAATACTCCCACTAAATTATATAACCTTCTTATACATCCAATGTATAATATAATTTAATTGGGCTAAGATCCAACTTTAATTTAACTTTTGAGTCCACGGAGGCGGACCGCTCAAAAAACTAAATTAATTAGGTAGACAATCATGTCAATCATATCCCATATGATTCTTAGATCCTTTTTATGAGATTCTTTGAGAAATCCGATTTCAAAAAGCATGTTTAATCTCATCTTTTGCCTAGGCCCAAACCTGTTTTGACGCCTAATTAAGTCCGACCATTTTAAACGCATAGGAACCATTCAATTTAACGCACCTTGCGGAGGCAAGCCCACATTAAATTAATGAACCTCATCTTGCTCATATATGAATAAAATCAATGCACTTCGCGGAGGCGAACCCACATCAAAATCACCCATATATAAACAAGTGTTTTAATCATGGCATGGCAAAGAAGGACTTAAAACTTTCTTTGAAGGTTCATCACATATAGCATATAACACATTTATGAGCACATAATATAAACATGTTACACATCAAGTTTAGCCACTAAATTAATCTCTATTAATTTAAGCATGATATTTATGTGTCATTAGTTTCTCTATAATTATGAGGATGAGACTATTTCAACTTTGGTTATTATCTCCAAATAAAGACAACAAGAAGTGTGGTCGAACTAAGCCATTAGGCAACCACAATCCCGCACTAATTCAAGAAACCAAGAAAGTAGTCCATGTGGCCGAAACTAAGCAATAGATGGTCTCGATGAACGTAGGCCAATTGCATTCACAATTCCACATGGATCTCCAATCATTGAATCAAGAACTTTGTTTCTCAATTTTAGCAATTATGAACTCTTCATAATTCTAACTTCGTTTTATCTTTGAAACTTTGATTGCGATCAATTTTGGGAAACACAATCTCGATGAACGCAGATTAGCCATCCAAAACTTGAACCAATCTAGGAATCACAAGACTAAAACAAATAGGAAATTCAAACCCCAAAATCCACACACAAACCAACTACCCAAAACCCATTCCAGATCAGCAAGTCTGGATTGGTTCTGTTACTGGTTTTGTTGAATTTATCGAAAATTCTATATTCAGATTTTATCCAAAATCAGAACATATTCTGCCGAGCGAGCGCCTGCCTGGTTATGACCAAGCGCCCGCCTGAATGGTCAGAATGGTGTAGAATTTTAAAGTTCGAAAATTTTGTCTCAAAATTATTTTTCCCCCGATTATTAAAACTTTGATCTAATCAAAAATCAATAATCGATATAATTCATAATCCACCATAATTTTTATTGCGATTGAATCGTGCGATTAAAGTTGCAAAACAATAAACCACATAAAATCACAAAACACATAAAACATCATATAATCCAATATTCATATCATGCTTGGCACATAAACAATTTATATACACATAACATGATCCAAGTATTGAATTAATCAACATGAACGGGGCTCTGATACCACTGTTGGGTTTCGTAGTAACATGCGCAGCGGAATATAGCAATTAAATTTTAAGAAACCCAAAGCCATAGATCCGTTCATATGATTAAATCAAATACAACAAGATGAATAGAGGAATAACTAACCCTTGATGGCTATGAATTTTTCTCTTTGGTCTTGGTGGAGATCTTGAAGCTTTATCACGAACAAATCACGAACTTTGTAAGATGATAAAATTCACCCTCTAGCGGTATCCACACTTCGAACGAATATCAAAGGAACTTCTTCGATCTTGGTTGCTAGGCCAATAATTGTAAAACACACTTTCACAATTTAATAAAGAACTATATGGAATTTATTTGTGAATTATTTTGTTCCTCAATCAATGATATCTTAGAACAAAATAAAATCTTTCTCAAACTTTTTGAGACTCACAAAAAACACTAGTTAATATGGTCTGGCCGAATTGGGGTTTTTATACACAATTAAGATCTATTCCAAATAGGTAACTAGTGTCAAAAACCATTCCTAATCGAATTAGGAAATTTCAAACCGGCATACCGGGCGTCCGCCTGGTCCTACCCAGGCGCCCGCTTGTTTGGGCAGAAAGTCCAATTCCTTTTCCGGCTTGTTCAGGCGCTCGCCTGGTGCAACCCAAGCGCCCACTTGGTTGACCAGGAGGCCCAAAACTTTCCAGAAATTCCTTGGAGGTCCTTCGACCCTAAATTCCAATATAGTCCTTTTATTTAAGATTCGTTCTATTGTGTGTGACCCTCTAGGATTATACTAAGTTGGCAATGGGCTCAAACATGATCCCATAAGATATGATTAGGTTCTAGCAAACCGTCATACCTACCCAAATAGTATAACTAGATACAAGTTCGCATTCCTTTAGAATATGTCACAATCCCTTTGTCCACGATGTCATTGAACACAGGTCATGGTCAAAGAGTCAACTTGTTTCGTTCAATACTTTCTCGATTCCGAATATGTTGATAATCCAAATGACATTGATCCAATCAATTCATTTGATTCCGGCCGAACATTTCATCAACATCATTCCTACGAGAGGCCCAAGCTTGACATCTCTCCGTGGAGGGACAAATCCATTTAGCTTATTATTCTTCCCAACGGGAATCCGATTATGCCAATCATACCCTTTATAACTACCGTGTTAAGGTAGCGTTTGAATATGTCAAACACCATGTTCATCAAGTGGAAGACTATAATAACTTCATGTCTAAGGATTCAAATGACATAACTAATATGAGATATATGTATGACATAGACCATGACATAAATCTCATACAGCGGGTCATGTCCAGTACCTTGTTCCAAACAAGTACCCATAAATCTAACATGATCATCCCATGATCATTTAGCCTTTATACTAGTGCTTAATAAGTACTAGGGACGGGGATTATTACAAGTAAACATGAACAACAATAATAATCAAAACATCTCTTTATTGATATGAAATAAATGATGACAATTACAACGTTTATTAAACGTGCCTAGGGCACCACTACCAACACGATGCAGCTCGTTGGGCGCTCTTGTTCCCTTCGATGCGCGCACGGGTCCATCCCACCTTCCCTTACGAGCCGAGTCAACCACACATGTCCGTGACACACAAATACCGTGACTATGGTTGGTTTTTGGTCTAGTCCACGTTACCACGTCCTTAATACGTGTCCAAGGTTAATTGTGGCCAAGTTAATGCCCGAGTTGTGACTCCTTGATGTAATGCAAGCGTGGCCTAACCCGCCTTCAACTCGTGTGTTAATGACGACCACAATTAGCGAAGGTCATATGCTAAGGATAGGGTAACACCGTGTCGTTAAGCCCTAATGTGCAAGTCATTTTTAATCATCCTAAGCCCATGGTCAAGGATTGAGACGCCTCATATCAAAATGAGGTCATGTCGGAATATCGGTGCAGCCTTCGGTGTAGCCTTCGGAAAAAAGTCTCGATCCCGACTGGGGCTTAATCATGATTAGGATGACCCGCGTATTGGGAACCTTGCGACGCACTAGACCCTAGGTTCGTTTCTTTTGGTCGGTGGAAGCCGCGTGCCCTATAGGACCCTCGCCCGGGATAGTCCGTCCATGGGAGCGTACAATACAGGTGAAAAACGAGGGGTCTATAGGCGTAGCGACGGCCTCCACTGATCCAGGATTTAGAATATTACGAAAAAGAAGAGGAATCTTTTCCAACCATTTAGGATCAAATCAAGAAAGCTTTTTTTAAGTAAACTTGAATGAATGAATAATTGCACATTGCATGAGCTTGCTCCGTTTTTGCTCCTTGCCTTTGATACATTACATTCGCTAACAAGTGTCGCCTCGTTAAGTCTTTGGATGGATCCCCGTTATCCTCCAATACCTCCATCAAATTTTGTTAAGTCTTTGGATGGATCCCCGTTATCCTCTAATACCTCCGTCAAATTTTGTTAAGTCTTTGGATGGATCCTCGTTATCCTCCAAGGTCCCCGTTATGATTCCTGTGAAACCCTAGGCCGTTGTCCCCTAGGTCTCCCGTTATGATTCCCGTGAAACCCTAGGCCGTTGTCCCCTAGGTCTCCCGATATGATTCCCGTGAAACCCTAGGCCGTTGTCCCCTAGGTCTCCCGTTATGATTCCCTTGAAACCCTAGGTCGTTGTCCCCTAGGTCCCCTGATATTATTCCCGTGAAACCCTAGGCCGTTGTCCCCTAGGTCTCCCGTTATGATTCCCATGAAACCCTAGGTCGTTGTCCCCTAGGTCCCCCGTTGTGATCCCCGTGAAACCCTAGGCCGTTGTCCCCTAGGTCTCCCGTTATGATTCCCATGAAACCCTAGGTCGTTGTCCCCTAGGTCCCCCATTATGATCCCCATTAAAACCCTAGGCCGTTGTCCCCTAGGTCCCCGTTGAGATTTCTGTTAAAAACCTAGGCCGTTGTCCCTAGGGAACACCCGTCAAAACCCTAGGCCGTTGTCCCCTAGGTCCCCGTTGAGATTTCTGTTAAAACCCTAGGCCGTCGTCCCCTAGGTCCCCCATTGAAAATTCCCATCGAAGCCCTATGCCGTTGTCCCCTAGGTCCCCGTGAAAATCCTCGTTAAATTCCTAGGAATAGTCCCCTAGAAAGCCAATCAAGTCCTTGGATGGATCCTCGTTATCCTCCGAGAAGTCAGTCATGTTCGTTTTTTTTTTTTCTTAAAGTTTTAAACCCATTCGAACTACGGTGACCTGAGCCTCTCATCGCGTGGGACCCTCTCCTTTGTAGTGAGGGGAACGTAGGCAACTTCGGCCCGGTCAATCTTTATAAAAAAAAAAAAAGAAGAAAAGAGAAAAAAATGTGTGAGTCTTTTACTCAAATGAAAATACTTTCTCAAAAAAAAAAAAAATTGGAGATCAAGCTTTCTTAAAATAAAAGATAATGTTTTGCTTAAAAGGGTCAATCCGCTAATAAAGCATTTTTCTCAAATCCCAGTTATAATTTCACCTCGAGGTTTAATATGCTAAAGTCCTTCGCGGTTCTGTCCATCGGAAACATTGACCAAGGAACATCAAAATTGGCGTCCGAGACAGCCGTTCACATGAGCAAGAAAATCAAAAGGTTGGAACACTGTCTACAAGGAGAGGCCCGTGCTTCGAAAGCCCAAAAGCGGCTACATCAAATGGAGATCCGTACCTTCGCCGAGTGCCACGCCCGAAGGCTACGCACTTTGAAAGGAAATCACCGAACGGAGATGGCCAATGCAAACTCCCAACTCATGAGTAGATGGATCCGGCAATTGCAACGCCAAGCCAAATGGAGACCTCGCGAGATCTCCCCCGACGACATGGAACCCGAGTTCCCCGCGGAAGATATGGAATATGCCGCCGACAGCCCCTCCAAGGAAACGGACCATCGCATTTCGTAGGGCCCATCCCTAAAAAAAAAAAAAAAAAAAAAAAAATTGAGTCTTCCAGCCTCGTAGGGTCTAGACTTTCACCAAAAGTCCGTCCCGGACTGTGTCTTTTTGTTTTTACAAAGGTCCGTACTCGGACATGTTTGTACAAAGTCATCTATATAAAAGAGTCATTTTCATTCTCTTCTCCCTAGACTTGAGACATTATTTGCAATATACATTTACTCTTGAAATTGTCTTGCTTGTTATTACCAATTGATTGCTACGTCCCTAAAATGATGAATTGACTTCTAAGCATACTAGTCAATGACGACTCATTAAGGACGAATAGACCTAAACACAACTGAAAAATGCTAAATGCAAACAATTAATCTTGATGTGAATAAATGTTGTGATCAATTGACATGAAGAAACCATTAATGGCAAGTCTTCCCTCATACACTTACCCGATACACATTTCCGATACACAACCCGATATACTTTTCCGAGACAAACTCCTGATGCGCGTCAAAGGCGTCCCAAAACAGTGAAAAGGCGAGGATGTTGTTGCTCAAACACCGAGACTCAACCGTGATCGTGCGTGCACGAACAAGCAAAGGATTTCCCGGATCTTCAAAGTCAAAGCCGAAAATGACAAGCATTCCACCAAGGGGCTACAAAGGAGCCAATGCCCGAGATTGCAAGTTGGGGCTAATGTTTCCCATCTCAAAAAAAAAAAAAAAAAAAAAAAAAAAAAAGTGAAAAGAGGAAAAAGGAAATGAATATATGCAAAGGAAAAGTTCACCAAAGAGGGTTCACCCCCAAAAGGTCCGTTCCAAGGAGTTCACCACAAAGTGATGGATATACATCCAAAGAACAACAACATCCTCTGAGACAACGTCAAAAGAAAGTCAACTTCAGCAAAAGACGGCCCAAGGCCGAACTACGGCAACCTGAGCTCCTCACATTGAGGGGAACGTAGGTAACCTTCGGGTCCGGTCACAGCATGAGAAAGAACGATCAAACCATGGCTTTCCCAAAGTAGACAAGTCTCTCCCCCACGGTCCCATCAATGACCGATTTCCCAAGACACACCTTCTTTGGGCCAATTCCCCATAAACACCTTCTCCCCCCGATCCTGCCATTGATCGGATCTTAATCTTAATTGATCACAACATTTATACATGTTAAGGCTAATTGCATGCTATAATTTTGACTTAATGACAAACATGGTCTACTCAAGCAATCATTTGATGATATTAACTAAGGCAAATTTCAAATGTCTCGACAAGTCTTCTTCTCTACATCTTAGAAAAGAGCTAAACACTTGTATTCTGTGAAGCAAGGGGCTTCCTTCCATTTCATGATAAATTGCTCAAAGAGCTCACCAACATAAAGGGACTCTCTCCCAAATAAACCTCCCTTGCATGTTTCCTCCAAAAGATACCCTAAGTCCCCGTTCTATCGAGTCGGCTGGATCACTCATAAAAAAAAGGGAAAAAGAAAGGCACCAAAAAAAGTGGCCCGCTAGGTTGAAAACCCGTAAAGGCAGCCTAGGCAAAAAACAGGGTGTGCCATAAAAGACGCAAAAGAGATGCCCGCTAGGTTGAAAACCCGCAAGGGCGTCCTAGGCAAAAGAAAGGGTGCGTCATGAAAAAGGATGGGTTCCTAACCCCACTTCAAAGGACATGGGACTACCTCCACAACGACGGCAAGGACATGGGGCTACCCCGGCATCGACGACAGGAGGGTTCTCTACCCCCGGTTACTCCTAATAAATGGACAAAGCCTCGAACGACTTTATGCATAGTAAACCTCGTGGTTAAGTTAAAATCCGAATTTGACTAAAATGCTTCGTTAAAAGATTTGCCTTTAGGAATGCGCATTTCCAAATTTGGCCAAAAGAATGTTTTTTCCATCCCCTTCCAAATTGCATTGGGCATTTGAGGGTGTGTTTATAAAAATAATGTTTTTTCCGTCCCCTTCCAAATTGCATTAGGCATTTGAGGGTGTGTTTATAAAAATAATGTTTTTTCCGTCCCCTTCCAAATTGCATGGGGCATTTGAGGGTGTGTTTATAATAAGAATGTTTTGTAGAATATTTGTGAAGAGGATAGGCGGTCTTTTGATGTAAGTCCATTGGAACCTAGTCTTGACCAATTCTGTTAGGTTGACCAAGTAAGTGTCAAACCTATTGTTGCTCGGCAGTCCTTAGTGGGACGTAAGACCAGTTTGCCTTGCCAAACTCCCCAAAGGTGGAGTTGACTCGAATGTTTTGACCCTTTTGAGACAATTCTAGGTCCCCTAAGTCGCCCCTTGTAAAATAAAGTTTAGGTCCCCCGAGTGACCCCCCTGTGAGATAAAGCCTAGTGTGACCCCATGTGAGAAAAGATTTAGGTCCCCCGAGTGACCCTTTGAGATAAAATTAGGCGGTCCCTTAGAGACGTAAGCCCATTGACCTTTGATCCGTTGTTGCCTAGCATGAGCACAAACCCGACCGTCCCTAGAGAGACATAAGCCCAGTAAAACCTTGACTTAGAATAGTCATTATAGGCCATCCCCGACATAAGCCCAGTAGAACTCTTTGGCTAAGAATAGTCATTATCCCCGGCCGTCCTTTGTAAGTCCAACTATTTATTCAACCCTCTCCAATAGAGCCAAGTTGACCATGTCCCGCCTCTGCCTCGCCTAGAGTCACGCTTCCTTGTCCCGTGTAAGTCAACCCTCTCCAATAGAGCCAAGTTGACCATGTCTCGTGTAAGTCGACCCTCTCCAATAGAGTCAAGTTGACCATGTCCTGCCTCTGACACTTAGAGTCACGCTTCCTTGTGTAAGTCGACCCTCTCCAATAGAGCCAAGTTGACCATGTCCCGCCTCTGCCTCGCCTAGAGTCACGCTTCCTTGTCCATAACCCGGTAGGTTAACCCTCTCTAATAGAGCCAAGTTGACCCTATCCCCATGTGAGTCAACCCTCTCCAATAGAGCCAAGTTGACCATGTTCCGCCTCTGCCTCGCCAAGAGTCACGCTTCCTTGTCTCGTGTAACTCAACCCTCTCCAATAGAGCCAAGTTGACCATGTCTCGTGTAAGTCGACCCTCTCCAATAGAGTCAAGTTGACCATGTCCTGCCTCTGACACTTAGAGTCATGCTTCCTTGTGTAAGTCGACCCTCTCCAATAGAGCCAAGTTGACCATGTCCCGCCTCTGCCTCGCCTAGAGTCACGCTTCCTTGTCCATAACCCGGTAGGTCAACCCTCTCTAATAGAGCCAAGTTGACCCTATCCCTATATGAGTCAACCCTCTCCAATAGAGTCAAGTTGACCATATCTCGCCTCTGCCTCGCCTAGAGTCACGCTTCCTTGTCCCGTGTAAGTCAACCCTCTCCAATAGAGCCAAGTTGACCATGTCTCGTGTAAGTCAACCCTCTCCAATAGAGTCAAGTTGACCATGTCCCCAGCAAGTCGAACCCTCTCCCATAGAGCCAAGTTGACCATTCCCCGCCTCTGACCCCACGAGTCATGCTTCCTTATAAGTCAACCCTCTCCCATAGAGCCAAGTTAACCTTGTCCCGCCTCTGAACTCGTTGAGAGTCATGCTCGTCCCCTAGGAAAGGATGGTTGATATCCCCCTAGTCCTTAGGTTTGAGTAGCCTTAAAATCTCTCACCCCTCCCCAGAACTACGACCGGCTTGATTCCCCGCAAACGGGATACGTAGGAATGCTTTAAAGATAAAGGTCCAGCCATTTGACCACCTTGGTCATCATCTCTTCCATCTTGGTCGCTCGCCGGATCGGGATTCTTTATTTTATCGACAACCCCGCTTCCTTCGAAAGCGCCGTTGCCGAGGGGCTCTGTAAGTACCCCGATCCGGATCATGGGCCTTAAAATAATTAAATTACAAAACTTAGGGTGATTTGGGTAAAATTTAGGTTACAAGGGCCTTTTGGGTATTAACAAAGTTATTCCAGAAGTTTGGGGGGCTTTCTGGTCATTTTTAGAACACATTAGGAAAGGGAGGGACCTTTCAGGAATTGAAAAAGGTCCAAGGACCTCGGGTTTTATCCCCATAAATCCCAAAAGGACTTTGTGGGAATTTCCAGAAAAGGCCAAGGAACAAGGAGGCGGTCGCGCATTCAACATGCGCTTCTCAAAAGCGCACGCGTCATCCTGGAAGGCGCACGTAGAAGACGCGTTTTCGTCCATCCGCGTGAAGCCGCCAGTCGCCACGCGCCTTGTCCCCCGGTGTGCTTCACGCGCCCGATAAGCCCCCCAGCTGCCTCCCTCCGATTGGTCCTTCACCGGGTGTTGTCCCCCACCCGTGACAGCCATGCGTGCCACCCTCTGATTGGCCCTTCACCTTGTTTGTGTCACCACTCCCCCTTCTAGAAGATGCACCAGCAGCCATTGGATCTTCCCCAAAAATCCTCAGATTTAATCTGAACCATTGGATTCCTCTCAGCCTATTTACATCCAAAATGCCCAAAAATGATCCAATTTCAACCCAATTTGTGACCGTTTTATGAGTATAAATGACCCATTTTGTGATCCAATTTTAACCCATTTTTATGCTTAGCCCCTAAGCAAGTCATAAGGCCATAATTAAAGGACTAAAATGAAAATGTCCCCATTTGCTTGGTCCCCAAGTCCAAAGTTGAAGGGCTAACATGGAACATTAATTTCCAAACAACCCCCCAATCCCTCCTATAAATAGAGAGGTCATCCTCTCTCATTAGGACATGAATTTTAGAGCAAAGTTATTATGCCAAATTGGCCTCTCATCCAAAATTGAGTGATTAGTGTAGATGGTGAGCAAACCGTGTTAGTGAAAATTAGAGCCCAGGTCTCTAAGTGAAAAAGGAAAGGAAACAAACTTGGGTCAATCAATTGATGATTTACCCCAAGCTTGCTTAAGGATTAATCTTTATTTTGTTGCAATCCTCTTCTTCATCTTTTTCTATTTTTCTTTTGTTGGGATATCATCTTTGGTTGCTTTACTTGGTTATAAAAATGTAATCTTTATATATGATTGGGATCCAAATATTCCAATGATCCCAATGGCTTCATCTTACATCTTTATTAAAATAATGAGCTAAGTGGAGAGGAGTATTTGTTAAATTTATGCACTTTAATTTATGTCTTTTACTCAATGTCTTCTATTTCTTGGAACCAAGCCTTGATCCATGGTGCCCTTCATGTTTTATGCATGATTTTGGGTTCTAAACCAAAGGATAACCAAAGACTTGTTATAACTATGTCATTTATACTTACAAGTCTTTATTTATGAAATCTCATATGACTTGGATCCAAATACCCACATGATCCTAAAAAGCTTCATCTTGCACTTTTATGGTCCATTAAAATGATGAACTAAATGGAGATGGGATTTGTTATATTTAAAGTCTTAATCTTTGGTGTTGGCCTTCCATTTAAAGCCTTTATTTCAAATCATTCTTGTTTATCTTACTTGGATGATAAAGCCCCAATCTTTATCTATCCAAGTAATGATTTGTCCAAGAAAGTCTTTTATTGTTAATCTTGTAATGAACGTTTTACTTGGATGATGAAGTTGACCATCTTCATTCATCCAAATAAATGGGTTATTTTTTTTGTCCAATGATTGCTCCATCCATGGCCTTGGCTTCTATCTTGGTATGGACTTGAGGCATAGGATGATCAAGTTGTCCCTTTTGACTTTATTAATCTCTTCCATGATTAATTAAAGTCCGTCCCCAAGGATGCCCTTAGTTTACTTGGGTGAACATTCTATTTTTGTCTCTTTAAAAATATTAAAAAAAGAACAAAGGGCATTAATATGCCTACATTTCATCCCCAAAATCATTTTCTAAAATAATATTGGTTTCTCCCATTTTTAAACACACACACACACATTGCACGTTTTGGTCAACAAACTTAGGGAGACTCGGTTTACCGAGGCACTTTGGGTGAACTTTGTCCAAGTTCTTCCCAAAGTGTAACGTGACCTCCGAACTCATTTTCTCTAACCATTTTTCGTTAAGTTTGGGTAAAAATTAAACTAACGTGGCGACTCCGTTGTTTGTGTGAAAACCACCCGTGTTTGGTATTTTGTCCTCGTGCGAACCTTGCTTGTTTCGCCCCGAGGGCGGGATCCTTACAGGGAGTGCTGGGGAGGATTGCTAGGAGCAAAGCGAAATAGAGCACGAACTTTTGTACATAGAAAAAGAAAAAGAAACGATTTTTTTTTTTTTTTTAGATTAGAAGGAAAGAATATGCTCACATGTGAGAAAAAGATTTTTTTTAGTTCGTGGGTGAACCATTTTAACCATTGTGTGTTTGTAAAGCCAACCCAAGATCAAGTCGTGTTCAATCGAAGTCCGGATTGCCTCGCTTGAATGTTGTCGCCGCGGTGTCCGACGAAAATTGATGTCTAGCCCCAAGAGATTTGTCGATTATGGGGCTCCAAAAGCATTTGATGCCGAGATAAGGGTTGTTGATTGTAAAGCCCCTCGAATGCTGAACTTTGAGTGGCTATGAAGCCCCAAGATGAATCAACTCTTAGCCCATTCAAATAAACTGTCTTTTGTTGTCGACGTGGGCAAGACCCAAGAGAAGATCATTGATACCAAGCTTTGAGAGATTGCTAAGCCCAAAATGTCATGGGCTTATCAAGTTTGTAGATGGAGGATGTGGAGACCTTTCGGTGTGAAGCCTCAAATTTTCTTAGAATCGGCTTAGCATTATATTTTTGGGAGCGGATGGCGCTATTGGGAAAGAAATCTTGAAGGCGATCTCCTCTTTATCTGCTTAGAGATGGATGGCCCTTTTTGTG
>JAOWBW010002159.1:0-118487 GCA_026119855.1 Campanula takesimana
AAAACAAGTTATATATCAATCTCAAGAAGTGCTCTTTCATGACGAATCATAGTGGTGTTTCTTGGATATGTTGTGAGTGAGGAAGGCTTGCGGATGGATGAGAGAAGGTTAAAGCAATTCTTTGATTGCCACACCAAAGACATTGACTGATGTAAGAAGTTTTCATGGTCTTGCTTCTTTTTATCGTCGCTTTATAAAAATTGCAGCCCTATTTTGCTCCTATAATGGACGTGTTGAAAGCAAGGAGTTCAGTGGACCAAGGAAGCGGAGGAGAGTTTTCAACTCGTGAAAAGAAACTCGTTAGGCACCAGTTTTGAGTTTACCAGATTTCAATAGGACGTTTCAAGTTGACTGTGATGCTTCCAATGTTGGCTAGGTGCTGTTTTAATGCAACAAAGGAAACCGATTGCCTATTTCAGCGAAAAGCTTACTGTTCAAAGCTGAATTATTCAACTTATGATAAGGAACTTTATGCGGTGGTTCGAGCATTACAACATTGGGAAAGCTATCTTTGTTGGTGTGGTGTTTGTTTTATATTCTGATCATGAAGCTTTGAGATTTTTGAAAGCACAAAAGAAGTTGAATTCAAGACATGCTGGCTGGGTTCTTACTTGGAGGAAATTTACTTCTCTGAAGCATAGGACGGGACTTATAGCCAACAAAGTCGCTGATGCGTTGAGTCGAAGGTACTTGTTGTAACTAACTCTATCCTATGAGGTTCTTGGGTTTGACCTGATGCAGGAGCAATATGCAGCTGATCCATTCTTTTCAAAGGTGATGAAAGATTTAAATTTAAAAGAAGGTCCAGACGATGACTTTTTGATCATGAATGGCTACTTGTTCGCATCTATGTGTTCCTCAAGGATCCTTAAGATTGCTTATCATTCAAGAGCTACATAGTGGTGGACTTGGACGCATTTTGGTAGAGATAAAACTGAAGCACTTGTGAAGAGCGTTATTATTGGCCATCTTTGAAGCGAGTTTTGGCAAACTTTTTCAAAGGTGTGTTATTTGTCAAAGGTCAAAGGGAGGTGCACAGAACATTGTGTATATCACCACTTCCGACACCAAATGCTCCATGGGAAGATCTTTCAATGGATTTTGTACTTGGTTTACCAGGACACAACTTGGGAACGATAGCATTTATGTGGTGGTGGACAGGTTTTCTAAAATGGCTCATTTATACCATGCAAAAATTACTACTGATTCATCCCAAGTAGCAAGTCTGTTTTTTCCGGGAGGTGGTACTTCTACATGGTATTCCAAAATCTATTACTTCAGATCGTTGTTGTCCCAAAGGGCAACAAGGGTATGAAAAATAGCTAGAGGGGGGGGGGGTGAATAGCTGTTTTAAAATTCTTTTCGTACCCTTGAAAAACTCAATTGCACATGCGCACTTTATCAAGTAAGCGTTATGAAATGCGCCTAAGTGAGTGAGTGAAATGCACAGCGGAATTTAGTAATGAAAATAGGCGCAAAGTGTGATAAAGGGGCGCACACACACTCTAAGTATTTTGGCTCAAAGTGGTTGAAATAAGGAACTAAGGCAAATGATATAACAACACAACACAATTCAGTTCAATCAATCTACAAAGAGTAAACAAGCAAATAGTGAGTGATTAATAACTTGAAAGAAATAACAAGATAATAACACAAGCTATTTGAGAGGTTCGATCAATGAAAGATCTACGTCCTCTACCAAGATGGTTAGTCTTGGATTTCTAATGGAGATCTTATATAATGAGTGAGTGTTACAAATTACAACTTTTGAGCTTATACACTAACTCAAGATCTATTACTATGATAGAACAAATCCAAAACAATAACCGGTGTATCTCTTAAGAAGAATCTAAATGATTAATCTTAAGAGGTGCGTGTGTGTTCTTAGTTTCAAGGCTCTTTAGATCTTTGAGATGGAGAGCACGAGAAACTAAAGTGTTAAGGCTTGAAGATCTGGGCTAAGGATGAAGGTATGAAGATGTTCTTGAGAAATCTGGAAAAACGAAGGCAATCTTCAAATCTTCAACAAATGCTTAGAGAGAGAAATTCTTGAAATTCTTAGCAAAACTCAGCAACTTCAAAATGTTGAAGTTATGGGTATTTATAGTGAACTTCAAAAAACTAGCCGTTGGAAATCCTTGTGGATAAGATGAGCTGTCGCTCGTTGATTGGAGCATGCATATATTATGGCCATTTTGACACTCAACATAAATGTGACCGTTGTGGACACGTGTCAATAGATTAGGCGCATATGCATCTTTTAACCACCGTTGGATCATTGGCGTAATTGAATTCTCTTCAAGTCTCGAGTCTTCATAAATTACTGAGTGTTGAATAAACACTTTGAGGCGCGTTTGAGCCAAGAGGCGCACAGTAATTGTGCGCTTAAATCAAGGGGCGCAGAGGCGCTTAACATAGCTTATGAAGAAATCCTTATGCGCGCGTTTCTGAGAGGCGCATGGCGCGAATGTAGAAGGCGCGTGGCGCGTGGCGCAGGAGGCGCATAAGCACGGCTCAAACTCACTGAGTGATTTTTCTTGAAACTTGATCTTCTTGCCCTATTTTTCTAAGCCTATTCTATAACAATGGACAACTTAAAAAATGAAGTATAAATACTTCTTACATGTGGGTCTAAAGTCCATGAAATAAAACTTAGGTAATGGCATCAATCAAATCTAATAAATTCTATTACATTAAAACTGAGATATGTGGGCATACCCAACAATCTCCCCCTATTTGATTGATGCCATTACCTACTATATCAAGGACAAACATTATACTTGATAAAACATGTCCAAATGAATGAAATTGGTAATTCATGTCTCAAGTTAATGCACACACTAGTCCAAAATATAGATTCCTAATCTATTCCAATAAGAATAAAGAGTTACATATGGAAGATAGAAACAACAGTTTAACACATTCAAGATGATATATGATTTTTAGTTTTGAAATGTGTTTAAACCAAGTTTAAACTTAATGCATGAAAGTATGAAACAATTCAATATGATGCATATGAATTTAAACAATATTCATTGTTCTACAAACAAGGAGTTTGAGTGAACAAGGTTTGATAATAAGTGATGCATTGTTCTCATTAAAACTTGGGGTGTAAGAGTTACAAATTACAAGTTTTCGAATAGAACAAAAGCAAAAGGTGCTAAAACAAGTAAGCACAAAATCACTAACACAAAAGAGTTGATTCTATTACAAAAAGGTTCTAATAACTTACAATCAAAAATAGAACCTAAGGGTTGGGAGGCGCATCATCTTCCTTCAATCCTTCAACGATCTCTGAAACAGAACGCTGAATTTGTTTTGCGAGCTGATGACTACGGTTCGCTAACCCTTGAGTGTCAGTGACACTGGAGTGAGTGGCAGTGATACCGTCTCTAATGTAACTCAAGTGATTCACATTGATGTTTTGGTATTCATCAATGGAACGCTGAGTGATTTGCTGCTGCTGTGAAATATTTTCTTCTAAGATTGAATGTGAGCTTCAATGGCATTTTGAGCCGTGATAATATCGGAAGAAATATGTTCGGCGCGTCTGTCAGAACTAGAGTGAGCAGCAGTGAAGTGAGTGACGACCAATTCTTTCAAGACGTCCAACTTTGATACTAGCACATTCATGTTGGATTGAGACGCAGCAGACTGAGGTATGAAATTAGGCGCAGAAGCGGTGGTTTGCGCCTGATCAGTATGAGGTAGAACCTGAGTCTGCGCCGGAGGAGGAGAAGGAGCAGAAAGTTTGTCCTTGAGAGAGTTCATCTCCCCCTTAATGGCAGCGATCTCTTCAGATTGATCAGTGAGTAAGGAAGTAAGAAGCTCAAATTGAGACTTTATATGAGTCTGTCCTTGCTCTAAGTTTGCTTGCCCCTGCTGCAAAGAATGAAGAATGAAAAGTACCTCGCTCAAATCGGGAGCAGATGGAGGAGGCGCGGTAGACAGGGCGCATTATCTTGAAGGGGCGCATTATCTTGAAGGGGCTCATTATCTTGAAGGGGCGCAACATCTTGAAGGGGCGCAGAAGGAGATGGAGGCGCACGAGGAGGTGAATGAGTAGGAGACTCAAATTCATCTTCAGTTTCAACATCAACAGTTTCAACAACAACTGTTTCAACATCAACAGTTTCCGTTGTGATTTGATCTGGTCCAGGTGGAGGCGCAACTGGAGAAGGAGTGCGCTGAGGGATGGTCTCTTGCTCCCCCTGAACTGGTTCCTCTAAGTCTGAAACATCATCGCCAAAAAAATCAGAGAGGAGTTGTACCCTTGACACGTTGGTCCGTTGAAATTTGAATGAGGGCGCACGGGGAGTAGGGGCGCGTTGAGTAGGCGCGCGGTGGGTAGGCGCAGAACAGAAGGCCCTTTCTCAATATCAGCGCTTGATCCAGCTCCTTTCATGCGCTCTAACTTTTCTGACTCAGCAGCTTGTTTGGCTTGAAAATCTTCATCTCTTTTTCTTTGAGCCTCAAGCCTGCTGGCTTCCTGAGCTAGCCTTAGATCTCGCTCTTCATCAGATTCAAATCTGGTACGTTTGATAGGCGCACGAGGAGGGTCATCAACCACTCGTTTTCCTTTGCTTTTCTCTGCGCCTGGCACGGGATCAGCGCTTTGTCTAGCGCTTGCCTTCACTGCACTCTTTATTAATGGTGCGCTTTTAAGGACAGGCGCATCATCTGACTCTGTGTCTTCATCAACTAAGCCTTCAACAGTCTTGATTTGAATTCCTTTGGCGCGCTTTGTAGGCTTCTTTCTGCGCTTCTTGAGGTCCAAATTCGCTTTACCAAACATTGGAACATCATTTATCTTATACTCAGGATTCTCATTCAAAAACTTAACTAACTCAGGGTAAGTTAGAAAAAGTTTTGTGAGAAGAAGGCAGTGTGAGCGGAATCGGGTCTTTCCATCACTCTTGTTCTTCACAAATTTATCAATCTGCTCACGCAGTGTCTTGAACAGAATGTGAGGCCAGTGAAGCTTCTCCTTGGCCATGATGGCAGCTGTGTATTCCCATTGTTCCACCGTGAATCGGTTCACATTCCCAGTTTTGAAAACAATTGATGTTCCCACCAAGTGCGCGATGTGAGTCAAGAGTTCTCCACCATCTCGAATTTCGGTGTTTTTGATATTATTTTGAAGCGTGGGAATATTTAGAAGTGAGGCAGCCATCTTGTTCTGATCATCAACAGAGTAAGTCATCGGACGCCCAATAATGCGATCTTCACCCGTAGATGGAAAACCGAGCAAGTGTCGAATCACAGATGATGAAATATGGACGTCAACATTTTGAACGCGAGCCTCAATCCGGTAGTGAGTGCGTCCATTTACATCAATTTCCACTAGAACAGCAGTGGAAAAGAACTCATCCACGAGGAGCGCAGAATAGAAATTTTGATCCATGGTGAATAAGGGGAGCAGACCAGCTACGCGCAGAGTTTCAATTATTTCTCTTCCAATCACTTCACCAGATAACTCTAATAGATCAAGAGTTTCTTCAAGTTTGAAATTTGCAAGGTCCTGAAAAAATGATTGATGTTAGAAGTGACATAGGCGCATAGAAACATAAAATGATCAAAGTAACATAGGCGCATGAAATATATAGGCGCATAATTGAATCAGGCACACAAAATATTAAAGGCGCATAGAGTTACAAGGCGCATAATATGGTTCTATGTGAATACTAAGGAAAAATTAAAACAACGAAATTTGACTAAGTACGAAGTTAGGCGCATAAGGTTTTAGGCGCAGAATGATTTAAGCGCATATACAAGTAGAGGCGCAGAAAGCATTCAGGCGCATAAAAATAGGCGCATAAAGAAGTACATAGGCGCATAAAGAAGTACATAGGCGCATATCGTGAGAATTTTAACTTAGGAAGAAAAACAAACAACAAGCATTCAAATGAAAGAAATGAAAATCAAAAAGTTCAAATTTTCGAAAACAAGATAGAAAATTTTTAGAGACCAAAACATGCAATAATGACGAAGAACACGAAGAACGACCCTTGAATGCTCGAAGAACACCAAGAACACGAAAATCATGAAACTTCACCAAACTAGACAAATAATATATCAAAATGACCGCATGACAACAAGGAATCTAAATATGTAAACAAAAATATGAACAAATCAATAATGAAAGCACAATGATCAAAAGAATGACCGAAAATTTTGAAAATTTTGAAAACAAAAATTCAGATTTGTAACAACAAAGCATTGATCGTTGAAATGTTGGTTTTAAAAGATTCGAAATCAAGAATAGAACACAACCCAACAAACGATATAGAAAACGGATCATCGAAACAAGAGAAATCAAAGGAAAATGAATCCGGATATGACAATGACGAAAAAAAAAACACTAAAATGACGAAAAAAAAAATTTCAGAAATATAAAGAGTTTAAGGATTGAGAGTTCATACCATTTCGTCTTGTGTAGATGTTGATGCTTTCTTAGGACCCATAAATTTATGTATATATATAGAAAATGAAGAAGAAAAAATGGAGAAGATGAAGGTAGAGAGAGAGAGAGTGAGAGCCGGGGAGAGAGAGAGAGACGAGAGACAGAGAGGGGAGTTTGGTAGGAGGGAGTGTAGGTGATGATGAATATTTATAGGTTAGGTTCAAAATTTTGCACAGATATGGAAAAAATACAGTCAAAAATTTAAAAAGATGGGAAGTTGAAAGGATGGCATTTATGAGGGATTTTGAAAAACGGCGGCTCATCATGACAAAAAGGACGTTCATTAATGAGGGATTTTTTGGATTTGAAGGGCATTAATGGCTGAATGACACAAAGTACGACTGATGTGACATCTTGGTTTTTTGAAAAACTGCTCCACTTTCCTTTAAGTGTATGAGCAATTTTGACTAATTTTTGCACAAACACCAAAAACATCTATTTTGGTGTAAGTTTGGGGTGCAAGAAATATATCCCAGAAAATAAAATTTTTCGAAAAGCGTAAAACGAGGGAAAAATTTAATTGCACAAGTACCCTTGAACAATTAAAGGAATGTCAAAAGACATAGATTCCTATAATAAATGAACAGAATAAACATACCTGGTACTTGTGTATTTAATACGTTCAATCATTGAAATTAAATTTTGAGAAATGATTGAGCCGCAATAGTTAATGCGCGCATGAAGGGGCGCATTACTTCAGCAAGGCGCATACTCATCTAGGCGCATTACACATCAAGGCGCATAAAGATGGTTGAGGGCGCATAAATGTTTGAAGCGCATTGGATGCTGGGCGCGCATGGATTGATAGGCGCGCAGATATTGTGCGCGCAGAAAAATGAGAGATGGGCGCGTAGTTAGTAAGGCGCATAGGTGGCGCATAGTTTCCTTGAAACTTTGAGAAATTGATTTAATCATTTGTACCTAATATACTCATAACTCAACACAACGTAAAAACATTAGTATTGACAAAACTATATTGAATTTAGTTGAGTTCAAGCATACCCATTTCACCTCTCAAAAACATGAACCGTTTCGCGTCAAGTGCTTTCGTTAGAATGTCGGCGATTTGATAGTCGGTTCCCACGTGTTCCAAATGTATATTGCCTTTCTCCACGTGGTCTTTGAGGAAGTGATATTTGATGTCGATGTGCTTGGTCTTTGAGTGCATGACAGGATTTTCAGAAACCGCAATTGTTGATGTATTGTCGCAGTAGATGGACAATTTTCTTCGATGATATCATAGTCCACCAATTGCTGCTTCATCCAGAGTATTTGGCAACAACAACTTCCCGCAGCGATATATTCGGCTTCGGTTGTTGAAACAGATACAGAAGCTTGTTTCTTACTTGCCCATGACACAAGTCGATATCCGAGGAAATGACAGGTGCCACTAGTGCTTTTCCTATCAATTGTGCACGCTGCATAATCCGCATCTGAATAACCTACAAGTTTAAAGTTCGAATCTTTGGTGTACCAAAGTCCAAGGTTAACAGTGCCAGAGAGATATCTTATAATACGTTTCACAGCAATTAAGTGTGCTTCTCTAGGGTCGGATTGATAACGAGCACAAACACAAACACTAAACATAATATCAGGCCTACTAGCAGTAAGATAAAGGAGTGAGCCAATCATACCTCGATAGAGCGTTTGATCAACACGTTTACCTTTTAAATCTTTGTCGAGTTTGTTGCCGGTGGCCATTGGAGTATCGTATGATTTAGCGTTCTCAAGTCCAAACTTCTTGATTAAGTCCTTTGTGTATTTGGATTGGTTGATAAAAATGCCCTCACTCATTTGCTTGATTTGAAGCCCGAGGAAGAATGTGAGTTCTCCCATCATGCTCATTTCAAACTTGCTCTTCATTAGTTTCTCAAAACGCTTGCACAACAATTCATTAGTTGAACCAAATATAATATCATCGACATAAATTTGAACAAGTAATTTATGACCATTATGTTTGGCAATGAAAAGAGTTGTATCGATTTTACCGCGAGTGAAGCCTTTTTCGATGAGAAACTTTGATAGTGTATCATACCATGCTCTTGGTGCTTGTTTGAGTCCATACAAAGCTTTCTGAAGTTTGTATACATGATTTGGAAATTGTGAATCTTCAAACCCAGGTGGTTGAGCAACATAGACTTGTTCTTGGAGTTCACCATTTAGAAACGCGCTCTTCACGTCCATTTGATATAACTTGAAGTTTTTGTGAGCGGCGTAAGCTAGAAATAATCTGATAGCTTCAAGTCTTGCTACGGGCGCAAAAGTTTCATCGTAGTCAATTCCTTCTTCTTGCCTATAGCCTTGTGCAACCAATCTTGCTTTGTTTCTCGTGATGGTTCCATTCTCGTCCATCTTGTTTCTGAACACCCATTTCGTACCAATCACTCCATGATCATTTGGTCTTGGAACTAGAGTCCAAACCTTACATCGTTCAAATTGATTGAGTTCTTCTTGCATTGCAACAACCCAATTAGGATCTTGGAGCGCTTCATCAGCCTTCTTCGGTTCGATTTGAGAGATAAAAACAGTGTAAGCATCAAAGTTTGTAGCTCTCCTTGTACGAACACCAACTTGAAGATTACCGATGATATTAGCAATTGGGTGACCTCTAACTTCACGAATTTCAGGAGGTAAGTTAGGTTGAGTCGTAGTAATTTGAAGGTCTTCAATTGGTACATCTTCACCAGATTCAAAGTCATTGAAATTTGGGGGTTGAACTGGCTCAGAATTGAAATTTGGGTTTACACCAGATGCAGCAGTAGAAATAGGCGCGTGAGAGGAATCATGAGGCGCATCATTTGAGTGAGGCGCAATAGAGGATTCACCAGGCGCATTATACATTGAATTAGGCGCATTTGATGTAGATGGATTTCCTTGTGTTGATAGATTCTGATCTTGAGTGGGCACAACATAAATAGGAGCACCTGTATCATTTAACTCAATAGAATCATCAGCAACATTTGGAGCCAAATGTGGCTCAAGGAGAGAATGTTCATCAAAAGTAACATGTACAGATTCAACTATCACTAATGTAGTTCTATTAAAAACACGAAAAGCTTTAGAGTGTTTGGCATACCCAACAAAAATACCTTCGTCGGCTTTGGCATCGAATTTACCTCTATGTTCGTTTCCGTTATAGAGGATATAACATTTGCAACCAAAGATCTTGAAGAATGCAATGTTGGGAGTTCTACCACGCCAAAGTTCATACGGAGTCTTGTTGTGAAGTTTGTTGATGAGGGAACGATTTTGAGTAAAACATGCAGTGTTGATAGCTTCTTCCCAAAAGTACTTAGGCAATTTAGCTTCAGCTATCATCGTCTTTCCCGCTTCAATCAACGTTCTATTCTTTCGTTCAACAACGCCATTTTGTTGAGGGACTCCGGCGGTTGAAAAGTTGTGATCTATCCCATGATCTTCACAATATCGAGCAACACCGTTGTTCTTGAATTCTGTTCCATTGTCGGATCGAACACTAACGATGTCATCTTCTTTTTGGGTTTGGAGCAGTCGAAATAAGGTAGTGAGAATATCATAACAATCATCTTTTGTAATCATCATCTCTACCCATGTATATCTTGAATAATCATCCACCACAACTAGAGTATACTTGTTTCTTCTAATACTTGCGGTGGAAACTGGTCCAAATAGATCAATGTGAAGCAGTTGCAAACATCTTGTAGTTGAAGGATTAGACTTGCTTGAAAATGACTGCTTCGGTTGTTTGCCAAGTTGACATGCGGCGCACTTTTTGTCATGATGATCAGCAACCTTGGGAAGTCCTTTGACAAGATTATTCCTGCTGAGTTTAGATAGATACTTGAAGTTCAAGTGACTTAAGCGCTTGTGCCACAGCCAACTATTTTCGTTCACACTTTTTGCTACAAAACAAAGATTAGTACTAGAGTTCATACTATGGAAATCAATAATATAAATATTTGTCTTACGATATCCCGTGAGTAAGATAGCTCCAGTTTTGCCATTCTTGATAAGACATTGTGTTGAAGTGAAATGGCATTCTAATCCTTTGTCGCAGAATTGAGATATGGATAATAAGTTGTGCTTGAGCCCTTCGACGAGTGAGACTCTTTCAATGCACACTTTGTCTTTCTTGAGCTTTCCATATGCTACAACTTGACCTTTGTTATTATCGCCAAATGTTACGGAGGGACCTCTTTCTTCATGGACATCTTCTAATAAGGATTCATCTCCAGTCATGTGTCTTGCACACCCACTATCGAGAATCCATTCATAATTTCTAGCTTTTGAAGATCCAGCCATGAAACAAAGAACCTGAAATATAGACATTTAAACAGGTCCCCTTTATTCCTTTTGGGTCCTAGGGTTAGCAACTTTTGACAACCCACTCTTGCTTGACCTTAGGATTTTTACGTCCTTTGGCATTGGGAGTGAATCGCAAAAGGCATTCCACGGCCTTGTGTCCTGAACAATCACAAATGGAACAATGATGAAAGCCACCAATCACATGAGTTTTCACAAACTCTTTACTTTTCTTGGGGATGGCATTCTTCTTTGGGTCAAATGAACTAGCCTTAAGAAAATCTTTCTTTTGAAATTTTGGAGCGCTTTTTCTCGGAGGGCGCATAGGGCTAGGAGGCGCACGGCGATGAGGCGCGTGGCTCTTAGGCGCATAATGAGCACTCGGAGAAGGAGCGCGCCTATTTTCAAGAATGATTTTGCTAGGAGATGGTTCATCTGTAGCTATATCTTTCCCATTAGCTTTCCCAAATTGCTTCGTTGGGTAGACATAATGGAATGTTTGTCTCTTGACTTTTTCCTGTACTTTACCCATTGAATTAGAATGTTTTTCCTTGGGAATTTCAAAAGTTTGTTGGTTGGTAAATTCACTATCTCTTTTAGCACAGACATCACATTTAAAGTTGTCACTAGTTGATGAGAATCCCAAGCCACTTTTATCACCACTGACTTTTTGGGACTCAAATATATTCTCCATAGTGACACGAGAATTGGACCACTCATTTGTAATCTTTTTAAGATCAGTAATTTGAGCAACCAATTCATCGTTTTGAACTTTAAGAAGTGAGTTTTGTTCTGTTAGAAAAGTGTTTTTAACAGTAAAAGGAGTCATGCTCTTTATCTGCTCCTTAAGGAGGGTGAGTTCAGATTTAAGTAGAGATTTCTCGGTCTTAAGCTGGGAAATTTCATCACATGATAGTGCTAAAGCTTCCTTCATACTATCAAATCTAGTGATTACCTTTTCAGCCTTCTTGAACAATTTTTCTTGTTCAGCAATTACTTCATCATCATTGATTTTGGAAATTGGAGCAGTTGGTTGTACGCTCCTTTTCTCAATTTGTTCCTTGCTCCAAGATCACATCGTGAGAATAACAATTCACCATCGTTTTGAGCCGGAGTGAGAAATCCTTATTCAACGAGCTCGCTGATGGTTGGTCCTTTCTTCTTTTTCACTTCTTGAAACCCTGCAGATTTCTTGATAGGTTTATTCAAGGCATTCATATCGGGAACATCCTTGGAGAAGCCATCATCAGAATCATAAGCATCAACTTCATCATCATTTGCCATCAAACAAACGAGTTCATCATCGGAATCTTCATCGCTCTCATCGGAGTCTGTTTCAATCCAAGTGTTGTGCTCATTTGCTGGTGCTTCTTCTTCAGCAACCATTCCCTTGTGACGAGTGAACTTGGGAGTGAATTTGGGAGTATGGCTGCTCTTCTTCTGCATATATTCAAATTTGGGGATCGGGCAGCTTGATGCAAAATGTCCGGGTTTCCTGCAATTAAAACAAACAAGATCTTCTTTTCTTTTTGAATCACTGCTCCTTGAAAACTTTTGAGGAGCTTTGCTGGTAGATCCTTGAAATTTGTTGGTTGAGCCGGGTCTTGAGAATTTTCTGAACTTTTGAAATTTCTTCACAAATAAAGCGAAGTATTCATCATCCATGTCTAATAGCTCAGAAGTAGAAATTTTGGGATCGGAGCTTTTCTCATCTTGTACAGGCGCAGGAGTAGGCGCAGGTGTAGGCGCAGCTTCTCTGTGCGCCATCATAGCCATAGATTTTGACTTTCCTTCAGTTTCGCTGATTCGTTGGAGTTTGAGTTCGTAAACTTTGAGATTTGCATATAGGTTCCTTAAAGTCCAAACATCTAAGGTTCCAGCGTCTTCAAGAGAGCTAGATTTATGTAGGTATCTTGATCCAAAAGCTTGTAGAAAATTTACATTCAAATCTTTGTTGGTAAACTTCATGCCAAGTGAAATACATAGATTGATAATTTCACAGTAGCGTTCATAAGTTTGCCTTAAGTTTTCACCGGGGAGTTGAGAGAAATTGTTGAATCTCTTTTGTACTTCGTATTTCTTGTTCTCCTTGCAGACGGTGTCTCCTTCAATATGCTCTTCAATAGCATCCCATAGCTCATTGGCAGTAGCACAATGCATGACTTGTTGTTTCATAGCCGTGCTTAGAGTGCTTAGAAGAATGTTTCTTGCTTTGCCATCATTTGCAACTCTTCTAATTTCTTCCTCGGTCCATTCTTCCCTTGGTTTGAGAACTGTAGGTTGGGCAGCGTTGGTGCGTGGATTTGGATTCGCCTTCATCGGAATATAAGGTCCATAAACGACGGTGTCATGGAGCCTTTCATCGATTGAGTTGAGATGAGTCAATATGCTGAATTTCCACACGTCAAAATGATCTTCATCAAAGACCGGAACGTGAGTGTAATTTGCAGTTGCCATAGGTTTTGAGTTTGCCATTTAGAATCGGCACCCAAGCTGTTAAGCTTGAAAAACGAAAAATGTTTTATAAAGGTGTTAGCTCTGATACCACTTGTTGGTCCCAAAAGGCAACAAGGGTATGAAAAATAGCTAGAGGGGGGGGTGGTGAATAGCTGTTTTAAAATTCTTTTCGTACCCTTGAAAAACTCAATTGCACATGCGCACTTTATCAAGTAAGCGTTATGAAATGCGCCTAAGTGAGTGAGTGAAATGCACAGCGGAATTTAGTAATGAAAATAGGCGCAAAGTGTGATAAAGGGGCGCACACACACTCTAAGTATTTTGGCTCAAAGTGGTTGAAATAAGGAACTAAGGCAAATGATATAACAACACAACACAATTCAGTTCAATCAATCTACAAAGAGTAAACAAGCAAATAGTGAGTGAAATTAATAACTTGAAAGAAATAACAAGATAATAACACAAGCTATTTGGAGAGGTTCGATCAATGAAAGATCTACGTCCTCTACCAAGATGGTTAGTCTTGGATTTCTAATGGAGATCTTATATAATGAGTGAGTGTTACAAATTACAACTTTTGAGCTTATACACTAACTCAAGATCTATTACTATGATAGAACAAATCCAAAACAATAACCGGTGTATCTCTTAAAGAAGAATCTAAATGATTAATCTTAAAGAGGTGCGTGTGTGTTCTTAGTTTCAAGGCTCTTTAGATCTTTGAGATGGAGAGCACGAGAAACTAAAGTGTTAAGGCTTGAAGATCTGGGCTAAGGATGAAGGTATGAAGATGTTCTTGAGAAATCTGGAAAAACGAAGGCAATCTTCAAATCTTCAACAAATGCTTAGAGAGAGAAATTCTTGAAATTCTTAGCAAAACTCAGCAACTTCAAAATGTTGAAGTTATGGGGTATTTATAGTGAACTTCAAAAAAACTAGCCGTTGGAAATCCTTGTGGATAAGATGAGCTGTCGCTCGTTGATTGGAGCATGCATATATTATGGCCATTTTGACACTCAACATAAATGTGACCGTTGTGGACACGTGTCAATAGATTAGGCGCATATGCATCTTTTAACCACCGTTGGATCATTGGCGTAATTTGAATTCTCTTCAAGTCTTCGAGTCTTCAATAAATTACTGAGTGTTGAATAAACACTTTGAGGCGCGTTTGAGCCAAGAGGCGCATTGAGCCAAGAGGCGCACAGTAATTGTGCGCTTAAATCAAGGGGCGCAGAGGCGCGTAACATAGCTTATGAAGAAATCCTTATGCGCGTTTCTGAGAGGCGCATGGCGCGAATGTAGAAGGCGCGTGGCGCGTGGCACAGGAGGCGCATAAGCGCGGCTCAAACTCACTGAGTGATTTTTCTTGAAACTTGATCTTCTTGCCCTATTTCTAAGCCTATTCTATAACAATGGACAACTTAAAAAATGAAGTATAAATACTTCTTACATGTGGGTCTAAAGTCCATGAAATAAAACTTAGGTGATGGATCAATCAAATCTAATAAATTCTATTACATTAAAACTGAGATATGTGTGGGCATACCCAACAATCGTGATGTTCGTTTTATGAGCAATTTTTGGCAGACGCTTTGGAAGCTGTTAGGGACACAATTAAAATTTTCCAGCACTTGTCATCCGCAAACCGACGGTCAAACTGAAGTTGTTAATCGATCACTTGGAAATATGCTTCGAAGTTTGGTAGGTGAAAATCCTAAGAGATGGGAGTTTGTCCTTCCACAAGCTGAATTTGCATATAATAGTTCCTTTAGTCGGTCTACTAAAAGGACACCTTTCGAAGTGGTTTATGGGCGACAAGTAAACCATGTTCTGGACCTCGTTCCTTTGAAAAACCAGTCACGAGTTAGCATGGATGCAGAGGAGTTTGCATCACATATTAAAGATATTCACAATCAAGTTCGTGAACAATTGAAGCAGACCTCTGAAGTTTACAAAGCAAAAGCTGATGTTCACCGCAGAGACAAGGAGTACTATGAGGGTGACTTAGTTATGGTTTATCTTCGCAGAGAGAGGTTTCCAGTTGGGAGTTACAACAAGCTCAAACCAAGAAAATTTGGTCCATGTCGCATAATGAAGAAGTTAGGACCTAATGCATATCGTCTTGAGCTTCCTGAAGGTCTCAAGATCAGCCCTGTGTTTAATGTCAGTGATTTATATCCATATTTTGGTGATGACAGCGAGCCAATTTTATCAAAGGAGGACATTTCTTTGCTATCTTCCAGCTCCAGTCGCGAATCAATTGATGTATTGGATATGCGATCGATTACAACTCGTCGTGGAACTTATGTTCAGTATCTTGTTCATTGGAACGGAAAGCCAAGTTCAGAAGATGCATGGATTTCAACTGAAGAGCTGAGACGAATAGATTCTTCGTTGTGGTTTGATATTAATTCGAACTCGAGGGCGAGTTCTTCTCAAGATGGGGAGAATGATGCAATTCTGAGGAGATGATCTGGAATATTCCAGAAAGTTGGCCTTTTATTTTGTTCTTAGTTTATTCTTTTAAAGTTTATCCTTATCTTATCTGATGTTCATGTATTTTGGTCAAAGTATCTAGCTACAATGTTGGAGAATTTGAAAGGGTTGATTCATTGTATTGCCCATGCTTGGAGGGATGTTCCAATGCATCTATAAATAAGGGCTGAAGTGATATAATTCAGCAGAATTTTATGAATAAAGACATCAGTATCAGCAAGTATTCTTGCCCAAGAGTTGAGTGATTCCTCTTATAACAAGCGAAGGCTTGGTTGCGTAGAGTGATTCCGCAATTAGTAGTGTTGAGTGAGTCCACTACCGCCGGTTGAGTGAGTCCCGGTCTATCCTATTTTTATACCTTCATCTTGCTACCATATTAGGCCTGCATCATATACGTACCTTGGGGAATACGTTCTTTGCGCAAATGCACCATCACCAAGTCACCAACATTAAAGACCTTCGAACGACGCCGCGTATCCGCAAAGGCCTTGTACTTAGCATTGGATGCCTCAATATTCGCCTTTACTTCGTTCTGAACCGCCTCAATCTGCTCCGCCATGTGTTCAGCTGCAATGCTATAACCCGGAAGTTTAGGCAAAGGAACCAAATCAAGAGTGTGGGTGGGAGGTCATTGATACACAATCTCAAATGGAGTCTTCTTCATCGTACGATTGGGCATGTTGTTGAAGGCAAACTCGGCAGTAGCTAAAACCAAATCCCACTTCTTTGGATAATCACCACACAAACACCGAATCATCGAACCCAAGGTGCGATTAACCATGTCGCGACCCCGGACCCCGCGGCCCGAGACCGCGAGCTGGACGTCGACTTAAAACCAAAACTCTAAAATATAGGAGTTAAAAATTTCATTTTGACCCAAAAGATTTTAATACAAGGTTTGGAAAATCCAAGCTTAACAACACCATAAAATAACTAGTGTAAGCTCCACAAGCTCACACCAAAGATACAAAATATTACAATTCTTAATGACGTCAATAGTGGTAAAACTATCCCCAAAAGGTTATACATTTAAATAATGTACACCGATCTAAAACAACCTGCCCCAAAATCTCAATCCTCTCGACGTCCTCCTCGAACCGCAAAACCTAATCCTTTTCCTCCTGGGGGGGGGGGGTTAAGGAAAAACAATTTGAAACAAGAAACGGGGTGAGAATAAATCTCAGTAAGTTACTAATGCAACTACATGACATGCTAATATGCAATGACCAATAGCAATTAACAATAGACAGATAGCAGCGGAATAATAAGTGACATGCTGTCAAACAGTAATATCCAATAATCCATCATATAAATAAACATATAACAACAAATGAGAGGCTCCCTATCGCCAACCGTCCCATACCGGTTGGAAATAACGACCATCATCATCAACACATAAAGCTGAATTAAACACTCATAGGTGGATACATAGCCAAGGTTTCACCCAACTGAAAGAACCAATTAAAGGTCGCTGCGCAGCTTCAATAACCAACCATTCATCATCTTCATCATAGCATGAAAGCTTAAGAGGAATCCCCAGTCAGAAACGACCAATCAACCCATCAATCAAACAATCCATCTTCATAGTAGCATAAAAGCTGAAGAGAAACCCGGTACCGGAACCAATAACAATGATAAGTGCCACAAGGGGCGGGAGCCATGCCACAAAGTCATGCTCCAAAACGATTAGCTAGAATACCCACGACGGAGCTAGCTCATCCCAACCAAGGCCAATCTGGATGAGGACAGAAGGACCAATGGGCGATGCTATACTGGACTTGGCTTGTGCCATTATAGCATTATCCATTGCCTGACTCGATACACAAATAACCAGCTGGACTTTCAATTAAATGCTAGGTAATAAATACTAGCTCGATAAACAACCAAAGATTCCAAAGCAGGGAAACATACCAATTAATCACCATAAAGATGTAACGGGTACTCATGAAGAGTTTAACAACAATGATAACAAGAGTTTCTCATGAAGAGCACAACAACGATAAACGGAATTTCTCATAAAGAGCACAACATCATTGATTATTAAAACAAGATGATTCTAAGACAAGGCACGTATCAAATAGATCCTAAATATTATACTCACAAGTTACTCATAAGGAGCGCAACCCAAACGGTCGCTCACAAATAGCACAATGACTATTACCAAAATGACCCTAAACATTTACTCATAAGGATATACTAGGACTATGAACTCAACCATCTCGTCACACCTAGGATTCCAAATAAGAGATCCGAATGAATACCACTTAAGGTTAAACAAACCGTAGGTACCCAATTGCCAATTCACTTTTATCTCCGTGCTTAACGAACCCATTCTAAACACCCCAAACTAATCCGAAAGGTTACACTTATTAGAACATGATCACGGACACATCATAAGATGCCCAAACCTATACTAAATGATCATCACAAAGGTAAGTCAAACCAACAATATCTCAATAAGATGTTCCCAATCCCAATTAACACTTAATTTAATTTCAAACACAAACTTGATCACAAAGGACCCAATTCTATCACTAGAGTGTGCTACAATGTTCACTAAGGTCAACTAGAAGGACACCCAAGATTTGGACCAAAACGCATTCTTCAATCACACAAACCAACAAAATGAAAACTTTCAGAGGACTGTGCGGCCGCCCAAACCAAACTGTGCGGTCGCCCAAAAACCCAACAAACAAGAACAAAACCCTTCAGATAGGTGCGCGGTCGCCCATACAATTTTGGGCGGTCGCCCAATATCCCGGAATTGCCAGAAATCGGGAAGAACAACATGGGTTCTTCCATTTTTTTTACCCAAAACACATTCCCACAAAAAATCCAACATCCCAACTAGTTTGCTAATGTACCAAAACAACTTATGAGTCCAAAAAGACTCATCTAACAACACTTAACACCCAAAATCAAGAATCAAATCTCAACATTCATAAATCACCATTTTTGACAAAAACCCAAATAAATTCCAAATAAATTGCAAACTCATCCAAACTTCCAATATAACAACAAAAGCATTATATGAACATGATATGAACATTTTAACATCAAAATGGGGAAAAAGTAACTTACTTGAAAATAATGAAAGTTGACGGAATTCGAATATTCTTGATTCTACGCGATCCTATCGACGATCTAAACAAGGTTCATGTTTTATAAAATGAGAGATTATGAGAGGAAGATAGCTAAAATGAAGAGAGAATGAAGAGAAAGAAAACTTACCCCAAAAGCTAGAGAGAGAGGGAGATGGGCTGGAAGATGGTGAGAGTGAGGGAGGAGGTGAGGGAGGTGAGGGGAGTAGGGGGGGAAATAAACCAAAACTTACACTTAGGCCCCCTCTCTCTCACTACACACAAATATTACACTCCTTACTAACAATTAAGACCCAACAAAACCACACTAACCCAAATGACCCAAATAAAATGCTAAGCATAATATTAGGACATATAAAATGCACACATAATTATTTAAATAAATAATAATTTAAATAAATAAATAAGCAAATAAATAAATAATAATCATTTATTACCAATAAAATAGAGCCTAGATTTCGGGTCGTGACATTCACTCCCCCTTAAAGAAAATTCGACCCGAATTTTAACGAGACTTACCCGAAAGACCAAATAGATACGGATACGATAGTTCCGCCATTTCTCAAATTCCTCAATCGTCCATTCTAAACCACTACGAGGTAACCTTAAATAATGTTCACCATACCAGGACCTCTCGCACTTGACTTCCTTCAACCATAACCTTCACTACTAATTAGAATTCATAATCAAAATGGGAGAATCCCAATTGCTCCCAACATAGTTCCCGAGATACCTCAAGATCATCTTATTCATAACCTTAATTACACTGCAAAGGTGTTTCCTTTTGTAAATCACATACTTAGTAGTATTCCCCAGAAATTTAAAACATCACAATCCCGAGCCTAATTAGCTTTAAAATTATAAAAGGCTAAATGAATTTCTATTTCCACAATATTCATTGAAATGGCTACATCTCTATGGATTACCATTATAGTGCTTTCACTTTGAGTTAACACATTAAATTAATAGCACCATACAACTCCAAAATTCTTCGTACAAAGTGTCCACTTAATCTATGTTATACTCTCATCCCTTCATTAATCCGGTCTTGAAGCCCAAACAATTCAATTTACTCAATAGTCCGCAAAACGGTCCAAATTTCATCTTCAAAAGATTTTCTCTAACTCCCATTTAAATTATAATCTGTGCTCATAAACCCAAGGAAATCAACAAATTTCAATTCTTCAATAGCTAACCCAAGTTAGTCTTTCACGCATACCTTTCTTAACCTAATGATACTTAGGCTCAATAGTACTACCATCATAATAAACCAATTAGCTAGCAACGTTCCAACTGACCCAATATCCAATCATGATATTCCTTAATTATGCCCAAGTATTGATACTCCACTTCCTCCACATACTCTTGATCCAATTCGGGAAACGCCACCAAGAAAGGATTTAGAACCATAGAACACCCCTTTAACTAAAACTCAAAATGCCTTTGATATAGGTCGCAATTTATTACTCTCCCGAAATGTGCTTAGTCCTTTCAAACTTACGCGCTCACCACTATCGATGATTATAACTTCCATAATATACTCATATCCCATAACACATCATGCTTTTCCTCATACTATCCAATTCCGATGCGCTCACGTAGATGCACTACAAGTAAACAAAATCTCCCATCCAGAAATCCTCAATTTGAATCCTCAACTCTTATAACCCAACCGATGCCATAAGGACATTGATCTAAATATTAGCACTACAACCTTGTACTATAACAACTCAATTTAACCCAAAGCTTCTCCTCGAACACTAAGTACTATTCGGAAGAAAATGAAAATCTTACGAATGATAAATACACCCAACAAATTTATCGAAACTAAATACTCGGATTTCAATTAAGGAAAGATAGGTATAACTCTACCCAAAGGAACGGTCTCAAACAGTTTTAAGAAATTAGGAATGGAGAATATAACAATCCCCCTACAACAATAGACTAAAGCAATAGTAATATCAAAATCTTGTAATAGTAACATGGCTAATCTAGCAGGTGAGACATGACCATACTTAAGCACATCATAAGCACATAAGACTTCATCAGATACCCTAAACTCCTCCATAGGAGTAGACACCTACAACACATAAGTCAAAGACTCAGGAGAAATAAATGCAACTAATGCACAGAAACACATAAATGCGATGATCCTAAAATGCACGCGCTCGCTCTCACGACGCCAAATAATACCTCCTGAATTTTATCCGTTACCTGGTGAGTGCTGATTGGTCGCAATTACTCTGCCCTAAACCTTAGGTTTCCCCGAAGCATCTCTCTTCTGACCCGGTGAAGTACTGGTTCCTGTTCCTGATGATTGAACCCTAAACCTCGGACAGTCTTTTATGAAGTGACCCAGTTGACCACAATTGATACATTTTCCTTGTTTCTTCCAACACTTATCCTCCAACTGCCCTTCCCTCTGACAGTAAGTACAAAGCCACCTACCTTGCTTCCCCGAAGTAGTACCCGGATTCCCTAGCGCGGTTTGTCCCTTAAACTGAGATGGTGCTCCCAAATTACCTCGATTATCTGAACGGTGATGTGGTTGAGATTTAGCATGGCTTACTTGTTTACCCGCATTTGCAACCTCGGTTTTCCTCTTATGCTCCCCAATATCTTGCTCGATCAAGTATGCCCGGTCTACCGCATCCTGAAATGTCACAATCCTCTGGGCTATAAGCTGAGTCCGAATAGAAGTCTTCAAACCCCGGATGAATCTCGTAGCTTTCTGCTCCTCGGTCCGCACAAGATAGTCACAATACCGGGCTAATTCTGTGAACTTAGCCGAGTACTGAGCTATAGACAACAAACCTTGCTCCAGGTTGAGCAGCTCAATCTCCTTTCGGTTTTGATCCACTACTGGAATGAAATGCTCCTTGAACTTCCGCACAAACAATCCCCATGCATACACTGTGTGAGTTTCATCCCAACTCGCTTTAACACCCTTCCACCAATGCTCGGCGGCACCCACAAGTTTATAAGCCGCAAACCGGACCTTGTCTTCATCGGTGCAACAAAAGACATCATAAATTTTCTCCATCGACTCAATCCATAGCTCGGCCTTCCTTACATCGGGTTCCCCATTGAACTCAACCGGTTTCAATTTCAGAAATTGTTCCAATCCGTAGCGGGGTGGTGGTGCTTGTTCTACCCTCGGACCTTGATCATGCATGGCCTTCATGGCCGCCTCAAACATGCCCTGAAACATTGCACGGGCTTCATCCCTTGTTTCATTCCGATTTGCATTACCGGTATTACTTTCACCACTTCTCCTTCGAGACATTTCAAACAAGTACCTGCATAAAACAACAAATGTTACCCACTCCGAACATACTACCCTCCTAGGTCATACTAATCCACCTATACTTATACATAGAGCTAAACCATAGCTCTGATACCAACTGTCGCGACCCCGGACCCCGCGGCCCGAGACCGCGAGCTGGACGCCGACTTAAAACCAAAACTCTAAAATATAGGAGTTAAAAATTTCATTTTGACCCAAAAGATTTTAATACAAGGTTTGGAAAATCCAAGCTTAACAACACCATAAAATAACTAGTGTAAGCTCCACAAGCTCACACCAAAGATACAAAATATTACAATTCTTAATGACGTCAATAGTGGTAAAACTATCCCCAAAAGGTTATACATTTAAATAATGTAAACCGATCTATAACAACCTGCCCCAAAATCTCAATCCTCTCGACGTCCTCCTCGAACCGCAAAACCTAATCCTTTTCCTCCTGGGGGGGGGGGGGTTAAGGAAAAACAATTTGAAACAAGAAACGGGGTGAGAATAAATCTCAGTAAGTTACTAATGCAACTACATGACATGCTAATATGCAATGACCAATAGCAATTAACAATAGACAGATAGCAGCGGAATAATAAGTGACATGCTGTCAAACAGTAATATCCAATAATCCATCATATAAATAAACATATAACAACAAATGAGAGGCTCCCTATCGCCAACCGTCCCATACCGGTTGGAAATAACGACCATCATCATCAACACATAAAGCTGAATTAAACACTCATAGGTGGATACATAGCCAAGGTTTCACCCAACTGAAAGAACCAATTAAAGGTCGCTGCGCAGCTTCAATAACCAACCATTAATCATCTTCATCATAGCATGAAAGCTTAAGAGGAATCCCCGGTCAGAAACGACCAATCAACCCATCAATCAAACAATCCATCTTCATAGTAGCACAAAAGCTGAAGAGAAACCCGGTACCGGAACCAATAACAATGATAAGTGCCACAAGGGGCGGGAGCCATGCCACAAAGTCATGCTCCAAAACGATTAGCTAGAATACCCACGACGGAGCTAGCTCATCCCAACCAAGGCCAATATGGATGAGGACAGAAGGACCAATGGGCGATGCTATACTGGACTTGGCTTGTGCCATTATAGCATTATCCATTGCCTGACTCGATACACAAATAACCAGCTGGACTTTCAATTAAATGCTAGGTAATAAATACTAGCTCGATAAACAACCAAAGATTCCAAAGTAGGGAAACATACCAATTAATCACCATAAAGATGTAACGGGTACTCATGAAGAGTTTAACAACAATGATAACAAGAGTTTCTCATGAAGAGCACAACAACGATAAACAGAATTTCTCATAAAGAGCACAACATCATTGATTATTAAAACAAGATGATTCTAAGACAAGGCACGTATCAAATACATCCTAAATATTATACTCACAAGTTACTCATAAGGAGCGCAACCCAAACGGTCGCTCACAAATAGCACAATGACTATTACCAAAATGACCCTAAACATTTACTCATAAGGATATACTAGGACTATGAACTCAACCATCTCGTCACACCTAGGATTCCAAATAAGAGATCCGAATGAATACCACTTAAGGTTAAACAAACCGTAGGTACCCAATTGCCAATTCACTTTTATCTCCGTGCTTAACGAACCCATTCTAAACACCCCAAACTAATCCGAAAGGTTACACTTATTAGAACATGATCACGGACACATCATAAGATGCCCAAACCTATACTAAATGATCATCACAAAGGTAAGTCAAACCAACAATATCTCAATAAGATGTTCCCAATCCCAATTAACACTTAATTTAATTTCAAACACAAACTTGATCACAAAGGACCCAATTCTATCACTAGAGTGTGCTACAATGTTCACTAAGGTCAACTAGAAGGACACCCAAGATTTGGACCAAAACGCATTCTTCAATCACACAAACCAACAAAATGAAAACTTTCAGAGGACTGTGCGGCCGCCCAAACCAAACTGTGCGGTCGCCCAAAAACCCAACAAACAAGAACAAAACCCTTCAGATAGGTGCGCGGTCGCCCATACAATTTTGGGCGGTCGCCCAATATCCCGGAATTGCCAGAAATCGGGAAGAACAACATGGGTTCTTCCATTTTTTTTACCCAAAACACATTCCCACAAAAAATCCAACATCCCAACTAGTTTGCTAATGTACCAAAACAACTTATGAGTCCAAAAAGACTCATCTAACAACACTTAACACCCAAAATCAAGAATCAAATCTCAACATTCATAAATCACCATTTTTGACAAAAACCCAAATAAATTCCAAATAAATTGCAAACTCATCCAAACTTCCAATATAACAACAAAAGCATTATATGAACATGATATGAACATTTTAACATCAAAATGGGGAAAAAGTAACTTACTTGAAAATAATGAAAGTTGACGGAATTCGAATATTCTTGATTCTACGCGATCCTATCGACGATCTAAACAAGGTTCATGTTTTATAAAATGAGAGATTATGAGAGGAAGATAGCTAAAATGAAGAGAGAAGGAAGAGAAAGAAAACTTACCCCAAAAGCTAGAGAGAGAGGGAGATGGGCTGGAAGATGGTGAGAGTGAGGGAGGAGGTGAGGGAGGTGAGGGGAGTAGGGGGGAAAATAAACCCAAACTTACACTTAGGCCCCCTCTCTCTCACTACACACAAATATTACACTCCCTACTAACAATTAAGACCCAACAAAACCACACTAACCCAAATGACCCAAATAAAATGCTAAGCATAATATTAGGACATATAAAATGCACACATAATTATTTAAATAAATAATAATTTAAATAAATAAATAAGCAAATAAATAAATAATAATCATTTATTACCAATAAAATAGAGCCTAGATTTCGGGTCGTGACAAACCACCTCTGTTTTCCCATCCGTCTGTGGGTGGAAAGAACTACTAAACTGCAACTCGGTCGCGAACATATGCCAAAGAGAACGCCAAACATGACTAAGAAATTTAGTGTCGCGATCCGAAGTAATAGTCTTAGGGACCCCATGTAAACGAACGACCTCCTTAAAGAATAAGCCGACAATATGCGCAGCATCAGAAGTTTTTCGATAAGGAATAAAATGAGTCATCTTGGAAAATGATCCACTACCACAAAAACCGAGTCATTAGACCGTTGGGTACGAGGTAACCCAAGAAAAAAATCCATAGAGATATCTTCCCATGGACCCGCGGGGATGGGTAGGGGAGTATATAAACCTGTATTCTGCGATTGGCCCTTATGAACTTCGCAAACCATGCACTTCTCAACGACCTTGTGTGTGTCGCACCGAATTTAGGGCCAATAATACCTCTGCATAACCAAAGTGACTGTCTTATCGCGCCCATAATGCCCGGCACGATATACCTCAGAAATAAGACTCTCGCGAACCGACCCTTGGGGAATGCACAATTTATCCATGTAGAACAAAAACACATCGTGTAAAAGAAACAAACCTGCAGTATGCCCATCGCGACACTTGGCCCATTCGTCTGCAAAATCTGCATCAGTCTCATATAATTCTTTCAAACAGTCAAACCCCACAACCACATTATGCATAGTCACCAACAAACTAGCCTGTCGACTCAAGGCATCCGCCACCTTATTCTGCTGCCCACTTTTATGCTGAATAACAAAAGTAAACTTCTGGAAATAAGCTACCCAACGAGCATGCATACGATTAAGTGATTGCTTACCATTCAAATATTTGAGGGCCTCATGGTCAGTGTGGAGAATGAACTCGCGATGCAAAAGATATTGCTCCCAATGCTTAATTGCCTGAACCACTGCATAAAATTCAAGCTCGTACACTGTCCACTTCCGTTTAGCTTCCTCCAACTTTTGACTCATAAAAGCAATCGGTTTCTTCCCTTGGAACAAAGCAGCCTCTATGCCCACAACTGAAGCGTCTGTCTCGAGTTCAAAAGGTTTGGAAAAATCCGGTAAGACTAGAAGTGGAGCACTAGTCAGTTTATCTTTGATCAAGACAAAACTAGCAGCGGCTTCCTCACCCCAATGAGATTTCCCTTTCTTGAGACACTCAGTAATTGGAGTCATAATAGTGCTAAAATCACGAATAAAACGACGATAGAAAGTAGCAAGCCCATGAAAACTGCGTACCTCACTAACTGTCGTTGGTGTAGGTCAGTGGCGAATAGCACGAACCTTATCTTCATCAACCTGAATCCCATCGGCAGAGACGACATAACCCAAGAACAACAATTTATCTAACATAAAGCAACACTTCTAGAGATTAATAAACAACTGATTCTCCCGCAGTGCCTGCAAGACTGCCCGTAAGTGCTCAAGATGCTCAGCCTCTGTTTTGCAATAAATCAAGATGTCATAAAAATATACAACCAAAAATTTACCATTAAATGGTTTCAACACTTGATGCATCAATCTCATAAAAGCAACTATAAAAATAAATTGAACAACACTTAAATAATATGGTTAACTAACATAGTATGTTAACTTTGTACATAGGGGTGCGAGTCGGGTCGGATTACAGCGGGCCAACATCAAAACCCGACACCGACCCTAACCCGCTCGGGTCATGGAAATTGCAACCCGAACCCTACTTTTTCGGGGCGGATCACCTTCGTGTTCGGATCGAGTTCGGGCAAATTGCCATCCCTATGCTTAAGCATTCTAAAATAGTACTCCCTCCATCCCAAAATACTTGCAGTTCTAGGATGAATATTTTGTCCCAAAATACTTGCAGTTTTGTAGTTTTCCATAATACATTGACACACTTCTCTAAACTGTCCTTATTTATGACAGGTAGTTGTGACTGGAAAATCATTTAATTGTCTAGGTAGGTGAACTATTCAAAGGGTAACTTGGTCTATTTGATATGTATTAATTGCTTTTTTTAATATGTATGTAAAGTGCTAAAACTACATGTATTTTAGGACAGAGGGAGTAGTACTTTTTTAAAATAAAGTTAAACATTTTCAGCTCGTAAACTAAAGGATTTTCCAACGTTTAGACAATTCGACCCGCCGATGACATTGATTTAAAAGAAAAAATAATAATAATACTTCCCATGTCGGTTGCAGAAGGAACCCGTTTTCACCCTTTTCACTTTGATGCCCCTCCGATCTAAGTGATTTTTTTTAGAAAAAATTGTTTTACACTTGTTTTATTGTAAAACTTATTTTCATTTATTAATGTAAAACAAAATCTCTTATGGAAAACAGATTTTGTACATCTCTTAATTTAAAATAGTTTTTTTTATAAGTCTGACTCCCAATCTAAATAAGTGAATATTTAAATTTATTTTAAAAATGCAAGAATTATAATTTTTTTATCCATTTTTCATATATTTAATTTACAAATATAAAGTGACTAGCAAAAAGAAAGTTAATAAAAAAATTGAAGACAATTTTTTTCAAAAAATTATATATCCATTTTTAAAATAATATTCTTTTAAAAATAATTATGAATTGAAAAACGGAGAGAGTATATAATAACTTGTTTATGATATTAATAGTGAACCCTTATTTTCCGTGTAAACCCCTCAAAATTTTATGTTCATACTTTTTTTGTCTCTCGTGAAAATAGTCGGAAAAAAATGTTTAATAGATTGAATCTTAGCAAAATATTAAGGTAATGAGCTCAATGTAATTCTATTATTTATTATCAATACATCATTACAACTACTATTAATAAAAATTTAGAGTTTCATTTGATTAATTTCATTACATAAATTAAATTAAGGAAAAAAAAGCCCCCCCTCAACCGTTCAATTTTAATGGGTTTGATCGCCAAATTCATATTTTTGTATCTATCACATCGATCTCATAATTTGGAGTTCGGAGATCACTTTTAATAACTTTGTTACTTTTTCACATTAAATAATATGTGTGTGTGACTTATTTTAAAGGATACTTTTGATATTGATAGATCACACACAAGTGAAAATAAAGGGGGGGTCAAGTATTATAAGACCATGCACAATGGTTAAACCAAACTTTCCCATTCAACACCCACTTTATCACTCCACATCATCTTCTCTCTCATCCAACTAATCCATTCAACACTCATTCAATTTTTACCCCTACAATGGTTTGTTTAATCTCCATTCAACACTTTTCTCACTCATCATCCTATACCCCACTATTTAAAATTTATTTTTTATTTTTTATCCAAATACAATGAAACTTACGTCAATTTAAAGAGAATTTTTTTTTAGGAATTTTGGTGTAAAAAAAAAATTAATTAAAATATTTTATGTGAAATATTTGAGCTCAAATAATTTGGATAAAAGTGAAAAATATGGCAGCCAATCATGTGCCGACACTTGGCGACACCACAAAAAATCAAAAAAAAAAAAAAAGCCAGCGCTTTTGCCTTCAACTTCTTCCATTCACGGGTGTTTAGGGATGGCAACGGGTCGGATACGGTCCGGATATCGCAAAACCCGTATCCGACCCGAGGTTGTTGACCCCGTATCCGAACCCGCCCGTATCCGATTACGGCGAATCCGTATCCGCCGTATCTGCCCGTAAGATCCGCCCATTTTTTTTTTTTTTTTTTTTTTCAGTTTCCATTTTCTAATGGGATTTTGCAGGAATGTGTGTTGGCTATGGTTGTATGCTGGGGGTATGGTTCTCATCTTTGTAGAAGGATTTCTAAAGAAAAAAAACTCCCAACATCCCAAACTAAAATCACAAAATGGCAGAAATCCAAGGGATTAAAGATATGAGGACTTACCTGAGCTACTGAGTAGACGACAAGTGCCGGTCGGAGGGACGACAGTGGCGAAATCGACGACGGTGAAATCGATGAAAGCGGCCAGATCAAGAGGGCGGAGGGAATCAAAGACACTAGGATCTGAGGCTGGTTGGCTGGTTGCAGGAGCGGAGGCCGGTTGCCGGAGCGGAGACGTCGTCGCCACCATGAATCGCCGATTGCGATTGCGATGCCCTCTCTCTCTCTCTCTCTCTCTCGGCAGTAACGGCGTGAGCTTTTAAAAAACCCTAGGATATGAAAATACGCTCATTACATATATACCAGGTTAGGTTAGGACAGTAATAAAGGCTGAAAGTAAGGGCATAATAGGAATAAAAGGTTAATATTGCTATACGGGTCGGATACGGGTCGGGACCCGCCGGGTTTGACGGAGCAACCGAACCCGAACCCGTATTCGCCGGGTTTTGGAAATCTCTTATCAAACCCACCCATCCCGGGCCGGATTGTCCCGGATACGGATCGGGTTCGGTAGAATTGCCATCCCTACGGGTGTTTAACCCATTCAACACAATTGCAAAATCCCTCCCATTCATCCAACCATTGTAGCCATTAAACCCTCTTTTTATTGTGAATGGCTATTCAACACCCCAAACATTTTGCCATTGCACATGGTCTAAGTTGAACTAATACCTTAAAACATAAATACGCTGCGACAAGTATGGGACGGAGGGATTACTCTCTTTGTTTTTCAATTAATATTAATTTTCTAAAGAAAATTATTTTAAAAATAAATATATAGTATTTTGAAAAATAATTTTATTTAAATTTTTCATCAACTTTTTTTTTACTAGTCTATTTATATTTGTAAATTAAATATATGACAAATGAATAAAAATTAATTATAATTCTCGCATTTCTAAAATACTTTTTAAAATAAATTTAAACATTCACTTATTTAGATTGGAGGGGGATTAAAGTCAAAAAGGCGAAAAACGGTTTCCTTCTGGATCCGACATCGGATGTTTTTTGTTCGTTTGTTTTTTTTTTTTTTTTTTTTTAATCAATTTCATTGGCTGTTTGAAAGCTCTTCCGAAATAGAGGAAGGGGGATCACCTTGAAGTTTTTCTATTTGGAATTTTTTTGAAAGATTGGCGGTTTGAAACGTTTTTTTGAAAGATCGGCAAACGTTTTCTTTGAAAGATCGTCGGCTTGAAACGTTGGAAAATCAAGACGCCGACAAATGTTATAGGAGTTTATTGCCATTTAAACCTGCATACTATTGCAAGATTGACGATTTGCCCTAGTACTAAAAAAACTCACACTATGACCTGCGTACTATGGTTTAATGAAAAAGTGCCCAAAGATAACGATGACCCGTTATAAATCTAACGGGTTGTCAGCATATGTTAAGAATTTAACCGATTTGCAATAAAAAAAATTCAAATCTGACCCTGACTATGATATTATTGTCATAAAGGTCCAAAAAAATATTTATAATTATATTGATTTTTTAAATAATTAGGATATTTTTTTTTTATAATTAAGCCCTTATTATTTATTCAAACACCACCACTGTGAGCACTATCACCGCCACCTGCCACCGCCGCGCCACCAAAAATCATGATCTTGCCTGAAAGAGATGAAGCTCACAACAAATGCCAATCCCTCCTCTTAGATAAACTCCTCCTCCAACAACAATTTCAAAATCAAAATCAATTTCAAACAGCACCTCCACATTCAGGAGTTTCTGTTGGGTTTTCAAGTAACATGCGCAGCGGAATATAGCAATTAAAATTTTAAGAAACCCAAAGCCATGGATCCGTTCATATGATTAAATCAAATACAACAAGATGAATAGAGGAATAACTAACCCTTGATGGCTATGAACTTTTCTCTTTGGTCTTGGTGGAGATCTTGAAGCTTTATCACGAACAAATCACGAACTTTGTAAGATGATAAAATTCACCCTCTAGCGGTGTCCACACTTCGAACGAATATCAAAGGAACTTCTTCGATCTTGGTTGCTAGACCAATAATTGTAAAACACGTTTTCACAATTCAATAAAGAACTATATGGAATTTATTTGTGAATTATTTTGTTCCTCAATCAATGATATCTTAGAACAAAATAAAATCTCTCTCTCAAACTCTTTGAGACTCACAAAAGCACTTGTGAATATGGACTGGCCGAATTGGGGATTTTATACACAATTAAGACCTATTCCAAATAGGTAACTTGTGCCAAAAACCTTTCCTAATCGAATTAGGAATTTTTCTGTCGGCATACCGGGCGCCCGCCTGGTCCTACCCAGGCGCCCGCTTATTTGACCAGAAGGTCCGGGCCTTTTAGAAATCATTTAGGCGCCCGCCTGGTTCAACCCAAGCGCCCGCTTGGTTGACCAGGAAGCCCAGAATAATTCCAGAAATTCCCTTGAGGTCCTTCAACCCTAAATTCCAATACAGTCATTTTATTTAAGATTCGTTCTATTGTGTGTGACCCTCTAGGATTATACTAAGTTGGCAATGGGCTCAAACATGATCCCATAAGATATGATTAGGTTCTAACAAACCGTCATACCTACCCAAATAGTATAACTAGATACAAGTTCGCATTCCTTTAGAATATGTCATAATCCTTGTGTCCACGATGTCTTTGAACACAAGTCATGGTCAAACAGTCAACTTGTCTTGTTCAATACTTTCTCGATTCCGAATATGTTGATAATTCAAATGCTATTGATCCAATCAATCCATTTGAGTCCGGCCGAACATTTCATCAACATCATTCCTTCGAGGGGGCCAAGATTGACATCTCTCCGTGGAGGGACAAATCCATTTAGCTTATTATTCTTCCCAACGGGAATCCGATTATGCCAATCATACCCTTTATAACTACTCGGTTAAAAGTAGCGTTTGAATATGTCAAACATAATGTTCATCAAGTGGAAGACTATAATAACTTCATGTCTAAGGATTCAATTGACATAACTAATATGAGATATATGTTCGACATAGACCATGACATAAATCTCATACAGCGGGTCATGTCCAGTACCTTGTTCCAAACAAGTACCCATAAATCTAACATGATCATCCCATGATCATTTAGCCTTTATACTAGTGCTTAACAAGTACTAGGGACGGAGATTATTATAAGTAAACATGAACAACAATAATAATTAAAACATCTCTTTATTGATATGAAATAAATGATAACAATTACAACGTTTATTAAACGTGCCTAAGGCACCACTACCAACAGTTTCAAGCATTGAAGATGATCAATTACCAAGCAAAAGATCATCAGGCTGTTTAGAATCCAACAACAACAACAACTCATTTTCATCCTCCGATTGTGAAGAAAGCATCGTTTCCTCCCCAGTAATCGAAACCCCAGTTGAAATCAAACAACCGCCGCTGCTACAGGAGCAAGAATCGCTGATTCCGGCAGTGACAGAGAGGGCATTGCTGGAAAAGGGGGTTTTTCATGTCGGTTGACTTGTTTTGGCGAGGGGTCTCGTTTTTATGGTGAAGACTATGTAGATCTCGCCGGGATCTTGACGGCGGCGGTGTTTGGCGGCGCACCTTAAGGCCGATGACGATGGTTTTGATGGCAATGACTTCGTCTCCTCGAGGGGAATCCAGATCTGGTGTCCCTTTTATGTTTCTGTTGTCGGAGTTTTGACCGGATATGAAGGTCGCCGACAAAGAGTAGCAAGCAAAATGAGCTGGGTTCTCTGCTCCTCTTTTGAAGTTTTTGTTTAAGTGGGTTTTTTTTTCTCTAGGTTGTAGAAATATGAAGATTTTTTTGGGACAATTAAAAATGTCAAATGAGAAGATCATTTTTTTATTAATATAAAAAAATTCAAATAAATAAATAAATATAAATATAAATATAAATAAATTTTGGACCATTACAACATTAATATCATTATTAGGGTCACATTTGATTTTTTTTTATTGCAAATCTGTTAAATTCTTAACATATGCTGACAGCCCGTTAGATTTCTAACGGGTCATCGTCATCTCTGGGCAATTTTTTTATTAAAACCATAGTACGCAGGTTATAGTGTGAGTTTCTTTAGTACGAGGGCAAATCGTCAATCTTGCAATAGCACGCAGGTTTAAATTGCAATAAACTCAATGTTATAGCAACTTCCATTCCATGTCCTTTCTTTTGCAAACTAAAAGTGCTGTTCTGTGCTGTGCTGAATCTGCACTGCAGATCATACTCCTTGCGGCATTCCTTTTTTGTCTTTTTTTTTTTTTTTTTTTTCTTTGGGGACATCTGCGACGACCCTATAAATAGATAATGGGATGAAGATAGGGCTTCATATCATTAACCAAAACCAAAAGTAAAGTAACTTACTTTTGGTTAATGATATTTATGAATTAGGTATGGATTTTAAAAATTGTAATTGATAAATTAGTTAGTTATTTGTCATTAACACTTTTTAAAATTTTAATAGGATGATTAGATTGATTTTAATGTTTAGTCAAAGTTTACTTGTATTTATTGACTGAAAAATTTAAATGTAAACAATAATATACTCCCTTTGTTGCAAAATGCATATCGTTTAGACTTATTCACATACAATATATTAAGAAATGCAACTAATACAGTATAAAAAAGACTTATGTACCCCTAAAAGAATCCAAATACCTAGATAATTAAATGTTTAAACAAAAGATAGTCCTCAATTAATGAAGATGGTATAATTGGAAAATAAGAGTAAAAATGTCTTAAAAATAATAGAACGTCAAATATTTTAAAATAAAATTTCAAAAAAAAAAAAAAAATCTTTTTTTTTTGTCATGAATGGGGGCTAAAATCGTTTAATTATTATAAAATTATTTAATAAATATAAAAAATCCTTTTAGAATAAAAATGTAAATTATTAATCATATAATAAAATGACTAACAAAAATTACAAGATATATTGTGAATAGTTATAATAATTGTAATAAAAAGGAGTAGGAGATAAAAAAAATGGTAAGGTATAGTAAAAGTAAGAGATAAGTGATGATTTTTGTCATGAATGGGGGTAAAATTGTTTAAAGTTGTAGTTGATGATGTGGTGGTCCGGTGGAGGTGAGAGCGAAGACTTGATTCCAATTTATAATAAGCAGCGACAAGTATGAGACAGAGGGATTACTCTCTTTGTTTTTCAATTAATATTTATTTTCTAAAGAAAATTATTTTAAAAATAAATATATAGTGTTTTGAAAAATAATTTTCTTTAAAAATTTTATCAACTTTTTTTAGCTAGTCTCTTTATAAAATAAATTTAAACATGCAGTTATTTAGATTGGAGGGGGATTAAAGTCAAAAAAGGCGATAAACGGGTTCCTTCTGGATACGACATCGGATGGTTTTTGTTTTCTGTTTTTTAAATCAATTACGTTTTTTTGAAAGATCGGCGGATTGAAACGTTGGAAAATCAAGACGCACAAATGCAACTTTCCAGTTCCTTTCGTTGAAAGATATCGTGCAGATATCTTATTTTTTTTCTTTGACGACATCTGTCTGATACGACCTATAAATAGAGATTGGGAGGGAAATAGGGGTTGGTTCATATCATTAACCAAAAGTAAAGTGCGTGCACCCCTTCCCGGCGGTAAACATTAACGAATTATCCTACTTGAATTTCCTTATCATTCTCTTTTCCTTGCTTCACATTTTTGTTGAATTTTCAGTTCCATTGCCTAATAAACTGATGCTATTTCTCTATTCATTTCTGTTTACCTTTTAGTTTGATCAATTAAGTCGCGTGCTTCAGAATGTCCATCACAATTGTAAACGGCAACGACGTGGTTGCCGCCAATGTTCCTCCGATTCTTCCAAGGTTTGTAATTTTAAGATCTCCATTCTCCAGTTTCATTTTTTTTTTCTTTTTTTTTTTAATTTTTGATACTGAGTGTAGTTACCATTCCTTTCAACTCAATATTTGAGTTGTGGCTATAAATTTAACCTCTGTTAGGTGCCCCCGTGCCATTGATCCAATGTTTTCACTTTCTTGCTTAAATTATTTCCAAAATTTTCACAAATATTTTTACAGTAGTCTTCATTGATAGACATAATGTTAGACAAGACTTATCTTAATATTAATTACCATATGTACATTCATTCTTATCATGTATCTGTTCATTCACTTCCATGTACTTAGGATTTGATGATTCATGTATTTACATAGGGTGTAACTCCCACACACAGTATATAATAATACATACATGGCTGGTATCTTCAAGCAGCCAAATTCATATCCATCTATCTGTTTTTTACTGTCACTTTACATGGTACTAGAGCAATACACGATCCAACTCTAGACACCCACAACCCTATTTTTTCCGCCTCCTCCCTCCGCTGCACACTTCCAAATCCGCCGGCAACCACCATGTCCTCCCTCACAGTTCCTAATCCTGCCGAGCCAAACAATCCTATTCTCCTTGTCAATCTCTCACAATGCAAGACTCTAACCCCTCTCACATATCTCACTTGGGCATCCCAAGTTACATCCGTCCTGTTCGGACTGACAGAGGTGCACCCTTTCTCGCCTGTGCACTGACTTGCTCAAATTTGTTGATGGCAGCCACCCCCCACCTGCCGACACCACCAAAGCAGATGACAACACTGAAGAAGTTAACCCAGCTGCCACCACTTGGCATCGCCAAGACCGCTTGATCCTCGGTGCTATGATTGGCACTCTTGACCCATCCGTTGCTCCTTTAGTTCATCCAGCCAAGACCTCCCATGAAGCTTGGACCATCCTCAAAACCACATACGCCAACCCTTCTCGTGGCCACATTCTTCAGTTAAAAGATCACCTAGACTCACTCACCAAAACAACCCAATCCATTTCAGACTATATGCACTCTATCAAATCTGTCACAGATAAACTTGCCCTTCTCGGTAAACCTATGGACTCCGAGGATGTCATAGCCAAAGTCCTAAAAGGTCTTGACTACGATTCTTTCAAACCAGTCATTGACTCTATCCGTGCCAGAGATACACCCATATCCTTTGAGAGCCTCCATGAGAAACTCATTAACCATGAATTAACCCTCAAAACTCAAACCCTACCATCTCCCTTCCCTGCCTCTGCTCATGCTGCCTTCCATCAGTCCGCCCCACCCCGCTCAAACTATCGCTCTCACCCATCTACTCCCCTCTTACCCACACCTAACATACCTCCCTCCTCCTCCACCCCAACTACCTTCAAAGGGAAGTGCCAATATTGTCGTATCACTGGCCATGTAATATCCGAGTGCCGTCGCTTCAAGAAAGAGTATCCCAATGTCATCTTTCCACCCCCCATACAAAACAATCGACTCACCCGCCCCAACCCCAACACCACCTCTCCTCGGCCCCAAGCCAACACAGCCCGAGCAGCATCTTACAATAGACCCACTTCATGGCTAGCCGATAGTGGTGCCACCCACCATATTACTAATGACCTCTCAAATCTCTCCCTTCATCGTCCGTATGATGGTAGTGACGATGTAATCATTGGTGATGGTTCTTCTCTCCCGATCTCTGCTATAGGTTCCTTCACTCTTCCCTCTTCTCACTCTACTCTTCTCTTTAATAATGTTCTCCATGTCCCTCTTATCTCCAAAAATATACTTTCAATTTCTCAATTTTGTCGTGATAATGATGCAATTGCTGAATTTTCTAACTCTTCCTTTCTTATTAAGGCTCGCTCGACCAACCACGTTCTCCTTCACGGCACCCTTGACTGTGGAGTTTATCTATGGTCTCCGTCTTCCGTTCAAGTAAACTCCAGCACCATCAATTCTCTCTACTCATGGCACCATCGACTCGGTCATCCAGCTGCTCCTATTATTTCCATTTTACAAAAACAATTTTCTTTACCTATTTCCGTTAGTCGTTTTTCTACATGTAATGCTTGTAACATCAATAAAAGTCATAAATTGCCATTCTCTACTTCTACTCTTATCTCTCATGCCCCTTTAGACATCATTTTTTCGGATGTTTGGACCTCTCCAATCTTATTTCACGACAACTTCAAATATTACGTCATATTTGTCGATCATTTCACCAAATACACATGGCTTTACCCCCTAAAACAAAAATCTGACACTTTCACAACATTCAATCGCTTCAAATCTCTAGTCGAAAAATATTTCCGAAAAGAAATTACCCAATTCTACTCTGATAATGGGGGTGAATATATTAAAATCACTCCTTCTCTTCTTCAATCTGGCATATCTCATCTCACATCCCCTCCTCACACTCTGGAACACAATGGTCTTGCTGAAAGACGACACCGACATATTGTCGAAACAGGTCTTGCCCTTCTCTCTCATGCCAATCTTCCTCACTCTATGGCCCTATGCATTCACCACCGCCACTTATTTAATAAATCGTCTTCCCACATCAAATCTACAAAATGACTCTCCCTTTGTTCGTCTCTTTAAATACCCCCCCAACTACTCAAAACTCCGCTTTGTGTGGGTGAATAACCAACAAAAATACAGGGAGTGCATTTGGTTGTCTATGTTATCCGTGGTTACGACCCTACTCACCCCATAAACTCGCTCCCAAATCCACTCCCTGTATTTTTGTTGGTTATTCACCCACACAAAGCGCTTACTACTGCCTCGACCCTACCACCTACCGTGTCTATACCTCTCGCCATGTTAAATTCATAGAATCTGAGTTTCCCTACCCTTCTCTCACCAATACTACACCAACTCCGTCCCCATTAACTCCCACAGAATGGTGTCCTCCTTCAACCCCACTCCCATCTCCTGTCGCCACCACTCCCACACCCTCCCCAACACCTAATTCACCTTCTGCCTCATTTACTAACCCCCCCAAATATCCCAGCCCCTACCCCACAACAAACTGCCCCAAGCCCAGCACCTACTACCCCTTTACAAAATGCTTCTCCGTCCCAACAGAATACTTCCCCATCTCAACAAAACACTACAGCTGCCTCCCACAGTCCACCCATTACATCATACAACCCTCTCCCTACTCCGTCTGAACCTGCTCCCTCTGTCCAGCCTACCAACACCAGCTCTTCCACTCCCTCTGTCCAGCCTACTAACACCAGCTCTTCCACTCCCTCTGGCCCACCTCCTCCAGTCCGAACCATTGTCACTAGACTTACAAATAACATAATCAAACCCAACCCCAAATATGCTAACCTTGCCGCCCTCACTTCCCCCACTAGCCTACCCACCACCACTAAACAAGCACTTGCCTCTCCACAATGGCATGCCGCTATGCTCGATGAAATAAATGCTCTCACCCGAAATAACACTTGGTCTCTTGTTCCAGCCAGCGAAGCCCACAATATTGTCGGTTGCAAATGGGTCTTTCGAATAAAATACAATCCCGACAACACCATCCAAAAGTATAAAGCCCGACTTGTAGCTAAAGGGTTCCATCAACAACCCGGTGTTGATTATTCTGACACCTTCAGTCCAGTGGTAAAACCTGTTACAGTCCGTCTTCTTCTCTCTCTTGCTCTCAGTCAAGGTTGGTCTCTTCGACAACTCGATATTAACAATGCCTTTCTTCAAGGCACACTCCAAGAAACTGTTTATATGACACAACCTCCTGGCTTTATTAACTCTACTTCTCCCTCCTATGTCTGCCGCCTCTCTAAAGCCATTTACGGTTTGAAACAAGCCCCACGGGCTTGGTACACCGAACTCAAAAACTACCTCATCTCATATGGTTTTCATCCCTCCTTATCTGATCCCTCTCTCTTTATATTCAACAAAAATTCCCACCATTTATACCTTCTAGTCTATGTCGATGACATAATTGTCACTGGTCCGTCCTCTACATTTCTTGCTTCCTTTATATCCAGTCTTGCCTCCCGTTTTTCTCTAAAGGATCTTGGACCACTCTCCTACTTCCTTGGCATTGAAGTCACACCAAACCACCACGGACTCCTCCTTTCTCAAACTAAATACATCCACGATCTTCTTACCCGCCACAACATGATTTTCTCGAAACCATCACCCACACCTATGCCCACCTACCCGCCCCTTACTTCTTCTCATTCCTCCCCTATCTCTAACCCCACCGACTATCATGCCATCGTTGGTGCCCTTCAATACCTCTCTATCACTCGTCCTGACATTTCCTTTTCTGTCAACAAACTTGCACAATTCATGCAAAACCCCAAGAAAATCATTGGGCTTCCTTGAAACGAATTCTTCGTTACCTTCACGGTACTCTCACTATGGGTATTCAACTCTTTCGTCACACCACACCTAATCTCCACGCCTTTTGTGATGCCGACTGGGCAGGCGACAAAAATGATTATGTTTCCACCTCCGGTTTTCTTATTTATCTGGGTTGCAATCCCATTGCTTGGTCCTCTAAGAAGCAACGCACTCTTGCTCGTTCCTCTACCGAGGCTGAATTTAGAGCCGTGGCTGATGCTACTGCCGAGATCTTATGGATTAAGAACCTTCTCTCTGAGCTTCACTTTCCTATTCCTCATCCCCCGGTCATATACTGTGACAACCTTGGAGCCACTCACTATTCTGCCAATCCTGTCTTTCACTCTCGGATGAAGCGCATCGCCTTATCTTTTCACTTTGTTCGAGAGCAGGTACAACTTGGAAATCTACGAGTCCAGCACATCTCCGGCGGAGACCAACTCGCCGATGCCCTTACCAAACCGCTTTCTCGTGCTCGGTTTCATTTCCTCATGTCCAAGATTGGACTTGTCCAAGGAACGTCCATCTTGCGGGGGCGTGATAGACATAATGTTAGACAAGACTTATCTTAATATTAATTACCATATGTACATTCATTCTTATCATGTATCTGTTCATTCACTTCCATGTACTTAGGATTTGATGATTCATGTATTTACATAGGGTGTAACTCCCACACACAGTATATAATAATACATACATGGCTGGTATCTTCAAGCAGCCAAATTCATATCCATCTATCTGTTTTTTACTGTCACTTTACATTCATATGTTTAATTAGGTGATAAAATATGTTAGGTACCACCAATCCAATGAACTCATCGTTTTCCCACTTAATACATTTTTCAAACGTATTTTTATTATAACCATAACTATAACCTTAATTCTAACCTCCATTTTGACAGTCGGCCAAGTTTTCTTATGCACAAAACTCTCGAGCTTTAAACGAGTGAACAAATTCAGTCAATTCATGAAATGCTAACAGATCTAACATTTATCTTCATTTACTTGACAATGTAATTGTTTGAATTGTGGGAACAGTGACATTCATGTTTATGTACTTGACAATCTAGATACATGAAAATTCCTCACATGCTTGTAATTTTAAAATAGAGTATCTATTTTTTTACCGCAGGGGGGTTTGGGGTTTTCCATGTTTTTTTTTTCTAGGTTAGAATACTACTTAGCCTTAGCCTTAGTGTGTTCACCTTAATAATTGGGCAAAATAAGGATAGGTCAAAATCAAAAGCGGTCACCACTGGTTGTAGCTACAATTTCCCTTTCCTTCTCTTTTGGAGCTCTTTTTAGGGTAATAATGTGGCACACATAATAACACCATCCCATAAGGCTTAGAATTTTTTTCTTGGATTAATTCTCAAGCCCCTTATATAATATATATTTTTTGATGAGGACATACAATTCAATTTATTTTTAAATAGTGCACAGGGTTGAGATGCAACTATCAGAGATTTTTTGGACTCCATACATGGGTATCATGGTATCAGAGTGTCTGATAGATATGTCTTTGAGCGACAGAGGATCTTAGAGAAAAAAAATGTCTCCTTATAAAGAATAAATATTTGGATGGAGGGCTTTTTAGGAATTCCACCTTTTTTTTCATCAAAGTATGATAGTACCCTATCCCACTACAACAGAAACTTCTCTTGACATATTAAATTTCAATTTTGGTTGAGTGTTTTTAATTCAGGTAACTCATCTCATCATGAAGGTTACCTTAAACTATAGTTTTTTCTAAACATAGAGGATGATCAATTACAAACTCCAATTCCTCTGTTAACAAAGGCTATGTTTTGCTTTGCCATTTAATACTGAACAAAGATAAGTCTATTACATAAAACTCAACTCACAGACACCCAATCAAATGTTTAAATTTTGTAATAAAGATTATGGTTAGTAAATTATAATCACTTTGTAGCTAAAATTCACTTCTCTTTTATTTTGTCAATAGGTCAAATGATCTGGAGGAGCAATCTTACCACAAGGTCTTCAAGTACCTTATTCCTGTGTCACTTGCAACAGCAGCCTTCAAGTATCAAGGCAAAAATGTGGACCCTTTTGAGGCATATCCTATTGCCATGTGGACATTTGTCGGTTCCACATCTGCGTTTTACCTTCTTCCGGTAATAATAAACGAGATGCATTATGATCATGAACATTATTGTCGTGAGCTCAATCAAATGGCATTGATCATAGGAACTCTTTCTTGGTCTGCACTAGCAACTACCTTACTGCCACCAAAACTTTGGTGGCTTGCAGTTGTACTGTGGTTTGTTCTCGCTATAATCATAGCTCGTAACTTCTTGCTTTACCTTTGGGGGTATATTGTGGAGGGATGTTTTCACATCTACATGTTTATTAAAGGCAAAAGCACGACAGTCTTCAAGAAATGGTTCAAAGATGTGTCTCTTTTACCCATAACTAACCACATCCCTCGATAAATTGCTTTTTTTCTATAGTGACTTCTTTTAGTTTTTTCCTCGGCGTACTGAAAGGGATTGTTCAAGGTGTTCTATAGTTTTTTCTTATAGATCATAAAATGTAGCTGGCTCAAGGAGTTAGAGGAGCTAAGTATAGATTGTAAAGACAGGCAAGCGAAAAAGTTTGCGACTAGGGCTTTATTGTAGTAACGATTGTAAAATAGTCAGTAGCTGTGAGTCTTTGAAGTTCATTGTTTGGTGAAAATGTGGGACGATTTAGTATCTACATTCATGAATTTTGTTTAATCTCTATTGTTCATGGTAACAAGGTGAAGGAAAAAGGAAATGAATAATGTAAATATATAGTACTCTTTGATTTTATAATGATTACACTCCCAAGTTCCAGTTAAATAGTCAAATTTCGCGAATTAATCTGTCGCACTATGAAATTGCATTTCTTAATCAAACTTGCTGCTTTTTATTGTACTCCAGTTCTGTTGCTTAGGTTAGTACTGATGCCTATGAGTCACGGATTACTGGACATTCATGAAACATAATCATGGTAAAAAACAGCGACAAATCTTGATTTTCTTTTTGGTTGTGCACATTCTGTGGTTACCTTTTGCCTGCATATACTATTACTCCCTCCGACCCAAAATGATAGTCCCATTTCCCCATTTTGTTTGTCCCTAAAAGTTAGCCTCATTTCCAAAATTAAGGCTTCAGAATCATAAAATTTCCAAAACGCATAATTTAACCTTAAAATGTTTGTAAAGTCAAATGGGACGGAGGGAGTACATGAAATTGAAGCTGAAGTTGTATGATGTTAGAAGTTAATGAAGGGGCCGATGAGCCTTTGGCTCAATGGCATAGGCCCTTGGCTTCTCTCCGGAAGGTCAAGGGTTCGAACCCCCTCCCCTCCCCTACATTGTATTGTATAAGTTGTAGTTTGGCAAAAAAAGAAGTTAATGAAGATTCTTCTTTGCAGCGTGAACGGAAAGCAAGTCAGTTGAAGGGGGGTTGTTGGACTCGGAGTGATATGTGTCGCGTTTGCACTTGCATCTGCGCTGTTATGCCTATCCTGACACTGTAAGATTTGTTGATGTACTTCTACTTTTATTGTTATTACCCTCAAGTAGTCATTTGATTTGCTTAGTGTGTTTTTTTTACCTGCATAGATTTTGTGTTTGAAGCATGTAGATCTGTTAACTACAAGTTGCATTTGTTTTTCAAGTGTCAAATGGTTCATGAATTAATGACTGGCCAAGTTGTAGTTTAGTCTTTGAAACATTTTGGAAGGAGATGCTTTTGGGATGTTAGTTCAGTTATCCTAATTCTTAAAATGAATTATAGACTAATAATGTTTGATTGCTAGAAGGATTTGAGTTTTAGTGGGGAAATCGAATGCTGTGATGTGTGTGGCCCTTCTTTCATTGAGGAGTTGAAGAAACTCTGAATGTCGACAAACGGAACCTTCTTCTTCTTCTTCTTGTTTTTTTTTTTTTTTTTGATAACTAGACATTAGATATGTTTTATAATATTTTTTTTTTTTTGGCAACTTGAATATTTCAAATACAAAATAGGGGAGGGGGGGATAGAACATTAGAACGCTTGAGGCCCGTTTGTCGCAGCTGATGACTTATGGCTGATGACTTTTGGCTGAATGACTTATGGCTTATTGTCAGAATACTGTTTGTTTTGATTGATTTGAAAATGCTTATGAGCTGTCTTAAGCTAATTGTGACTGTTTGTTGAAAAAGCTAAAAAATGGCTGAATATAATACAAATACCAAAATACCCCTCATATATAAATAAACACATAATAATTATAATATAATATAATTTTATAACTATTATTATCTAATTATAATTATTTAATTGTTATAATTATTAATGATTATATATTCATAATAATCATAATTATATAAAAATTAAAATTGTATATAATTTTATTAAGTATATATTAATAATGATAAAATAATATTAATAATAGTAATATAGTTTTAATAATATGATGATTATATAATATTAATAATATAATTATAGTAATAATAATACTAATAATAATATAATATAATAATAATTTTTAATAATTTTTATTATTATTAATTTTATAATGATAATAATAACACAATTGTAATAATAATATATTTAAGATTATATAATGATATTAATATAATTATAAAATAATAAAATTATTATTATTATTATTTTCTTATTATTATTATGTAACTAACTTATATAAATCATACATAGAAAAGGAAGAGTATTATTGACTTACCAAAAGTGATGAAACTTCCATATTTTCAATAACCCAAGAAAAGCATCATTTTTCTAGCTTTTTTTATTTATGCTTCGAGGGAGTTGTACTTGACTTATTGACTTTTAGCTTATAAGTGAAAACAAACACTACTAAAATAGCTTATTTTAAATCAAAAGCCATAAGCCAACCCAAATAAGTGAAAACAAACATGCACTTGAAGTAGTAACATTAGTAGCTTCTCACGATTGAAGTAGTAACCTACTTCAAAACTCATTCTTGCTGTAGGGTTACTTGAATGAACATGCATAAACAGCAAGAATCAAGATTTTAGAGAAAAAGAGGGGCAGCGCTGTTCATAAATTTAATTTATGTAAGACTACTATGTCGATTTTTTTGGTTCTTACTAGCTGACATATTTAGTTTTCAACGACACGGGAAGGAGGGATTTCAGACTTACCTCTGAAACAACTCCTGATATAAGGAATGCCCAAGAGGTCTCTACCAGTAGAGGGAAGATTTGCGAGTTGAAATTACTAAAAGTCTCATAATGACGAGCCCAATCAGCTATAGCATCTTGTATTATTTTTTATTTGTTTATTTATCCTTGAATGTGGGATATTTGGAATTCCAAGTTAGATGTGATGTTCTGGATCTGCTGAAAGTTTTTAGTACTTCTAAAAAGCTCGTAAATTGTTTTGTGGTTTGAAAGTTGTCAATATTGACTTCTGCATTATTTTCATACCTGAAATTCTTAAACCTTCTAGGCACTTTTCTTTTCCTCCGTTCCACTAGAAGACTATCAATATTACATGCACTATGGTTGAAATGATATATACTACTCCCTCCATCCCCAATTGAATGTCCATTTTCAAGAAAAATTTGTCGCAAAATTAATGTCTTTTTTGGAAGAAAAAATTTGTCCCAAAATGTTTTTTTTTTTTCCAACCATTTTTTATTTACTAGTCAATTTGTACTTGCTAAACTAAATCTTGGGAAAGTAGATAACAATAATGTTAATGCATCTTTACTGTAAGAAAGCTATAAGAAAGCTAAACACAGTAGGTTTAAAATTGTGAAGAAAGAAAGAGGGAGAGAGGAGACGACAGCTTTGGGAATATTTTTCCACACCATCCATTCCTTATTCACAGTAGAGGTATATAAAGAGTTTTGATACAAGAGAATCCTTTACTTGCTATACTAGGTTGAGAGCTATAATTAAGGGATATGATGCCAATCATTTATAACTAGAATATTTCTACAACCTATCTATACATGAAGATATGCGTGGGATATGTACAGCTAAGGCACGGGTGATGAACTGTTGTTTACACCCCCCTCAAGCAAAGCGGTATGGGAGCTAGCTGCAGCTTGGTAGATAACAGATCAAGACGAGGACGAGCTAGCCCTTTTGTGAATATATCAGCAACTTGGTCAGCCGTGGCAATGTATGAAAGCCGGAGGAAGCCACGTTGATGAAGGTCCCGAACAAAGTGCAAGTCGATCTCCACATGCCGAGTGCGGGCGTGAAACACCGGGTTTCGAGCCATGTGAAGGGCTGAAATATTATCACAAAATAGGTGGGGGGAAGAGAGAAACAGTCCCAGCTCACGGAATAGATAAGCAAACCAGCGAAGTTCAGAGGCAGCTGTAGCTAAGGCGCGATACTCAGCTTCGCTACTGGAACGGGCGACTGTTGTTTGCTTTTTCGCTGTCCATGCGACTAGATTCGGACCAATAAAGATGCATGCACCAGTGGTGGACCGTCGATCGTCGGGTGAGCCTGCCCAATCTGAGTCAGAGAAGGCACGGATGGACATGTCGACGGAACGAGAGAAGTGGAGACCCATGTACATCGACCCCTTTATGTAGCGGAGAATGCGTTTGACTGCGATCAAGTGAGTAGTGCGAGGAGAATGCATAAACTGACACACTTGATTGACGGCAAAGGATATATCTGGACGAGTAAGAGTAAGATATTGAAGTCCTCCTACCATACTCCTATAAGTGGTGACATCAGAAATGGGGTCTCCATCCAGAGTAGAGAGATGAGTGCCTGCTTGTAAAGGTGTGGTTGCGGGTTTGCTGCCTTCCATGTGGAATTTACGAAGTAAGTCAGATGCATACTTGGCTTGACTTAGAATTAAGGAGTCAGCGGAGTAATGAGTCTCAATGCCAAGAAAAAAACCAAGGCGACCAAGTCTGCGACTTTCAAACTTCGCACAAATCTTGTCTATAACCGTTGTGACTTCATGAGGAGAGGAACCGGTGATGATGAAATCATCAACATAGACAAGAACAACAATAATGGAAGTACCCGTGTGGCTAATAAACAGAGAGCTGTCCGAACGACTGTTGAAAAAACCCAGAGAAATGAGAAAGTCGTGTAGTCTCTGAAACCAAGCCCGGGGTGACTGTTTTAGGCCGTAAATAGCCTTGTGTAGTCGGCACACATGGTGGGGAAAATCTGGGTGAGTAAAACCGGGAGGTTGAGCCATGTATACTTCTTCCTTTAAGATGCCATTAAGGAAGGCATTTCGGACGTCGAGCTGTTGAATAGGCCAAGATCGAGAGTGAGCAATGGAGAGAATAGTCCGAATAGTGGGAGGTTTGACTACGGGACTGAATGTTTCATCGTAGTCGATTCCCTCCTGCTGAGAGAAACCTTGAGCAACTAGTCGGGCTTTATGGCGATCTATCGAGCCATCAGAGCGTCGTTTGACCTTAAATATCCACTTACTTCCCACAATGTTCATAGACGGAAGTTTCGGAACCAAGGACCATGTGGCATTTTTATGCATGGCTGATAACTCGTCATTCATGGCGACTTTCCAGTGAGGTATAGGTGAGGCTTGCTTAAAAGTCTTTGGTTCAAACTCCGGGGATGCGTGATTTATTGCCGAAAGTGCCATTGGGAGAGGATACCGAGTGGAGAGATCAGCAATATGGCGGGGTCGAAAAATCCCAGCTTTAGCTCGTGTGATCATTGGATGGACCAATGGAGCGTTCGGGCGCTCAATGGCTGGACTGGAGTGAGCGGTGGTCTGGACAGTAGGAGATGTTGGGCCAGACGATGGAGGTGGTGACTGATCAGATACTGAAGGAGTGGGCTGGTCCAATATGTGTGAGGGAGCTGCAGAATTGGGCAGAGCAGTGGGCCGGACTGGAGTGAAATCGGGACCAGGGGGCTGATTTGTGTGAGTGCCTGGAGATATTGGGACTTGCTGGCCTGATGAGCAGCTATTGTGAGGAAGTCCGGAAGAGAAGTTGCCATTGTTATTGCCTGTAGACTGATTAGAAAACATAGGAAAAGTGTTTTCATCAAATAATACATGGCGAGAGATATAGAGACGGCCTGTGGAGTTGTCGAGGCACCGATATCCTTTTCTCATATTATCGTAGCCAAGGAACACACAAGGTGTGGATTTAGGCATTAATTTGTGAGAATTATAAGGAACGAGATGAGGGAAGCATAGGCACCCAAAAGTTTTAAGAAATGTGTAATCCGGTAAACTTTTGAGTAATTTTTGGTGAGGAGAAATGTAGCCCAAGAGACGCATGGGAAGTCGGTTTATGAGATACACAGCTGTGTTAAAAGCTTCAAGCCAATATTTTTGAGGGACCCCAGATTTTGTGATAAGACATAAACCCATGTCAACAATATGTCTATGTTTTCGCTCAACCGTCCCATTTTGTTGAGGGGTATATGGGCATGTAGATTGATGACGTATGCCATGATTGCGAAGAAAAAGAGAGAATTGGCGATTTATGAACTCACCCCCTCCGTCCGTTTGGACGGTTTTAATGGTGTGAACGGCCGCTATTTTAAGACTTAATTGATTTTCAATTTGGAGTTTAAAAGAAGCAAAAACATCCAAGACATCTGATTTTCGAAATAACGGAAATAACCAAACATATCTAGAAAAGTCATCCACAATACTCAAATAAAACCGATAACCATTATTCGAAGTAATAGGGGACGGACCCCATACATCAAGATGTAATAATGCTAATGGTTCTTTTGCATGAAAACTACGAGACACAAATGGTAATCGACTTGACTTGCCTAGAGGACAAACATGACAAAAAGACGGAGCAATCTTGCCATTAAGAGGTAGATGTGCTTTATTGACTAACTGGTTAAAAACCTGAATAGAAGGATGACCGAGCCGAGCATGCCAAATTGATGAGGATGCACGTTCGCCGATGAGAGCAAGAGGACTGACGCGAGCGGACGAATCGAACCGGAGAGTGTATAAGCCCTGAGAGTTATTGCCAGAGAGAATGATCTGCTTCGTAGTGTTGTCCTTCACACGAAAACCAAATCCGTCAAGTTCAAAGAAACAATTGTTATCTAATGAAAAACGACGAATTGAAATAAGAGACTTATGTAATTGTGGAACACAAAGAACATTACGAAGGACAAATTTATGAGTACGAGTAGAAAATGACGAGTGACCAACAGAAGAGATGGGGATTCGAATACCATTTGCCATGGTTACCGAATCGATACCTGAGTACGGGGAGTGATGATGAAGGCTGTCAGATGAGGAAGTCATGTGGTCGGTTGCCCCAGAATCGAGCACAGCCACAGAAGAAGATCCACTGTGAACAGGAGCAGAATAAGACGGACTGTGATGGCTGTAAAGTGCGAAATTCCCACGATCTGGACATTGGGGAGCCGTGTGATCCATCTTGAAACAGAATTGGCAAGCGGAGGTTTGAACATGCGTGAATGGATTAGGAGGTCTGTAAGGTGTGAACTGGCGTTGGGGAGGCTGTGGAGATGCAGCCTGACCAAAAGAAGTCTGTCCAGGAGGGTTGGGATGAGGGGAAAACTGCTGAGTTGGGGTGGGTAGAATACCACGACCCCCACGACCCCCACGGTTGCGGTTGTTGTTGTTTCTGCCATTACGTCCTCGAGAAGATCCCCGACCTCGGCCTTGGTGGTTAGGGGAATAGCCATTGCCAGTTGTGTTGTAGGAGATGGTCTGACTGGAAGGACTTGTATTGGCTACAAGGGCACTAGTCGGATTGAGGGAGACTGTGCTAAACTTTGAGAGGAGATCTTCCTCTTGAAGCAACAAATCTTGAAGATCGTCAAGGCTAGTAGCGGGATGATTATTCTGGGACGTTATAAACTCTTTGAAGGTCGGTCCCAAGCCGGATACAATACGCTGCTGTAGATCGTCATCCGATATAACTTCGCCGGCTTTGGCGAGTGAATCAGAGAGGGTGATGGCCTTCTGAAAATAGTCATCGATAGAGAGTTCGGGGGTCTTGGCTAATGTATTCAATTCAGATTTGAGTTTCTGAATATGGATACGAGACTTGCCTCCAAAGCGTTTCTCGAGTAACGTCCATGCTTCAAAGGCGGAGGTACACGGGTTGATCCGGGCTTGAATCTTAGCCGAAACGGTGGCCTTGATCCAACCCAAAACAAGGCTAGATGCCTGTTTGTGATATGGAAGAGCAGGATTATCTTGACCATCTGGAAGTTTAGCCGCGGGTAGGGGAGTGTCTGAAATAGTGAAGAGAATGTCATGGGTGGTGAGGACCGAGTCATAGATCGAACGCCAGTTCATGTAATTGTCGTTCGTGAGATGACCATGGCCTAGATAGGACTGTATATTGAGATTTAATGGAAGGGGTTTAAGAGAAGAATTTGCCATGGTCAGTGCTCAATGATAGGCGACTGATACCATGTAAGAAAGCTAAACACAGTAGGTTTAAAATTGTGAAGAAAGAAAGAGGGAGAGAGGAGACGACAGCTTTGGGAATATTTTTCCACACCATCCATTCCTTATTCACAGTAGAGGTATATAAAGAGTTTTGATACAAGAGAATCCTTTACTTGCTATACTAGGTTGAGAGCTATAATTAAGGGATATGATGCCAATCATTTATAACTAGAATATTTCTACAACCTATCTATACATGAAGATATGCGTGGGATATGTACAGCTAAGGCACGGGTGATGAACTGTTGTTTACATTTACCAATTAATCATATACTCCCTTCGTCCCGGAGTAAGAGTCCTACCCCTCATTTGCACGCTTATTAATAAATATTGGAAGTGATGTAAATGTTGTGAGTGTAAAAGTAAAGTAGGAGAGAGAATGAGTGGGAGAGAATAGTGAATTGATTGGTGTTGTGAGTATTATCTACTTGATCCGCAAAATTGGGACGGAGGTAGTATTATGGTGGTTGGAGTATTATCTACTTTTCATAAATTCAGTTAGCTTTGAAATAACAGTCCTAAACGTTAAAATCTTAAGTTTGGTGGTTGGAGAAATTTCTTTGTTTATTTTGTGATTTTTAGGTATAATCTAAGGAGTTTGATTTCTCATGTTGCTATACATTTAATTTGTACTTATGTTTGAGAATGAAGATTAAGTTGGGGGAGGAAAGCTGGTCCTTAGTCGAGGAGAAAGAATGAAGATTAAGTTAATGAAGTTATTTTGATAAATCAAGCTAGCATTCAATAGTAGAATGGTTTGATGGTTCATGATTTTTTGAGTATTATCTACTTGATCCGCAAAATTGGGACGGAGGTAGTATTATGATATTGCAACGAGCATGGAATGAAATCATTATTTCTTCGTATTAAATGTGTACTTAATGTATCAGTGAAGGATGATTCAGCATTGCAGTGCCAACAGAAAGCAAGCCAGTTGAAGAAAAGAGCTGCCTTTGGAAGGAGGTAGTATTATGAGCCACTAATCACTGGACATTCACGTAAAACTATCATGGTGGCGGATCTTGATTTTCTTTCTAGTTTTGCGCATTCTGTGGTTACCATTTGCCTGCTTATACTGTAGACAAATTGAAGCTGAAATTATATGATGTTAGAAGTTAATGAAGGGTATAATATATTAATGAAAGATGATTCTGCTTTGCAGCGCCAATGGAAAGCATGTCAGTTGAAGAAAAGAGTTGTTGTTGGATTTGGAGCGATATGTGTCGCGTTTGGCCTTGTATCTGCTTTGTAATGCCTACCTGACCCTGTAAGATTTATAGAAGTACTTCTACTTTTAGGGCAAATTGCAATTTAGTTACCCGAGTTTTACACAATGTTTCAATTGGTTCCTGAATCCGTTTTTCAGCAAATTGGTTACTCCAGTTTGTCATTTAGTTGCAATGTGGTATAAAAATGGATGGATCGTTTAAAAACTAACGAAAGTGGATGAAAAACCTAACGAGCTTCTTTCAAAATTGCAATTGTTAACCCTACAATTTAAATTTTCCCACTTCACCCCCTAACTCCTAACGAATGTTTAAAAACTAACATAATTTGCATGCATATGTACAAAAATTAGCGTTTCAGTCATTTTCGTTTTATTTATTACATCAAAATTATAAAAATTATGATATCTATCATAAAAATAGTAAGTTTATTTAACTTATGACAAATACATATCATTCATAAAAATACTAATTTTATTTAACTAAAATTATAAAATATGATATCCAGAGCGGAACAGTGTTTTGGCCCGTCAAAAAACTAAGGAAACCACCAAAAATGGCGATTTCTCCACCCACGTTCCTTCTCCCCCTTCTCACGACCACTGTTTTCTCTCTGCTCCATCCAAGTGGGTTTGGTAGTGCTTGACTTCATGATCTCTTTGTCATTTCTAATCAAAAAATTGATGGCTGGAGAAACGTTTTTGCACAAGAAATTGTGGCTTGTCGGCGCAATTTTTGTCAATTTACTGTTTCCGGACAATGCATAATATACTTAAGAAAATGCCCAATGTTTTTTAAGTGAGAGCGAGAAGATTTTTTTTTTTTATTATTCTTATTATTATTTTGCTCAAGTTTTTCTAAAACAAACAATTAGAATTTGTAGGTTTATTAATTAATGTCTTTAGATGTTACAAATTTTTTATTATGGGGTAAAAATGTGAATAAGTTGAGTTGGAGGGTGCACTTTGCAATTATAAAAGAAACTTTTAGATTTTCCATCTATTTCATTAAAAAACTAACAATCCATCCATTTTTATACCACATTGCAACTAAATGACAAACTCGAGTAACCAATTTGCTGAAAAACGGATTCAGGAACCAATTGAAGCATCGTGTAAAACTCAGGTAACTAAATTGCAATTTCCCTACTTTTATTGTCATTTAACTGTTTAAGTTGGTTAATGTTTTTTACTTGCATAGATTCTGTGTTTGAAGCATGTGGATCTGTTAACTACAGGTTGCTTTCGTTGTTCAAGTGTCAAATGGTTCATGAATTATACTGACTGACCAAGTTGGTTAAGTCTTTGGAGCATTTTGGAAGAAGATCTTTATGGGACGTTAGTTTAATATATAATTCTAATGGTTAATTGATAGGCTAAATCGCACACCTACAAATTAAACTTGGACTAGGTTTTAAAAATATGTAGCTAGGAATAAGTCCAGGATCGATCCACGAAGAACGATTATCTGTTTACGTAATTGTCACTTGACAAGATTGGGGGAAAATATTTATTATAACTAATATCCTAAAACAATAATAAAATAATAGAGCTAAAACAATAATTAAGAAGCACTTTAGATTTGATTCCGTCCCCCCTAATTATTCAATTATCATTGATATCTCTTTTAACTTTTTACCCTATTCACTTGATCACGAGATTTATTTCAATCCCTGTTTCTTCTTTCAGAATAGTTACTAGCAGTGGCACACTCACTAAAAACCTTAATTAATAAATTAATCTAACTGGCACAGTCTAGATCTCAATATTAATTGATTCAAGATTTAAGAAACTAAGATCAAGAATGTTTTCTATGATTATTTCACACAGATAATCATATAATTTTACCCACTTCACAATTTACCATGGCACATGCATAAATCGTAAAGATGCTACTTGTGAATTTCTACACTGGCACAGTAAATAGAAAATTCTAGCAGAGATCCAATAACACAAATAAATAGATTGATCAAGTCTATAAACTCTAGCAACGGAACTAGATTAATCACAAGTAAAATTATGAATAGGAACAAAATTGTGAAAAGAAAAATACCTCAAATTGATAAATTGATAAAAAGAGGTTCAAGATTCAAACCCAAAGCTTGGATTTTAGTTCCTCATTTCATCTCCATAGAAAAAGAAAATAAAAACCTAGATCTAAAATAATGTATGAAGTCTCCCCAAAAAAAAAGATAAAAACCTAGTTTAAATAGTTTAGGAAAATCTAAAAGGAAAAGGAAAGTAATAAAATAAAAAGGAAATATAAAATAAAACTCAGCATAGGAATCCATCTAAAAAGCAATTCACGCGCCTGCTGGGGATCTCCGCACCCGTCACGCGCTTGAAGAACGAGTAGAAAGCGACTGGCAGGGCTCCGACTCGGATTTTTCCATGCATACGTACTTTCAATTCCAGCCTTTGTCACTTTCAATTCCAAAAATTTATCCACCAATCACTAGTTGACTTTGACTTCTCTTTGGACATTTTGAGAAATGAATCTTATAAAATATTACATCCGGGTAAAAATATAAAAATACTAAAATAACCCTCAAATTACAATTAAACCCCAAAATTATATAATTGCCCAAAATTACATAAAAACTATCTAAAATACATAAAAATCATATTTTAAGCTCGTAAAATCATAGGAATTAAATGTGTAAAATCCGTCTCATCATTAATAAAAGGTGATCACGCACAAAATGTGATCAAGGCCGGAACGGCGGTTTGGATACCCAGAATGCTAGTTAAGACCTGCAAAATGAACACCGTGAGCTTAGCCGGGGTTGCACTGGCGAAGACCCTCCGGCGTGAGAGTAAATTAGTCTGCTCAAGAATAAAATGTGGAGAGTAAAAATGAATGAGAGAATCAACCTGCGAAATAGATGATGGACTCTCTTCTTATAGGAGGCTGGCCTTCTCTCCAAGTTATGGATAGGATGAGGTCAGCTTTGTCCTTGTGTGAAGTCACTCAAGTCATCCTTATCCATAATAGGGTTTCGAGTTGGGGACTGAAGCCCAACTAGCCTTAGTGGGCCGGGCCCAAGCAGAAGGGGGCGGTCACTGGGATCTTCTAGAAACCTCGACTGGTTGGTCGTCACGAGCTGGACCAACGACCTAATTGACTGGGTAACTTCCTTGTCCGTAGGTCGGTGCTACTAGCTCGGCGCATTACACGAGCTGGAACGGCTTGACAGGCGAGCTGATCTTTGAATACTTAGGGTGATTCCTTTCAAAAGGATTTTTGTGGATAGGTTGTAGACAGTTAATAATGCTTTAATGCTAGAACATACTCTCTCTCCGTTCCAATTGAAACTACACGTTTGGATGCCCCATTTCAAAATACAGAGTACTTCTAAAAATGGAAATTTTATGATAATTCTTTCTTTAATAGAAGGATTTTTGTGGATAGATCGTCACCAATGATTGGCCAAAGTTCATTTCTATTGACCATAAAAAATCAAAATGAGACTATCTTTCTGGGACAGAGAGGGAGTATTACGATTTGGATCATGTGATGAACAAGATGTCAGATCTTGTGAATTGAGCTTTAGAGCTGTTGAAAGAAAAGGAGAACTACTGGGGATGGAATGGAAATTTGTGTTGGTTTTAAGGGTTTGCAAATTGTTTCGGTCAGCGCGAAATATTAGTAGGTTAAGGAAAAGATAAGTATTTAATTCCTCGGTGCCCATTGACTTCCTTAAAGTTATTCACTGTACAACAATATGATGTAATAAGTGATGAAGTTTGACTTACTGAGGTGTGAATCAAAGTTTTGATTAACCAGTTGTTAAACTTATACTACCTCCGTCGCAAAATAATCTTTTCATTTGGCATTTTTCATTGTCCCAAAAAATTCTTCACATTTCTACAACCTAAGCTTAGAAGTGCCCTAACAAAACATGACTAGTGAATCAAGTATTCATATCGTCAAATCATTTTGGGTCGGAGGGAGTATTCCTATTAGTATACTCTAATTATCTAGTACTCCTATATCCCCTCAAATTGGAGCAAAGTTTTGACTAATTAGGTTATATGAAATTACTCCTGATGTTGATTGGAAGGTCTAGAAAAGTTCTAGAAAAGTTCAATTCTCCCAATTCCTTAGGTATATATTGCCGTCAAGAGAACCCATGAGTATTATCATCTAAACCTCAACAAATTTTCAGCTCGTCTGTGTTTCTCAAAAACACATCTGAGCCCGAGGTGTGAATTCCTAGCTTTGTCTCTTCTATTATTACATTCTGTTTTTTCTCCATTTCACGTATCTGGATCTAACACTCCATCCGTAACATTCACTCCGTCTCAAAATAAATGTCGCAGTTGACTTGTCATCGTTTTTAACATTTGCGCTAAACTTATTTGTACATTGCATATACAATGGTAAAATTGCACCAAGCCTCTTTCTAATTTAGAAATGCGATATTTATTTTGGGACAAACTAAAATAGAAAGTGTGACATTTATTTTGGGACGGAGGGAGAGGGAGTAATTAAATTGTGCAATTAACTTTTGGATATGGTTTTCCGTTCCAACTAGTATTTTGCAGCCCAAGACTGAAGTAGCTGTGGAATTGCAATGAGTTCTGCTAACACCAACAATGATAATTACCGTCAAATTCCCAGGTTCAATCCAAATCCAAATCTCTGTTTTCATTTCCTTCAAATTTGTGACGTACACGCTATTTGTTGATTTGTTACTGCAACTGTTCAAGTTTTTTTTTTTTAAAAAAAATAAAATAGAATACTCCCTCCGTTTCAAAATAAATGATGTTCCCACCTTTTCCGTCGTTACTGAACTTTGAGCGATAATTTTCAGTTGATTTTATTTTTCTAATGAAAATCTAAAACTTGTTATTGATAGTATCGTTAACGGTTCTGAATAACAAGTTTTAGATTTTCATTAGTATAATTAAATTAGGTGATATAAAATGAATTGATTTGTTGTCATACCTTTCATTTAATGGTTTAAACAAAAATCATGGTGAAGATGGTGATGTTCAATTGGGCAACCCGGCGTACTTTTCAGGCTTTGATTAGGCTAGTATGACCAAAATGGACCGCCCATTTTATTTAGGGAAAATGTTTTGGAAATAGTGTCGTTGCGACACTATTTTATCATCTAGATGAATTAAATTAAACAATTTTGTCTGACCTTCCTTTTGTGAATAGGGAAAATGCAGAGCAGCAGGAGGCACCTTGTCATGCCATGGTCAAGTATCTCAACCCCTTACTACTGGGAACAATAGCAGTCAAGTATCAAGGCAAAAAAGAAAAAAAATTCAGACCCTTTCCAAACACATCCACTTAATATGTGGGTTTATTTCAGCGCAATCTGTATTTACTACTTTCTTATAGGAATCATCCAACAAATGAAACATCGTCCCATAAACTACCACGACGAACTCAACAGAATTGCACTGATTACCGGGCTTCTTTCTTCATTTGCTCTATCTTCGATCCTGTTGCCACCTGTTCTTGATTGGGTAGCATTTGTATTATGGGGCCTTCTCTCTATAATCGTAGCTCGTCGATTATTTGTTTGCATTTTATGGTGGATCAAAGAAGGAAGTTGTTGCATCTACATGGTAATCAAGGATAAATGCAATTCGATCGTGGAATGGTTCAAAGGGCTCCCATGTTTGCCCAAGTAATATTGTATTAACTTGTTGAGGTGTATCATAACAATAAAGAAGATTCTCCAAATCCTTCTCCTACTTAATCATATATCCTTGACTAATTATCTTTCCTATTTCTATCGTAAATCTAGTTATAGTTAGATTAGGATTGTTCATATCTAGTACAAAGTTAGGACTCTAATACTTTTGTATATATACCGTGTATACCTATCAATAAGAGAGATGTTTTTCCTCTCTCAAATTATCTCTGTCATGGTATCGAGCAATCGATCCAAATTTTTTTCCTTCCCCGCCATCTCTCTTCTCCGCCTCATACAATGGCCTCCTCTTCGGATTTCTCCCTTCTCCCAAATTCCGATGATCCAAACAAACTTCTCATTGTTGTTTCACTCTCTCATGTCCTTAAACTCACCTCCACCAACTACATCGCCTGTAAAATACAGATCGAATCCACCCTCCATGGCCTAGATCTATTTCAGTTCATTGATGGCACCTCTCCCCAACCTGCAGAGTCTGTCACGGTCACCACACCCGCTGCTGCCGCCACTGACACCACCCCAGCCACAGCCGCCACCACAATCACCACACCGAATCCTGCCTTCAGATCATGGTTCCGCCAGGATAAACTAATCCTCGGCGCACTTTCTGGAACCCTCTCCCCTTCTCTTGTTCCTCTCATCTCCCAATGTCGCACTACCCGCTATGCTTGGCTAACCCTAGCTAAAACCTACGCCAACCCTACCAAGGGTCACCTTAAGCAACTAAAAGATCACCTCCGCAACATCGTCAAAGGCACCCTATCAATCACAGAATTCATGCATGACATCAAAAACTGCACTGATCAAATCGCCTCACTCGGCCGCCCATTAGACCCTGATGATATCATTGACCGCATCCTTGATCAGATCAATGATCCCGATTATGATCCAGTTATCAATGCTATTCAGAACCATGAGAACCCTATTTCGTTTGATGAGCTTCACGAAAAACTCATTACTCGTGAACTCTCTCTCAAACAAAAATCCAAATCTGCTCTTACCTTTCCTGGCACGGTTCACTACACCAACAAACCTCCCAACAGCTCCTAATCCAAACCTACATCTTCCCTCGACCTACTTCCCACCTCACATGCCTCGGTCCAACCACAGTCCGCCAACTCCTCTGCCCCATACAAAGGGCGCTGTCAGTAGTGTCATAATGTTGGACACTATCTCTCCCAGTGTCATGCCTTCCGCCAAGTCTACCCCCACGCCACTTTCCCCAACCCTCCCAAACGCAACACTCCCCATCACAACAGCAATCAAAACCCTAGTTCCCATACTGCCACCGCATCTACCCCCTCACCACCCAACTGGCTGTTTGACAGCGGAGCTACACATCATGTTACCCATGACCTCAACAACCTAGCACTTCACTCTTCGTATGATGGTACTGAGGAGCTCCTTATTGGGGACGGTTCTGGTCTTTCAATCTCCCACACTAGTTCAACTTCTCTTCTCACTTCTACTTCTAAACTATATCTTAATAATGTTCTTCATGTTCCATCGGTTTCTCGTAATATTATCTCTATTTCTCAACTGTGTCTTGATAATAATTGTTCTGTCACTTTCTCACATAATTCTTTTGTTGTGAAGGACCTTCGCACGGGGGCAATAATTCTTCAAGGACCTTCTAAATCTGGCATATTTGAATGGCAATCCTCTTCTCCTGTTCTTCATTCCGTCTGCTCTTCTGTCTCCAACTGGCATCATCGTCTTGGGCATCCCTCGTACTCTGTTCTTCGTCAAATTATTTTCTTCTTTTCAGTTAGATATTCCTAGTTTCTCTTCTTTTCATTGCAATTCATGTGATTGTAATAAGACTCACAAGTTACCGTTTAATAAAAGTTCAATTTCTTCTCGTGGCCCTCTTGATGTTTTATTCAGTGATGTTTGGACTGTTGGGTTTCCTAGTAACATGCGCAGCGGAATTTAGCAATTAAAATTTTAAGAAACCCAAAGCCATGGATCCGTTCATATGATTAAATCAAATACAACAAGATGAATAGAGGAATAACTAACCCTTGATGACTATGAATTTTCTCTTGGTCTTTGGTGGAGAAACTTGAAGACTTGATCACGATCACAAAGCTTGAACACGAACTTTGAAGATGATGATTTTCACCCTCTAGCGGTATCCACACTTCGAACGAATATCAAAGGATCTTTGATCTTGGTTGCTAGACCAATATTATGAAACACACTTTCACAATATAATAAAAGAACTATATTGAATTTATTTGTGAATTATTTTGTTCCTCAATCAAGGATATCTTAGAACAAAATAATATCTCTCTCAAACTCTTTGAGACTCACAAAATCACTTGTCAATATGGTCTGGCCGAATTGGGGTTTTTATACACAATTAAGACCTATTCCAAATAGGAATCTTGTGCCAAAAACCTTCCCAAATCGAATTAGGAATTTTCCTGTCGGCAGCACCAGGCGCCCGCCTGTAAAGGGCCAGGCGCCCGCCTGAATGACCAGAAGGTCCCTGTCTTTCTGGAATTACTTCAGGCGCCCGCCTGGTCTGAACCAAGCGCCCGCTCGGTAGACCAAACAGCCCAGAATGTTTCCAAAATTCCTCCAAGGTCCTTTGACTCTAAATTCCAATATAGTCCTCTTATTAAAGATTCGTTCTATTGTGTGTGACCCTCTAGGATTATACTAAGTTGGCAATGGGCTCAAACATGATCCCATAAGATATGATTAGGTTCTAGCAAACCGTCATACCTACCCAAATAGTATAACTAGATACAAGTTCGCATTCCTTTAGAATATGTCACAATCCCTTTGTCCACGATGTCATTGAACACAAGTCATGGTCAAACAGTCAACTTGTTTTTGTTCAATACTTTCTCGATTCCGAATATGTTGATAATCCAAATGACATTGATCCAATCAATTCATTTGAGTCCGGCCGAACATTTCATCAACATCATTCCTACGAGAGGCCCAAGCTTGACATCTCTCCGTGGAGGGACAAATCCATTTAGCTTATTATTCTTCCCAACGGGAATCCGATTATGCCAATCATACCCTTTATAACTACCGTGTTAAGGTAGCGTTTGAATATGTCAAACACAATGTTCATCAAGTGGAAGACTATAATAACTTCATGTCTAAGGATTCAAATGACATAACTAATATGAGATATATGTTCGACATAGACCATGACATAAATCTCATACAGCGGGTCATGTCCAGTACCTTGTTCCAAACAAGTACCCATAAATCTAACATGATCATCTCATGATCATTTAGCCTTTATACTAGTGCTTAATAAGTACTAGGGACGGGGATTATTATAAGTAAGCATGAACAACAATAATAATCAAAACATCTCTTTATTGATATGAAATAAATGATAACAATTACAACGTTTATTAAACGTGCCTAGGGCACCACTACCAACAATCTCCCACTTGCCCTAGGCCCAATCTCCCATGTATCTAATACCCATGGACCTAACATGACCATCATGTTTAGCTTGTGGAAGTCCCTTTGTTAGCGGGTCCGCAACATTGTCATCAGTAGGTACTCTGCATATATTTACGTCTCCCCTATCAACGATCTCTCGAATGATATGAAAACGCCTAAGTATGTGTTTGGATTTCTGATGTGCTCTTGGTTCCTTTGCTTGAGCAATAGCACCATTATTATCACAATAAAGGTCTATTGGATTAGCAATACTAGGAACCACTTCAAGTTCAGTTATGAACTTCTTAATCCAAACAGCTTCCTTTGCAGCATCCGATGCAGCAATATACTCAGCTTCTGTTGTAGAATCAGCGGTTGTACTTTGCTTGGAACTCTTCCAGCTTACAGCTCCACCATTTAACATAAACACAAAACCCGATTGCGATCGGCTATCATCTTTGTCAGTTTGGAAGCTTGCATCCGTGTAGGCATTTACAACGAGATCATCTTCCATTCCTCCATAGACCAAAAACGAGTCTTTAGTTCTTCTCAAGTACTTTAGAATCGCTTTTACAGCTATCCAGTGATTTTCGCCAGGGTCGGATTGGTATCTACTTGTCATGCTCAAAGCATAAGATACATCCGGCCTAGTACAAATCATGGCATACATGATGGACCCAATTGCCGAAGCATATGGAACATCATTCATTTTCTCACGCTCATCATTTGTCTTAGGACATTGAGTCTTGCTTAGAGAAACTCCATGTAACACTGGCAAGGTGCCTCTCTTAGAATTTTCCATACGGAATCTTCTAATGACCTTGTCAATGTATGTACTTTGGCTTAAACCAAGTAGCCTTCTTGATCTATCTCTATAGATCTTAATGCCAAGTATATATGCGGCTTCACCCATATCTTTCATTGCGAAGCACTTTCCTAACCAAGTCTTCACAGACTGAAGTGTAGGAATGTCGTTTCCAATGAGCAATATGTCATCCACATATAAAATAAGGAATAGCACTATGCTCCCACTAATCTTCTTGTATACACAAGGCTCATCTTCGTTCTTGATGAAACCAAACTCTTTGACCGATTCATCAAAACGGAGATTCCAACTCCTTGAAGCTTGCTTCAATCCATAGATGGATCTTTGCAATTTGCATACCTTAGAATCTTGTTCAAAACCTTCTGGTTGTGTCATATACACATCCTCTTGGAGTTTTCCATTCAGGAAAGCGGTTTTGACGTCCATCTGCCATATTTCATAGTCATGATATGCGGCAATGGCAAGCAAAATTCTTATAGACTTGATCATTGCTACGGGTGAAAAGGTCTCATCATAGTCAATACCATGAACTTGCCTATACCCCTTCGCTACAAGCCTAGCTTTGTAAGTATGCACCTTCCCATCCATGTCAGTCTTCTTCTTGAAGACCCATTTGCATCCTATGGTTTTTACACCTTCGGGTGCATCAATCAAATTCCAAACTTGATTGTCTTGCATGGATTGCAATTCGGATTCCATGGCTCCAAGCCAGTTGTCCGAATCAGGAGAAGACATCGCCTCTTGGTAGGTTGACGGTTCATCATTCTCAATGATTTCTACCTCATTACTATCCGTTACGAGAAATCCATATCTCTCGGGCTCGGATCGTGACCTACTAGATCTGCGAGATGCTTGTGTATTTTGAACAGGTTCCACAACTCCTTGTGGTTCTTGTTCTTGTTCCACTATTGGTTCAATGTTATTTTCTGGGTCTCGAATTTCTTCAAGATTTATTTTACTCCCACTGATTTCTTTGGAGAGAAACTCTTTCTCTAGAAAGACACCAGTTCGGGCAACAAACACTTTGTTGTCCTCTCGGTTGTAAAAGTAATATCCTTTAGTTTCCTTAGGATATCCCACGAAAATACATTTATCAGATTTGTGTGCTAGTTTGTCAGAGATGAGTCTCTTGACATAAACTTCGCAACCCCAAATCCTCATGAAAGATAAACTAGGTTTCTTTCCACTCCACATCTCATATGGAGTCTTTGGAACCGATTTAGTTGGAACTTGATTTAGTGTGAAAGCAGCGGTTTCTAGGGCGTAACCCCAAAAGGATATTGGAAGATCAACTTGACTCATCATTGATCGAACCATGTCTAACAAAGTCCGATTCCTCCTCTCGGACACACCATTCCATTGTGGTGTTCCAGGTGGAGTCAATTGTGAAACTATTCCACAATTCTTTAGATGATCATCAAATTCTTGACTTAAGTATTCTCCACCTCGATCTGATCGAAGTGCCTTAATGCTTTTGCCAAGTTGTTTTTCTACTTCATTTTGAAATATTCTAAATATCTCAAATGCTTCACTTTTATGTTTCATTAGGTAAACATACCCAAATCTACTATAATCATCAGTGAAGGTTATGAAGTATTGAAATCCTCCCCTAGCATTGCTACTTAATGGTCCGCATACATCGGAATGTATCAACCCCAATAAGTCGCTTGCCCTTTCACCCAACTTGGTAAAAGGTGTCTTAGTCATTTTTCCAAGAAGACACGACTCACAAGTATCATATGACTCTAAGTCACATGAACCCAAAAGTCCGTCCCCATGGAGTTTTGAGATACGCTTCTCATTAATATGACCAAGACGGCAATGCCACATATAAGTATGATTTACATCATTAGGTTTAGATTTCTTATTTACATGATAGACATTATTTTCATTCTTGACATCCAAGACATAAAGGCCATTAAATGAATTAGCAATACCATAAAGCACATCATTTAAATAAATAGAAAATTTCTTATTCTCAATAAGAAACTTAAAACCTTCATTATCCAAACAAGAAATTGAAATAATATTTCTGCTTAAATCCGGAACATAATAACAATTGTTCAAAACAAGAATTAATCCGGAAGGTAAAGTGACTTCATAAGTCCCTACGGCTAATGCAGCAACTCTTGCTCCATTTCCCACGCGTAGATCTACTTCACCTTCTTTAAGCAGTCTCCTATTCTTTAGTCCCTGCACATTTAGACAAATGTGAGAACCACATCCGGTATCCAATACCCAAGAATCAGTGGTAGAAAGGAGAATATCTATCATATAGATACCTGAAGTCGACGCAGCCTTGCTGCTCTTCTTCCTCTTTTGCTCTTCCAAGAAAGCCTTGCAATTACGTTTCCAATGACCAATTTCTTGACAATGGAAACAGATTGCATCCTTTTGTGAATCAGGTTTTGCCTCAGAAGCCTTGGCAACCTTTGCCTTGCTTATCTTAGGTTTGACAACTTTTGCCTTACCCTTTCCTTTGGCACTAGCCTTCTTCCCATCATGAACCAAGAGCACGGGAGAACCTTTCTCCACAATTTTCATCTCTGCAGTTTTGAGCATCCCATGCAACTCAGAGAGATTCTTATCCATTCCATGCATGTTATAATTCATCACAAACTGATTATAACTTTTAGGCAATGAATTAAGAATGAGATCCGTGGCTAGCTCCAATGGGATTGGATAGCCAAGTTTCTCAAGGTGCTCTACATAACCTTTCATTTTAAGAAAGTGAGGACTCACTTGTTGCCCTTCATTCATTTTACTAGTAGTGAATGCAACAATGGTCTTGTACCTCTCTTGCCTAGCTTGCTCTTGAAACATGGTTCTCAACTCCACGCCTATCTCATAGGCTTCCAAATGTTCCAAACTTTGTTGGAGTTTTGAACACATAGCAGCAAGCATGAGACAACTTACATCTCTAGAATCATTACGATGTTTCTTATAATTGTCTCTTTCTACCCTAGGGGCAGTAGGCGGTGGTTCAGCAGGGAGAGGCCCATCGAGAATGTACAACTTATCTTCTTGCCTAAGAACAATTCTTATGCTTCGGATCCAATCCATAAAGTTTGTACCATTCTCTTCGAGCTTATCCTTCTCAAGGATCGATCGCAACGACATTGATTGAGTGTTATTAGTCATAATCTACAAATATGCAAAATTTCCAAAATTTAATAAGTACCGATTTTCATTAAAGAGATAAATAATGTATTTTTTTAAACAAAATACTCCCACTAAATTATATAACCTTCTTATACATCCAATGTATAATATAATTTAATTGGGTTAAGATCCAACTTTAATTTAATTTCAAGTCCGCTAAGGCGGATTACACAAAATCAAATTAATTAGGTAGACAACTCTTGTCAATCATATCTCATATGACTCTTAATTCCTTTTATGAGATTCTTTTAGAAATCCAATTTCAAAAGCATGTTAAACCTCATCTTTGCCTAGGCCCAAAACTGTTTTGACGCCCAATTAAGTCTAACCATTTTAAACGCATAGTTAATGTGTCCCGCTAGGGCGTGCCCACATTATCTATCTTGCTCAAACATAAATAAATTTAATGCACCTCGCTAGGGCGAATCTACATTAAAATCACTCATGTACTAACAAGTGTTTTAATCATGGCATGAAAATAAAAGACTTAAAACTTTCTTTGAAGGTTCATCACATATAGCATATAACACATTTATGAGCACATAATATAAACATGTTACACATCAAGTTTAGCCACTAAATTAATCCCATTAATTCAAGCATAATATTTATGTGTCATTAGTTTCTCTATAATTATGAGGATGAGACTATTTCAACTTTGGTTATTATCTCCAAATCAAGACAACAAGAAGTGCGGTCGAACTAAGCCATTTGGCAACCACAATCCCGCACTAATTCAAGAAACCAAGAAAGTAGTCCATGTGGCCGAAACTAAGCAATAGATGGTCTCGATGAACGTAGGCCAATTGCATTCACAATTCCACATGGATCTCCAATCATTGAATCAAGAACTTTGTTTCTCAATTTTAGCAATTATGAACTCTTCATAATTCTAACTTCGTTTTGTCTTTGAAACTTTGATTGCGATCAATTTTGGGAAACACAATCTCGATGAACGCAGATTAGCCATCCAAAACTTGAACCAATCTAGGAATCACAAGACTAAAACAAATAGGAAAATCAAACCCCAAAATCCACACACAAACCAACTACCCAAAACCCATTCCAGATCAGCAAGTCTGAAGTGGTCTTGTTACTGGTTTTGTCGGATTTATCGAAAAATTCCAGAATCAGATTTTGAACAAAATCAGAACATTCTGGCCTAGCAAGCGCGCGCCTGGTCCAGCACAGGCGGGCGCCTGAAGCGAGCGCGCGCCTGGTCCAGCGCGGGCGGGCGCCTGAATGGTCAGAATTGTATGGAATTTTCAAGTTCGAAAATTTTGTCTCAAAATTATTTTTCCCCGATTATTAAAACTTTGATCCAATCAAAAATCAATAATCGAAATAATTCAGAATCCACCATAATTTTTTATTGCGATTGAATCGTGCGATTAAGGTTCGAAAAACAATAAACCACATAAAATCACAAAACACATAAACATCATATAATCCAATATTCATATCATGCTTGGCACATAAACAATTTATATACACAACATGATCCAAGTATTGAATTAATCAACATGAACGGGGCTCTGATACCACTGTTGGGTTTCCTAGTAACATGCGCAGCGGAATTTAGCAATTAAAATTTTAAGAAACCCAAAGCCATGGATCCGTTCATATGATTAAATCAAATACAACAAGATGAATAGAGGAATAACTAACCCTTGATGACTATGAATTTTCTCTTGGTCTTTGGTGGAGAAACTTGAAGACTTGATCACGATCACAAAGCTTGAACACGAACTTTGAAGATGATGATTTTCACCCTCTAGCGGTATCCACACTTCGAACGAATATCAAAGGATCTTTGATCTTGGTTGCTAGACCAATATTATGAAACACACTTTCACAATATAATAAAAGAACTATATTGAATTTATTTGTGAATTATTTTGTTCCTCAATCAAGGATATCTTAGAACAAAATAATATCTCTCTCAAACTCTTTGAGACTCACAAAATCACTTGTCAATATGGTCTGGCCGAATTGGGGTTTTTATACACAATTAAGACCTATTCCAAATAGGAATCTTGTGCCAAAAACCTTCCCAAATCGAATTAGGAATTTTCCTGTCGGCAGCACCAGGCTCCCGCCTGTAAAGGGCCAGGCGCCCGCCTGAATGACCAGAAGGTCCCTGTCTTTCTGGAATTACTTCAGGCGCCCGCCTGGTCTGAACCAAGCGCCCGCTCGGTAGACCAAACAGCCCAGAATGTTTCCAAAATTCCTCCAAGGTCCTTTGACTCTAAATTCCAATATAGTCCTCTTATTAAAGATTCGTTCTATTGTGTGTGACCCTCTAGGATTATACTAAGTTGGCAATGGGCTCAAACATGATCCCATAAGATATGATTAGGTTCTAGCAAACCGTCATACCTACCCAAATAGTATAACTAGATACAAGTTCGCATTCCTTTAGAATATGTCACAATCCCTTTGTCCACGATGTCATTGAACACAAGTCATGGTCAAACAGTCAACTTGTTTTTGTTCAATACTTTCTCGATTCCGAATATGTTGATAATCCAAATGACATTGATCCAATCAATTCATTTGAGTCCGGCCGAACATTTCATCAACATCATTCCTACGAGAGGCCCAAGCTTGACATCTCTCCGTGGAGGGACAAATCCATTTAGCTTATTATTCTTCCCAACGGGAATCCGATTATGCCAATCATACCCTTTATAACTACCGTGTTAAGGTAGCGTTTGAATATGTCAAACACAATGTTCATCAAGTGGAAGACTATAATAACTTCATGTCTAAGGATTCAAATGACATAACTAATATGAGATATATGTTCGACATAGACCATGACATAAATCTCATACAGCGGGTCATGTCCAGTACCTTGTTCCAAACAAGTACCCATAAATCTAACATGATCATCTCATGATCATTTAGCCTTTATACTAGTGCTTAATAAGTACTAGGGACGGGGATTATTATAAGTAAGCATGAACAACAATAATAATCAAAACATCTCTTTATTGATATGAAATAAATGATAATAATTACAACGTTTATTAAACGTGCCTAGGGCACCACTACCAACATGGACATCACCCATTACTTCCTATGATGGCTTTAAATAATATATTGTGTTTGTTGATCACTTCTCCAAGTATATCTGGCTCTATCCTCTCAAGCACAAAAATGATGCCACAAAAGTTTTCACTGAGTTCAAACTTCGTGTTGAAAAATTCTTCAACTGTTCCATCATCACCATATTCAGTGACAATGGTAGTGAATACATTGGCCCCAGACCTCTTCTTCTCTCTCACGGAATCACTCACCTCACCCCTCATCTCCTCCTCATACTCCTGAGCATAACGGTTACTCTGAACGCCGTCATAGACACATTGTTGAAACCGGCCTGTCACTTCTCACCCATTCCCATATGCTTCTTAAATACTGTCCCCTAGCCTTTGTCACTGCCAGATATTTCATCAACCGCATGACAACCGCCACCCTCAACTCTCACTCTCCCTTTCATAAACTTCTTGGCCACCCACCCCCCAACTACACCAAACTTTGCAACTTTGGATGTCTATGCTATCCTTGGCTCAAACCCTATACCTCTCACAAACTCGACCCTAAGTTTTCCCCTTGTGTCTTTATGGGGTACTCTCCAACCCAAAGTGCCTACTACTGCCTCGAACCATCCTCTCATAAAATATATGTATCCCGTCATGTGAAGTTCATTGAAACTGAATTTCCCTTTGTCACTCTCTCCTCCCCTCCTGAACCGTCTACACCTCCTGATGCTCGGTGTACTTCCCACCTTCCTGTCCTCACCCTACCTCCAATAACCCCTCTGCCACAACACCCCATCCTCACGGCATTAACTCCTACCTCGCCCTCTTCACCCTCCCCACCCTCCCCACTCTCATCTCCTGAACCATCTTTCTCAGCTACACACTCCGTCCCTACCACAACTCCTTCACCTACTCCACCCACCCATCACTATAACACCCGCCTTCAAAACAACATTCGCAAACCCATAGATAAATTAAATCTTCATGTCTCTCTCCCTCCTGCTGCCTCACCCGATCCTACCACCTATACTCAAGCCTTAAAAATTCTTGTTTGGTGAGAGGCTATGCAAAAGGAGTATGATGCTCTTCTCAGTAACCATACTTGGGATCTCGTTCCTCCTTCGTGTTCTCAGAACCTCATTGGGTGCAAATGGATATTTCGTACTACGTACAATCCTGATGGTTCTGTTGACCGACATAAGGCACGTCTTGTTGCCAAAGGGTTTCATCAACGCCCTGGTCTTGATTTTTCTGAGACTTTCAGCCCGGTAGTCAAACCTGCCACAATCCGCACTGTTCTCTCTCTTGCTCTTACTAACAAGTGGCCTCTCCGTCAGGTTGATATTAATAATGCTTTTCTTCAAGGCTCTCTCACTGATGAAGTCTTTATGAGTCAACCTCCTGGCTTCACCAGTTCTACTCATCCCTCTTATGTGTGTAAACTCCATCAAGCTCTCTATGGTCTCAAACAAGCCCCTCGTGCGTGGTACAATGAACTCAAGTCCTATCTTCTCTCTCTTGGTTTTCTCAATTATGTCTTTGACACATCTCTGTTCACTCTAAACTATCCTCAAGGTCGTATTCTTCTCCTTGTATATGTCGATGATATAATCATCACGGGTTCTAACAGCTCTCTCCTTGACTCTTTTATCACTACTTTCGCTTCTCGGTTCCCTCTCAAAGATCTGGGCACCCTGTCATACTTCCTGGGAGTTGAATTGCTACCTCACCCTCTTGGTCTCTTCCTAAGCCAACATAAATATGTACATGACCTTCTGACCCTTGCTGATATGTTCAATGCAAAGCCCGTACCCACATCCATTCACACTCATCCTCCTCTCACTGCCAACTCCGGCTCCCCCATTCCCAATCCCTTGAATTACCGTGCACTCGTGGGAGCTCTTCAGTATCTGACATCAACTCGCTTCGATATTTATTTTGTTGTCAACAGGTTAGCACAGTACATGCACTACCCAACGGATCTTCATTGGGCAGCACTCAAGCGAGTGCTTCGTTACCTTGTCGGCACCAGCTCTCATGATCTGCTTTTGCACAGTGACTCTCACTCCTTACTGTTGGGTTTTGGGGCAACATGCGCAGCGGAAGAAAGCAATATAAAATAAACAAAACCCTAAGACCCAAGATCCATTCATGATGATTAAATTAATAGCAAGATGAATTTAGAATAGTAACCATGTTGAGCGTTTAAGATTTTTCAGATCTTCAAGTCTTCAAGCTTCAAGATTTGATCTCCTCGTTCTTCGCGTTCTTTGAATCAGGATCACAGGAACACGAACTTGAGATGCTAAAGTAAACATCCTCTATGTGTATCCACACGCGAACGAATATCTAGAACCATTCTAGATCTGGATTGCTAGACCCATTAGAAAAAACACTTTTCTAATCTTTAAAGGCTATATGAATATAATGCATTCTTGATCTTTGATTCTCAAACTTAAATAAAAAATTATGTTTCTCAAACATATTGGGTTGTATTAGTTTAATGACTGATGAAAAGATATATTTATAGTCCCTAGTCATTAACCCTTAATGACCTAGAAGACCTAAATCCCGTCACCCAATTAAACTGGCCAAAACCGCCTCCAGGGACTCTGGCACGGTCGTGCTCACAAATCGGCACGGTCGTGCCAATTGTGTCGAGCCACACCTGCCGGAGATTAATACTGGAACGGTCGAGCTTGAGAATTGGTACGGTCGTGCCATTTGGGCCGAACCTGCCAGTTTTTAGCTTTTTCCAATTTTAGCCTTTTTGATCAAATCATTCTTTTGTGTGTGACCCCATAGGATTATATTAAATTGGTAATGAGTCAAACCAAAGTCAAACCCATAAGTCATGAGCGGACTCTAGCAAGCCATCATTGTTGGGTTGTGGAGACAAAACCTAAAAGGAAAAGGAAATTAAATTTGAGTCATATAAGGATTTAATGGGATTCCTTGTTTAACTAGGTTAGAATTTAATTTTCCTTGGGATTCCTTGTTTAAGTGGAATTAGGAATTTAATTATTTCGGACTTCCTACTTAGTTTATGTTTTGGACGTGTTGCCTATATAAACCAAGTGATGGCCATAAACATTGTGTACACACTAGAGAAAAATAGCCAGAGAGAATATGTGAGTCATAAAGAGAGCCAAGTGAGTGCTAGCCATTGGGGGTTCCCTTAGGGGCATTCCATGGATGGGGTGAAGCATGTCTAGGGTGAGATGTGTGATGGGAGTGTTTACATGAAGAGGTTATCTCCTTGCGATATAGAGCGGTAGGCTTTGTCACGACCCGAAAACCCGCCTCTATTTTTGTAGTAATAAATAATAAATTATTTATTTATTGCCTATTTATTTATTTAAATTATTTATTTATTTAAATAATTATGTGTGCATTTTGTGTCTCATAATAATTTCGAGCCTAGCATTTAATCGGTTAATTATGCTAGTGTAGAGTATTGGATCTTAGTTATTAGTGGGAAGTATAATTATTGTGTTAGTTGTGTAGGTAGTGGAAGAGGGGGTCTAAGTGTAACTTTTGAATTATTTCTTCAACTACTCCCTCACCTCCCTCTCCCTCCCTCATTTTCCCCTCACCATTTTCCCTGTGTTCTCTCTCTCTCCTTGGTTATTGGGTAAGTTTTCTTCTCTCCCTTCTCTCTACATTCTAGCTATCTTCCTCTCATTGTTTCTCATTTCTCATAAAATGAAACATGTTTAGATCGTCGATAGGATTGTAGAGAGCTAAGAATTTTTGAGTTCCGTCAACTTTGAGAAAATCCGGGTAAGTTGCTTTTCCCCCATTTATGCTAAAAATGGTCATCTTTAAGTCTATTAATGTTCTAGTTGATTTATATGGCTTTCTTGGTTGGTTTGGAACCCATTTGTAAATTATTCATATTTTGTGAAATTTGGGTGTTTGAGTCATTCTTTGGTTTGGTTGTTCAAATGTTGCTAGATGAGTCTCTTATAGGCTTAAAAGTTGTTTTGGTTCATTATTATTCTTGTTGGGAGCTTTGATTTTGGGTTGGATTGAAATGGGTAAAGGAAATGTGAAGAACCCAGGAAAAATTCTGTAGATCTCTCTGTCCGGCGCAGGAGGCGTGCGCACCCTCCAGCTCCATGTTGGTGTTTTTTTCCTTCTGAACTCAGGAGGCGCGCGCACCCCTTGGTGATGAAGCGCGCGCACCCTTCTTCCCCATTGTGGCGCATTCCTATCTGATTCAGGGAGGCTCACGCACCCTGTCGATGGGAGGCGCGCGCACCCCTCTACCTTCTGTGAAAATCATTGTTCTCTTGTCTAATCTTTCGAAGGCCATAACTCATTCGTACGGACTCCGTTTTAGACGTGTAAACTATCGTTGGAAAGCTCTTTTCGAGTACTACGCAATGGTTCTATTGGCCGCATGGTTCCAGATCAGAATGGTTGTATCATTGTTGAGGTTTAAGATCAAGGTGTAGTCTCGGTCTAGGTTCCGTAGTACTATTCTAGTTGACTTAGTTGTGCACCGTGGAACACTTTAGTAATTAAAATTGGTTCCTTTGTGAACAATGGTGTTATGTAATTTGATCAAGTATTGTTTGGGAATGTTTGGGCATCTTATGATGTGTTCGTGATTGTTCCAATCGAATTGATTTTCGAGTAAGACTTGGTCTAGGTTTTCGGCGATGTCCTATAGTACCTAGAGGGTTGTTATTGAACACTAAAGTGTAGGGTTTAGTCCGGTCGTGATCATGTTCTAATAAGTGTAACCTTTTGAATTCGTTTGGGGTGTTTAGAATTGGTTCGTTATGAACGGAGGTAAAGCGTGAATTGGCAATTGGGTACTTACGGTTTGATTAACCTTAAGGTGTATTCATTCTGATTTCCTACTTTGGAATTCCAGGTGTGATGAGATGGTTGAGTTCATAGTCCTAGTATATCTCTATGAGTAGGCTTTTAGGGTCATCTTGGTAATGGTCGTGGTACTATTTGTGAGTGACCGTTTGGGTTGTGCTCTTAATGAGTAACTTATGGGTATCATCTTTAGGATGTGTTTGGTATGGAACTTTGTCTTGGAATCATTTGTTTTAATGATCAATGTTGTTGGGCTCCTTATGAGCAATTCTGTTTATCGTGGTTGAACTCTTTTATGAAAGACTTCCCGTTGTCGTTGTTGTTGACTTTTCTTGAGTAATAGTTGCATCCTTATGGTAATTATTGGGTATGGTTCCTTTGTGAGCAAACGTGTTATGGTATTTGACTAAGTATTGTTTGAGAGTGTTGGGCTTGGTCCGTTTGTGACCATGTTTGCAATGTATGAATGTGGATAACCGTTTGACTCTTTTTGAGTAGCTTCATGTGTTGATGTTGTTGTTGATCTCTTCATGAGAAATGGTTTGCATCTTTTGTGATGATTCTGGCTTGGTTCCCTACTTTGGAATCATTGCCCCGTTGTTGTTTCAAGCGAGTATTTATTACTGTGTGCTTTTATAGAGTCCAGCTGGCATTGTTGTGTTTGTTTTGGGCAGTGATGTATATTATAATGGCACGGGCCAAGTCCAGTATAATGTACTTCACTGGTAACCCAGTTTCCCCATGTTCAGTGGCCTTGAGTGGGATGCCCCTTCCCGTGATCGTGGTTGGGATGAGCTAGCTCCTATGGTGAGTATTCTAGCTACACGCTTGGGGTATGACTATGTGTTATTTCCCCCACTTCTGGTTGTTGTTGTTACTTGGTTCCGGAACCGGCTTCAGCTCTTTCATGCTGCTCAACGGACTCTTCTCGAGGGATTGTGCTCCGTCTCTAGAACCTTGGCTCAGTATCCACCTATGAGTGTTTATTTCAGCTTTATGTGCTGCATGATGAGCTGGTCGTTATTTCCAACCGGTATGGGACGGTTGGCGATAGGGAGCCTCTCATTTGTTGTTATGTGATTGTATGATATGATTGATTATTGGATATTACTGTTCATGATAGCATGACATCTAGTTGCATTTAGTAGCTTACTGAGATTTTTCTCACCCCGTTTCTTGTTTCAAATTGTTTTTCCTTAACCCCCCCAGGAAAGCAAGCGGTAGCGTTTTGAGGTTCGCCGTAGCGGGAAACTTCTGAGCAGATAGATCGTCTTTGGGGTAGTTGCTCTTCGGAGCCTTTATGTATTCTTATTGTGGGTTAGTGTGTGTTCAGTGTACGTAAATACTGTAGTCCTTGAGCCTAATTGTTATTAGTTGTTCTTTCTTCCGCAATTGTAAGATTGTCTCCGAGTTATAACTCTCGTTGAGGTGTTGTTGTCGGTATTGGTTTCATAGTTGAATTCACGCGCCCGGTTTGGTATTTATCATTTTGGAGATGTATATTATGTGAATTTTGTATTTATGGATTAATGGAATTTTTGGGGCGTGACAGTTGGTATCAGAGCAATGGTTTTAGACCTTGCAAGGGAATAAGAACTTTGATATTGAATAGGTTTCAACACTTGGGTGTTATGATATTGATCGGTTTAGAAAACTAAGTTTTCTTGAAAGATGAGGTTAAGATAGAAGTTGGTTGAGTTATGAGTCGTGATATTGGCGTAGAGTGTTCTTCTTTTGTGGTATATCCAGTATAGATTGGTGTTAATAGTATTAGTTTCATTGGGGTTAGCTGGTTTGAGAATCGAGGTGTGAGTCTTTGAATACTTGGGCATACCTATTTCGTAAAGTGGAAATGCCTTGTGCTATATTCGTATGTTTGTTCTCATTAAGTGATTTATGTTGAGGTGTATCCCCGAGTACGAAATTTCGTGATTGCTAATGATGAAGGTAAAGTGATTTGGTTATGCCGCTTATATAGAGTGTTGACAAGTTAAGTAGTATGGTTTAGTTTTCTATGCGGTTCGAATCTCTTGGTTGTCATTGATTTGTGGGGAGTATTTCTATACTGATTGTGTGACCTTGCTTAGAGGCATAATGGGTTATAAGTGGATGCATCTTCAGTGAGAAGTTATATTAATCTTCATGGGAGAAAAGTGTAATAAAGATTAGAGAGAATACTTAAAGATGAGTATGAGCGGATATTTCATTTTGGTCATTAAGTTTGTAAATAATTCCGACCGGTCTCCGAGTGGTTGGAAAGCTTGATTGAATAGTATGGATTGAGTTTTAATAGATTCTTATCTATTTCGTCGATCTTCGAGTTGGGTGAATTTGGGTCTAAATATGATATTTTCAGAAAGTTCAATTAGGTCACTATGACGAATTAATGCTTGTTCTCTTATATTGGTGAATTAGTAAATTCCTGAAGTGGATCAGTGGTTTAGTCAGAGCTTGATTGATAAGTGGCTATAGTTGTCAAAGGTCGAAAATGAGGAAATAGCGAAGGAAATTTCTATTATTGGGTTTATTTATTTTGAATTCTTGGTTATATCATTTGGATGGGTAAATGGCATAGTGTTATCGAAGATTGTTATTTTTAAATCATAATTTGATTTTGGGAGTGAATGACTTAATGTTATATTGATACTCACCAAGTTGTAGACTGAGAATTTTTACTCATTTGGGATTTTATTTGAAAAGTTTTAGGAAGAAGTAAGGGTTCGCAAGTTTTAGCATGAGTTAGAAGATTTATTGTTTTGTGATGGAGTTTTTCAGGTATTAATTGATCTCTGCAAGTGTAGACAATTATGTAAAAGGAGATACACATATTTTGGGATTTCTTGATTTAGTAAGAACCGATAAGTGTGAAATCAGCTTTCGATTTTTTTTTTTTTTAAATAAAGACTGATGATAATTTCTGTATTGATATTGCCTTAGTAAATTATAGTTTGTTTTGTGGGACCAAGTTTAGAAATGATGTTAATGGGTTATCAATGTTGAATGGTTATATGTTCTTCGAAAAGATAAATATTGGTTAATGCAAGTGGGTTGAGAAATACAAAGAGTATGATTGTAATATGTTTTATCATAAGGAAGATAATTTTAGTAGTGGAATTATATTGATCGAATAGTTGATGACGATAAGTTCCCTACGTATATTTGAATTGTTGGGTTGACAATATTTGGAAGTAGCACATCAATGCTTAGATGATCTCCCTAAGAGACCTCTAAAGGTATAGGAATAATTGCTGATGAATTTTTCGGTATGATTGCCATATATTTGATAACACCTCAATAGTGCTCTGTTATAGTGGATTGAATAACCCAGTCTACCTGCCTAAAATGTGCTTTTATGTTATAATCGTTAGTGCTATTCCTTTCCTTATGGGTTCTAGTAATAGTATGATTACGCGGGATAATTGTGAAGATAAAATGTGATAGGGACCATTGTGGTACATCTTGATCTCAATAGACTTCTCAGAGTGTTATGGATAATTATTTGGGTCTTGTTATAATATTAGGGAACCTTAGAGACCGATATATATATATATATTAAGAGTATACTACGTGTGTGTGGAGTTGATTCCAAATACTATTTGGGTAGTGGAAAAATAAAACTTGTGGATGTTGATGATTTAAGGGTTGGTTGAGAGCGTAATGCTAATCAGAATCAAATCAGTTATGTTTCAAGATCGGTAATCAAGTGATAGTCGTGGGAATTTGAAATTTCGGATGAAAGAGGAAGTTGACTTTAGAATGTTTAAATCAAGTATACTTGAGATAAGTATGTGTTTAAAATGTGTTACGATTCTGATAAGTGAATTCGCGGGCGAATTCTTTTTAATGAGGGTAGATTGTCACGACCCGAAAACCCGCCTCTATTTTTGTAGTAATAAATAATAAATTATTTATTTATTGCCTATTTATTTATTTAAATTATTTATTTATTTAAATAATTATGTGTGCATTTTGTGTCTCATAATAATTTCGTGCCTAGCATTTAATCGGTAACTTGTGCTAGTGTAGAGTATTGGATCTTAGTTATTAGTGGGAAGTATAATTATTGTGTTAGTTGTGTACGTAGTGGAAGAGGGGGTCTAAGTGTAACTTTTGAATTATTTCTTCAACTACTCCCTCACCTCCCTCTCCCTCCCTCATTTTCCCCTCACCATTTTCCCTGTGTTCTCTCTCTCTCCTTGGTTATTGGGTAAGTTTTCTTCTCTCCCTTCTCTCTACATTCTAGCTATCTTCCTCTCATTGTTTCTCATTTCTCATAAAATGAAACATGTTTAGATCGTCGATAGGATCGTAGAGAGCTAAGAATTTTCGAGTTCCGTCAACTTTGAGAAAATCCGGGTAATTTGCTTTTCCCCCATTTATGCTAAAAATGGTCATCTTTAAGTCTATTAATGTTCTAGTTGATTTATATGGCTTTCTTGGTTGGTTTGGAACCCATTTGTAAATTATTCATATTTTGTGAAATTTGGGTGTTTGAGTCATTCTTTGGTTTGATTGTTCAAATGTTGCTAGATGAGTCTCTTATAGGCTTAGAAGTTGTTTTGGTTCATTATTATTCTTGTTGGGAGCTTTGATTTTGGGTTGGATTGAAATGGGTAAAGGAAATGTGAAGAACCCAGGAAAAATTCTGTAGATCTCTCTGTCCGGCGCTGGAGGCGCGCGCACCCTTTTCTTGGAGGCGCGCGCACCCTCGAGCTCCATGTTGGTGTTTTTTTCCTTCTGAACTCAGGAGGCGCGCGCACCCCTTGGTGATGAAGCGCGCGCACCCTTCTTCCCCATTGTGGCATATTCCTATCTGATTCAGGGAGGCGCGCGCACCCTGTCGATGGGAGGCGCGCGTACCCCTCTACCTTCTGTGAAAATCATTGTTCTCTTGTCCAATCTTTCGAAGGCCATAACTCCTTCGTCCGGACTCCGTTTTAGACGTGTAAACTATCTTTGGAAAGCTCTTTTCGAGTACTACGCAATGGTTCTATTGGCCGCATGGTTCCAGATCAGAATGGTTGTATCATTGTTGAGGTTTAAGATCAATGTGTAGTCTCGGTCTAGGTTCCGTAGTACTATTCTAGTTGACTTAGTTGTGCACCGTGGAACACTTTAGTTATTAAAATTGGTTCCTTTGTGAACAATGGTGTTATGTAATTTGATCAAGTATTGTTTGGGAATGTTTGGGCATCTTATGATGTGTTCGTGATTGTTCCAATCGAATTGATTTTCGAGTAAGACTTGGTCTAGGTTTTCGGCGATGTCCTATAGTACCTAGAGGGTTGTTATTGAACACTAAAGTGTAGGGTTTAGTCCGGTCGTGATCATGTTCTAATAAGTGTAACCTTTTGAATTCGTTTGGGGTGCTTAGAATTGGTTCGTTATGAACGGAGGTAAAGCGTGAATTGGCAATTGGGTACTTACGGTTTGATTAACCTTAAGGTTATTCATTCTGATTTCCTACTTTGGAATTCCAGGTGTGATGAGATGGTTGAGTTCATAGTCCTAGTATATCTCTATGAGTAGGCTTTTAGGGTCATCTTGGTAATGGTCGTGGTACTATTTGTGAGTGACTGTTTGGGTTGTGCTCTTAATGAGTAACTTATGGGTATCATCTTTAGGATGTGTTTGGTATGGAAATTTGTCTTGGAATCATTTGTTTTAATGATCAATGTTGTTGGGCTCCTTATGAGCAATTCTGTTTATCGTGGTTGAACTCTTTTATGAAAGACTTCCCGTTGTCGTTGTTGTTGACTCTTCTTGAGTAATAGTTGCATCCTTATGGTAATTATTGGGTATGGTTCCTTTGTGAGCAAACGTGTTATGGTATTTGACTAAGTATTGTTTGAGAGTGTTGGGCTTGGTCCGTTTGTGACCATGTTTGCAATGTATGAATGTGGATAACCGTTTGACTCTTTTTGAGTAGCTTCATGTGTTGATGTTGTTGTTGATCTCTTCATGAGAAATGGTTTGCATCTTTTGTGATGATTCTGGCTTGGTTCCCTACTTTGGAATCATTGCCCCGTTGTTGTTTCAAGCGAGTATTTATTACTGTGTGCTTTTATAGAGTCCAGCTGGCATTGTTGTGTTTGTTTTGGGCAGTGATGTATATTATAATGGCACGGGCCAAGTCCAGTATAATGTACTTCACTGGTAACCCAGTTTCCCCATGTTCAGTGGCCTTGAGTGGGATGCCCCTTCCCGTGATCGTGGTTGAGATGAGCTAGCTCCTATGGTGAGTATTCTAGCTATATGCTTGGGGGTATGACTATGTGTTATTTCCCCCACTTCTGGTTGTTGTTGTTACTTGGTTCCGGAACCGGCTTCAGCTCTTTCATGCTGCTCAACGGACTCTTCTCGAGGGATTGTGCTCCGTCTCTAGAACCTTGGCTCAGTATCCACCTATGAGTGTTTATTTCAGCTTTATGTGCTGCATGATGAGCTGGTCGTTATTTCCAACCGGTATGGGACGGTTGGCGATAGGGAGCCTCTCATTTGTTGTTATGTGATTGTATGCTATGATTGATTATTGGATATTACTGTTCATGATAGCATGACATCTAGTTGCATTTAGTAGCTTACTGAGATTTTTCTCACCCCATTTCTTGTTTCAAATTGTTTTTCCTTAACCCCCCCAGGAAAGCAAGCGGTAGCGTTTTGAGGTTCACCGTAGCGGGAAACTTCTGAGCAGATAGATCGTCTTTGGGGTAGTTGCTCTTCGGAGCCTTTATGTATTCTGATTGTGGGTTAGTGTGTGTTCAGTGTACGTAAATACTGTAGTCCTTGAGCCTAATTGTTATTAGTTGTTCTTTCTTCCGCAATTGTAAGATTGTCTCCGAGTTATAACTCTCGTTGAGGTGTTGTTGTCGGTATTGGTTTCATAGTTGAATTCACGCGCCCGGTTTGGTATTTATCATTTTGGAGATGTATATTATGTGAATTTTGTATTTATGGATTAATGGAATTTTTGGGGCGTGACAGGCTTTATTGTAAACAGACACAGATTGTGATATTAGTGAAATATCATAGCTTGGCAGTGCCCCCAGACGTAGTCATTGTTGTGACGAACTGGGTTAACAAATATTGTGTTCTTTTCTTGTTGATTACTTTCATATTATTCGTATCCATGGTTGTTGCGTCTCACCATTATCAGAATTGTATGGGAAAGAACTGAACGGATATACCACAATTCCCCAACAATCATGACTACCCAATTAATATAACTTAACGAAGTCCGTTATCCTCATAGAACATATCACAATCCTTTTGTCACGCGATATTATATTGAACATAAGTCATGGTCCACGTCAACTTATCTCGTTCAATGCTTTCTCGATCCCGAGTAGATTGATATGAGGAAATGACATTGAACACATTAATTCATTTGAGCGTGGCCACACATTTCATTAATATCACTCTTTGAGTGGCCCAAGCAGATATCTCTCTTGAGGGAGGGACAAATTCCATCTTGACTTATCATTCTTCCCTACAAGAATCCGATTATGCCAATCATAGCCTTTATGACTACCTGGTTAAGGGTAGCGGTTGACTATGTCAAACATAATGTTCATCATGTGGAAGACCATGATAATCTCAGGTCTAAGGATATCAAATGATATAACTATATGAGATTTAATTATGACATCTGACCATGACATAAATCTCATAGGTGGGTCAAGTCCAGTACATGTTCACCAACAAGTCCCCATAAGTTTAATTTGTATCATTACACATGATCATCACATGATCATCAATTAAACTTATACTAGTTGTTCATAAGTACTAGGGACGTGGATTATTATAATAAACATATAAAACATATAATAATCCAAGGTGGTTATCTCCATAACAAATGAGAACATGATGTAACGTAAGGCCTTTCTCAAGGGCCTAGGGCATAATCTCCAACACCCACTTCATGCTTTTACAGATGCCGACTGGGCACGTGACTCTAATGACTATATCTCCACTACTGGATATATTGTGTATCTTGGTCGTAATCCACTCTCTTGGAGTTCTCGCAAGCAACGCACCTTGGCTCGTTCCTCGACTGAGGCTGAATACAGGGCTGTTGCTGCCACTACTGCTGAGCTTCTTTGGTTACAAAATCTGCTGCGTGAAATTAACTTTGCTCCCTCTGCTTCGCCTGTTATTTATTGTGATAATTTGGGAGCCACATATGTTGCTTCTAATCCCAAGTTTCACTCTAAAATGAAGCATTTGGGACTGGATTATCATTTTGTTCGTGAACAAGTACAAGCCAACCAGCTCCGCCGTGTCTCTCATATTGCCGGTTCAGATCAGCTTGCTGATCTCCTTACTAAACCTCTTTCCCGAACTCGGTTCCAAGGTTTAACTCTAAAGATTGGTCTTGCCTCGCAGTCGTCCATCTTGCGGGGGCGTGAGAACAATAAAGATGATTCTCCAAATCCTTCTCCTACTTAATTATATATCCTTGACTAATTATCTTTCCTATTTCTATTGTAAATCTAGTTATAGTTAGATTAGGCTTGTTCATATCTAGTACAAAGTTAAGTTCTAATACTTTTGTATATATACTGTGTATACCTATCAATAAGAGATACTCCCTCCGTCCCGGTAGAAGCTTCACCATTTTGAGAGTGCACAGGAATTAAGAAAAATGATGAGTGGGAATTGGGTTGTGAGAGGGAAGAAGTGAGTGGGTATGACAAGTGGGACCCATAGTTTAAATGTGTGAGGGGGAAAAGTTAGTGGGTATGACAAGTGGGGACCACAATTTATGTATGTGAGTGAAGCAATCAACACGACGTCCATTTGGGTAATAAGTGAAGTTTCAAATGGGACGGAGGGAGTATGTTTTTCCTCTCTCAAATTATCTCTGTCAGTGTATATTAAGTTGGGGATAAGTTTGGTTAGTATGTAATTTTTGGATTGATTTTTAAAAGGACATGGATGATTAAAGTTGGGTTTATGATTTCTTTCTTGATGTTATTTATAGGTTGCAGTTGTAGCAGCTCTGTGAATTTAGGGTCAATTGTATTAAAAAAAAAATATATATATATTATAACATATACTCCCTCCGTCCCATTTTAAGATAAAAAAATTCCATTTTGGGCGTCCCAACTTAAGATTCAAAATCTAAAAAAGGAAAGTTTTTTATACTTCTTTATTTAGTGGGCCCTACATGTCATACACACAACAACTATCCACTAACTATTCCCTACCTCACTTTCTCTCTCCCACTCACTTTCTACTAGGGATGACCAAACCAGCCCGGGATCGGAAAACTGGATCGGAACGGGACCGGAGAAGCCCGGAACCGGAGCGAACCGGCGAGTTAACCGGAACCGGTGTAACCAAGGGCCGGTTAAGGTTCACATAAATGGCGAACCGGAACCGGACCGGCGTTTCCATAAAAAAAAATAAAAATCCCTTGTTTTTCAATAAAGTTTAACATGTTTATTCATTATTGTATGATAAATAAAAAAATCCCTTGTTTTTCAATAAATTTTAACCTGTTTATTCATTATTGTATGATAAAAAAATTAAAAAAATGTAGTGTAGAACCGAACTGAAACCGGATTGTGATGACCGAAACTGGCACCGGTGTAACCAAGGGCCGGTTAAGGTTCACATAAATGGTGAACCGGAACCGGAACCGGCGTTGGTCATCCATACTTTCTACACTCACAACACTCTACCCACTTTCTATATTTTATAATAAAAACATTTTTTTCTTAATTTTTGAACCCAAAATTTTTTTTACCCTTAAAATGGGACGGAGGGAGTACTCCCTCCGTCCCATTTGAAGCTTCACCTTTTTACCCAAATGAGTGTCCCGTTGAAAGCTTCATCATTTCTTAAAATGGTAAAAAATGTAGGCCCACTTGTCATACCCACTCACTTCTTCCTCTCACATACATACTTAAATTATGGGACCCACTTGTCATACCCACTAACTTTTCTCTCTCACATATTTAAATTGTAGGCTCCACTTGTCATACCCACTAACTTTTTACCTCTCACAACCCTTCTTACACTCATCACTTTTCTTAATTTGTGTGTCATCACCAAAATAGTGAAGCTTCAAATGAGACGGAGGGAGTATTTTATATAAAAAATATGTTTATTCCTCCCACTCATTCTCTCTCCTATTTTACTTTTATACTCACAACATCAATCAATTTACTATGGGCAATGCTAGGCTTACAAAAGAAGTTTACAAAATGAGGGATACAAGATGTGGTGGCGATATTTTATTGGCTACATCGATAGTGGACCCGGCACACTCTAATTAAAACACCAATGCAATTATGACACCTCATTTTTAGACCACATTTTGTAACCATATTTTATAACTTTATTATTTCCCATTTACTATTCCCACACTCTTTCTCTCTCATACTTTACTTTTATACTCATAACACTTACTCCCTCCGGTCCCAAATATAAGCAAAAATAACTAAAATCACACATATTAAGAAAGTAGTTAAGTTAGTTAATTGTCTTGATTTTATAATAAAAACATGTTAAAATTACTAATATATCCTCATATTAAATGTGTAATAAATGTGCACTTGTATTTGAAAATGAATAATTAAATAGGGGCATTTTTGGTAAGAGAATATTAAATAGTATTGAAATCCCTTAGAGTTGCTTATATTTAGGTCCAAAAAACACCCACTTTTGTTGCTTATAATTGAGTTCGGAGGAAGTATATTACTTCCACAATTTCTTAATCTCGGAGTATTAATTTTGCACTCTTGGTCATGTAACCTGCACTAGTTTCTTTCTAAATGCTTGGGGTGAACTTTCTCCCTCATTTTTTTTTCCTTTTAGTAATTAATTACTCCATCCGTCCCGGTTTAAGGCTCTTAGTTTGACATTACACGCTTATTAAGAAATTAAGACAAATTTGAGTCAACAATAGTAGTAGTATATGGAAGATATAATTGTCCATTCATAAAGCAAGTGAGTGAAAAGTAGATGGGTGAGTGATTTTTTTTGTAATATATGAACTTTATGAGGAAAAAAATGTCCAAAACACTATTTATACTTTGCCATTTAAGGAATAAAACAACTAAAAACCTTAAACTGGGACAAACCAAAAAGGAAAGTAAGAACCTTAAACTGGGAAGGAGTGAGTATTGTATTATAATGTTGTGCAAAAATAAATAGAGTAAATGGGTAAAATAGGGCCAAATTACATTTTACCCCCAACGTATCCACCGATTCCCACTTTGCACCCCCGTTTGAAAAGTCGGTCTCTTTGGTACCTAAGTTTCCAATTTTCCCACTTTGCACCCTTCGTCAAATGGCTGTTAAGAAAACTAACAGACAGTGCCATGTGCATGTCACATGATGGGCATTTTAGTCTTTTGACTTGAGAAAAAGAGGGGTTAAATGTCTTTTATGTATTGTCTTGTTCATACTAGAGCTACCACTAACACCACCCATCACCAGCACCACCGCAGTAACACCACCACCACCACCCACCATTGCCAATCTTCAAAATCGAAACTAAGTGCAGATGGGTTTCTAAAGCATGAACAAACCTAGAGAGGAACAAACCCAGATCAAACTTAGAGTTCGGAACCTAAATCGAAATCAAAATCGAAATCCAAAACAACCACCGCAGTAACACCACCACCACCACCACCCACCATTGCCAATCTTCAAAATCGAAACTAAGTGCAGATGGGTTTCTAAAGCATGAACAAACCTAGAGAGGAACAAACCCAGATCAAACTTAGAGTTTGGAACCTAAATCGAAATGAAAATCGAAATCCAAAACAAAGTGGAACAAACCCAAATCTGGGTTTCTAAACCTAAATCAAAAATCAAATATCAAAACTTAAATCAAACCAAATCAAAATCAGAAAAACCATAGCTAGGGTTTAGATTGAAGTTTCAAATATGAAGTTTTGGAACCTCCATTATTGCTCAAAACCCAGATCTTCTGGGTTTCAACAACTCATATATTGACTGTTTCCTTCATCACCATCATCGAAAATCTCTTCTTCCCCAATATTTTTTGGCATATAATCCCGTTTCCCCTTGCTCCTTACCGTTCAGATTTTGAGTGATGGAGAAAAACCATAGCTAGGGTTTAGATTGAGGGCGTAAAGTTATTAATACCAAGGGTTTCAGCTTAGATCTGGGATTCGTCACCTACATAGTCGAATCTGGTTGTAGGAGATGAAGATTGTGGTGAACTCATAGTTGATTTTGAAGAAGAATGGGGCATGGGGCTACAGGAACGACGAACTGGGTTTAAATTCCGTTTTTCCTTTTTTTTTCTTTATTCTTATTGCCTTGAAACGCCACCGTTTGGTTCCAACGAAAAATAAAAAAGGATTTCATAGTAAAAGGACGAATATGCCCACCACGTGATGAGGCACGTGCTATTTAATGTTAGAAATCTAACGTTTGTTAGCACTGATGACGCCCTGTGAATCTGGGGTCACGGAGATGGAACTCCTATTTAGCTGTCTCTTGATCCTGATCACAACACAGACAAGAAAACCGTTAAGACCAAGGCCGGGTTGGAATCCGGCTTAGTCCCTCGGGTGTGAGAGTAAGATCTCTGAGGAAAACCTAAGTAGAAAGCTTGTGAAAGCCTTGTGTGTGTGAATAGGATAGAGCACGTACCTGGCCCTTGGGGGCGGATAGGAGTATTTATATGAGTAGAAGGAGGAAGTAGGTTTAAGGTACTAACCGCCCTTGTACCGGATGGACACGCGGCAGGTCTTCATTGGTTCGGCCAGGGGAGTGGCTGAGAACGTGGCGTGTTGTCAGGGAATCATGGTTCCACCACCAACCGTTATGGTATGTCAGGTACGAACAGGTAACATCTGTTGTACGTTTGTGACAGCTGGCTACCGCGGGCTCCGGGCATGAGGTTGAGTGATCAACACGGGGCCCTTAGGATAGCGGGAGGCAGAGCTATCTCAGTTATGGTTATCAGGGAGCCCGGAGTTCTCGGGCTTGCTCGCTTGCGGGCTTATCCGGTTCGGAGTAGTCGAACTCGCTTGTACTGGCTTTGAACCGGTTCCGGTCCGGTCTGTGATGCTCGGTCTTATCAGTGGCCCCTAACTCCGAGGGTTAGCTTATTTATGAGCGGCGCGAGGAGTTACATTTCCATGGCTCGGTCCGGGCAAACTGTAGTAAATACGGGCACGGAATACCATGGGACGGGAGTCTTACGATGGTGGTTGACGATAGGACAGTGGGCCCCTCGAGTCAGGCTAGTGACGTAGATGTCAGGTCCTTGATATGACAAGGAGCACGCTCATTAAATGCGAACCGTCATTGGAATTCGAAAAAACTGATTCCCGCCTCTTCGTTTTCTGGGTCTATGCCGGGTCGTTCCGGATTTTTGGACAAAACCCGACCCATTCTGGGGGTATAAATTACCCTAACTGGCTTATTCAAAGACCTTCGGTATTTTTAATCTTTGGCCATCGCTCTTGAGAGAAATATTGCTGATAACGACGTTGATTTGCTTCTTCTGTTTCCTTAACTCGATCGATTTAACAGGTAGTTCTTCCCTTTTTATTTTCGTCGCTGGTTTCTGATTGCTAACTTTTCGCCTTCGGTCCTCTCCACCGTTCATCGGGGGTAGAAACTTAAAACGCCGTGTTTTCATAACTTTTAACATCACGAACCAATCTTTTAACTTTTAACCACCGAGTCTCCGATTTCTTAGCCGGCTAACTTGTCTCTTTCTTAGGAATCCTGGGTCCATCTTTGATTTTATAAATTTTTGTTGAAAAAACCTCTGACTGTGATCATGGATGAACTGGACCTGGGGTGAATGCTCCGTCCGGACCTTTTCGGTTGTTGTCGACGAACGGGAGGGATTTACCGGTACCTGATAAATGCCTGGAAAAGGCTTTCCCTGGATGCTTTTATGACCATAGGGATAGTCTATGAGTGGGACTCTTGGATCCTACCCCTGCTGTGGGAGACAGGTCCCTCAGTCCATTTTGATTCGGGGAGAATGAGGGTAATAGGGGGCGAGGAACAGTTAGGGTTTTTGTGAAAGCGGTTTTAACTCGATTCCCCGATAATGTAGATATGGCTGGTAATGATAGAAGGTTGGTGAGATTAGGTGGAGACCGGGTGTCTGCAAGCGGCTCTAATGCTCAGTCTTGGTTGGATGTCCCTCTGGATGACGACTTGCCCGTTCAAGGCCATGACCGCGACGTTTCCGTGGACGCTGGGGTGATTGAGGTGACCAGCAGCGGGGATGCTTTAGAGCGGGCTGATGATGGCGATGAATTCTTATTGGACGAACCTGCCCGTGATGTCGTGGGAGATGGTTCTTCGGATACTCAATCGGACTCACGCGGGCAATTGGAAAGGTTGGCCCCTGATACTGCTCGCAAGGTCAACTTGCTTCGCTCCTCCGTTAGGATCGTAGATTCCTTTCCTGAGGGCCCTGATAACAGGAGGACCAGTCAAGCAGGTGCGTCTAGCTCTGGGGCGGGTTTGAGGGACGAGAGCGAGGAGGATGATGGTGATGAGTATTTGTCGCAGTTCCGTGTCGACTCCAAAGTATATCTTGTCTACGGTCTTATTGAATACGAGTCTCTTATGGGTGGGAAGTCAATGACTCCTCCCTTGATCCGGGCCGAGAACCTTGCCTGCATTTTCTACCCGGCTCAGTTCGAAAATGGGCTGCGCCTTCCTTTGGATCCATTTATTTGTGAATTTCTCGAGTTCACCCATTGCCTCCCTATGGACTTGACCCCGAATGCCATTCGCTATCTGGTGTCCTTTATAGTCGTAAGCCGCATGTTGGGGTATGAGCCTTCTTTGTCCGCGCTCCATATTTACTTCACCCATCAAGTCACTGCGGGCTGCTTGAGCTTAAAGACCAAACCGCGGTCTGAGAAGATTTTTTCCGCTGCTACTAACAAGTTCGATCAGTGGCAAAGATATCCCTTCGTTATTCAGAACCGTTTAGGCTGGCCGTTCCCTCGCCCTGACAATTTAGCACCGATTTCGATGTCCCGCCAAAATTTTCCTGATCCGGAAAAAGACCGAGATCTGAGCGCGGCGATGGAGGCCTATCTTGCGCGGTTTACGAAGAGGGTTACCCTGGATGACCAGTCGGTTGTGGAGACTCCTCAAGTTTACGATGTCTCAGCAATTATTAGCGATGAAGAGCTCCTGACCTTCGCCGGGGTGGCCCCGAGGCGCGTTTCTGGCCCCGAGCCTAGGGTTATCATGGCCCCTCTGGTGCGAGATCCTGATTGGAAATTTCATCAATTATTTGCTTTCCTTTCTGATTGCTCTGCCTGTAATTCGGGGGAGACTTGTCCAGACCCTGGTTTACTCGGTCTCTTTCATTGTACACTTTCATACTATTTTCTTGTCTTTTTCCGCTTTGTTTTTATCTATCTGACTGCTATTCTTGTTCGCAGATCCAACCGACACGATGCCTCCCAAATCCGCAGCCGAAATCAAGGTCGCGGCCAGGAAAGCCACAGCTCTTGAAAAGCAAAGGAGAGCTGATGCTATGAAAAGGGTGGAGGCTCCTGGGGTCAAGATCCCTGTCACGGACAAGGTTGATAAGTCCGGAGCGGTGGTTTCTCAGCCGCAACTGACCCGGAACCTGCCTCCGAATCCCCGCCAAGGCGCTGGCCGCGGTAAAACTGTGATTGGAACCGGCCACTCTTCCCAAGATTCTGGCGTAGGTCTATCTGCTCCCGAGCCCACGAAGAAACGCTCTGCTATCGGGGATCCAACGTCCCCTCAGAGGGATAAATATCAGAGGGTTGGCTCTTCCTCCAGCGATTTTACGGTCTTATCTCCTTCGAGAGGGACCCTATGCTCCAATTTGTTTCCGGTGGAGTCAATTGAGGATAGAGAGCGCGCCCGGGAGTTCGGGCTTAAGATAGACAAGGCCCCTGAGGTGTATGGGGTGGATCTCCATAGCCGCCGGAGCGCTAATGCCTATGTTGGTGATGGGATGATGCACCGTCTCTATTTTCCAGATTATCAACAGAAGGTTTTGGCTGCTTCGAATCCTATCGCCGCCGCGGGCAACGTGGGCCTGTATTTGACCGAGGTTCGTTTTTGACTTGGATTATATATCGCGCTTCTCTCCGCACCGTAGTCTAATCACACTTGCTATTTGCAGATTGCCAACGAGGTTATCTATCTGCGGACTCAACATGAGGCTGATGCCGCCGTGATCGCGGCGAGGAATACTGAGCTGATGGCGGCGAGGGAGGAGATCCAAAAGTTGACTAAGACTGTGGAGAGCGCTGGCCAGGAATTAAAGAGCAAAGATGCGGAGGTCGTTAACGCGGCCAATGAGGTATCTAAATTGAGTAGTGATCTGGCAGTTGCTCGAGAAGCCAAAGAGCGGGCTGAGGCTGAGAAGGCGAGTGTTGATGCTCGCAATACTGAGCTCCTGAGGTCTTTGGAGGTGGAGAGGAAGAAATCCGAGGAGCTGTCCAACAGAGTGGACGAGCTGGACGGTAAACTTCTTGACCAAATGCCCTATGAGAATGAACGAGAGCGGGTCTTGGAGGAGGAGAGGGGCAAGGCGGTTACTGAATTCAAAGAGTCCGCAGAGTACTCCGAAAAATTATCCGTCGCGGGCAATGAGCAGTATGAACAGGCGGTGCACACTATTGCCCGGAATCTGGCGGCCACGGGGAAATATACTGCTCAAGAGATCACTATCATTTGTTCTATCGTGGCCACGGATCCGGAATGCTTTAATGGTCATTCCTTAGTGCCTTTTGCCGATCATCAGCTTGAGTCCTTGCCCGAGTCAGTTCGGAATGCTCTGCCTCCGGTTTCACCTGTAACCGTTCAACCCTTGATCAAAATGATAGATGACTTGCGGTTTACAGGTGATGAATCCGCCTTGTCTCTGGCCGCGACTTTGGAGAAGGTATTTGGCCCTAATGGCCCCTTCGTCGAAGTTCTTCCCTTTTCAACTTTTGTCTCCGCTCTAGCCGAAGCCTCTGAAGCTCTGGCTCGTTCTGCAGCTGACCATACTGCCTCTGATTCTGTTCCAGAAGTGGAAGTCAACCCGCCGCCGGCCAGTTGAAGATCAGACCGGGCTGCGTCCTGGGGCCTTTTTGTAATAGTATTAGATTCCATGAACTTCAACATTTGAATCCATTTTGATCTGATTTTGTAATGTATTTAATTGCTCTTCTTTTGATCCCCATATCTCCTTGTCATTTACTTTCGTTGTATTTTATTGCCCTTTTTGCTGGCTGCCTTGGAATTGCCAAGCATTTATTGTTCTTTCTTGAACACTTTGTTTGGTATTCATTATTATTTCCCTCGGCGGGCTTACGGTCTAGCTCGAGGGCGTATGACCGTGCATCGTGCATGAAGATTAATGCGACGGTATTTCCCTTGACGGGCTTACGGTCTAGCTCGAGGGCGTATGACCACGCATCGTTCATGAGGATTCATGCAACGGTATTTCCCTTGGCGGGCTCACGGTCTAGCTCGAGGGCGTATGACCGCGCATCGTGCATGAGGATTCATGAAGATCTTTTGTTTCAATGGGACAAACATAATATTATTGATCTTTCATCTTTTTTCCGCTCATAGAGCCGTACATCAAAATTACAATGCATAAGATAGAAAATAAGCGGATTTCTAATAACAGGGGGGGGGAATACAATCTTCAAGGGTAATACTTCTTCAAGTGGTCGTTGTGCCAAGCGTTCTTTAAGTCCTTCCCTTCTTTGGTGAGGAGTCTGTAAGTCCCTTCTTTGATTACGCGGGCAATCTGATAAGGCCCTTCCCAGTTGGGCGAGAGCTTGTTATACCCGGGCTGTCTCCCCGTGACTTCGACTTTTCTCAAGACCCAGTCTCCCACGGAAAATGACCTCTTGTTCACCCTTTTGTCATGATGGACTTTGGCCTTCTGTTTATAATTGACCATCTTTGCTCGTGCTTCTAACCGTTTTTCTTCCAGAAGGTCTAAGTCTTTTCTCCGGGCTCCCTCATTCCTTGTTTCATCAAAATGGGCGACTCTGTAGGTGGGTAGGGCTGCCTCTACAGGCGCGACCGCCTCTGATCCATATGTCAAGGAAAAAGGAGTCTCTCCCGTTGAGTTCCTCGTTGTGGTTCGGACAACCCATAGAGCAGTACTGAGCTCTTCCATCCAGCGACCACTCATTCCCTTCAAATTTTTGTGCAAAGCGGTCATAAGCAACTTATTTGCGGCCTCGGCCTGTCCATTTCCCTGCGGTCTTGCGACGGAGGATTGCCGATGTTCTACGTTGAGTCTCTTACATTCCGCCGTAAACTTGCTTTGGAACTGGGGTTCATGATCGGAGACGATAGCCCGTGGCAAACCAAACCGACAGAATATATGGTCGTGGATGAACTTGATAATAGTTGCTTCAGTCGTGCTGGTTAGTGCCTTCGCCTCTACCCATTTTGTGAAATAATCTACTGCGACCACTACCATTTGCGCTCCGCCGGGCGCTTTGGGATAAAGCCCAATCAAATCAATCCCCCACATATCAAATGCCCAAGTTGGGACTACCAGGCTCTGCTCCGTGGATGGCTGCCTTGGTATGTTGGCGAATCTCTGGCATTGATCACATTTGCGGACATATTCATCTGCATCTTTTTTCATTGTCGGCCAGTAATACCCGAGGAATCTGATTTTATCGGATAGTGTCCGGGCACCAGGATGCCCTCCGCACACGCCCTCATGAACTTCGTATAACAAGTTGGTAATGGTCTCGGATTTCACACACCTCAGCAGGGGTTTGGTAAAAGACCTTCGGTAGAGCACGTCGTCAATGACCGTGTATCTAGCGGCTTGTCTCCTCAAAACTTTTGCTCGATCCGGATCGCTGGGAAGGATCTCCTTCTCTATGTATTGCATAATCTCGTCTACCCAATCCTTCTCGGGCTCTCCTATTTGGTGGATCTCTACCCTGTCAATGGCCGGGCGTTACGTAAATTCTATCCAACAGTCCACGCTAAGCTTTGCAATGTCTTCGTTTGTAATTCTCGAAAGCAAGTCCGCCTCGGAGTTTTCAGCCCGGTTAACTTGGGTCAGCTCATGGTACTCGAATTCCCTCAACAGGTTTGCTGCAAGTTCCTTGTATTTGAGCAGCACCGGGTGATTTGTCTCATATTCCCCTTTGACCTGATTTACCACTAGCTGTGAGTCGCTCTTCACGATCAAATTAGAAACCTTCATGTCCCGGGCTAGCTCCAAGCCCGCTATCAATGCCTCGTACTCGGCTTGGTTGTTGGAAACCGCGAACTTAAACCTCAAGGCTCGTTTAAACCTTTGACCTTCTGGGGAGATCAATAGGATTCCGGCGCCACTAACAGTTTTTCCAGAGGATCCGTCAACGCTTAACGACCAACAATTCTCCGGTCTTTCCCCATCATCCATGGCCTTCTTGCCCCGTTTTTTCTTTGCTTTATCGGGCTGGACTTTGTCCGCTTCGCTTTCCTTTACTTCAAACGTAGTTTCTGCCACAAAGTCCGCCAGTGCTTGTGCCTTGATGGTCTTTCGTGGGGAGTAAGTAATTTGGAACTCAATCAGTTCTATAGACCATGACAGCATTCTTCCCGAGGATTCGGGCTTGTGGAGCACTTTCTTCAGCGGGGTATCCGAATAAACCGTGATTGGGTGGGCGATGAAGTATGCCCGCAGCTTCCGAGCGGCTATAAGCAAGGCGAAAGCCAGCTTTTCAATTTTCAAGTAGCGCCCTTCTACCGCGGATAGTGCCTTGGAGATATAGTACACGGGCTTCTGAAGGTCGTCTTCTTCCCTTACCAAAACCGCAGCCACAGCGTGATCTGTTGCGGCCAGGAAAACGTAGAGTTCTTCACCCAAAACGGGGCTGCTCAACAGCGGCGGCTTTCCCAGGTAAGATTTTATTTGCTCAAAAGCATTCCGGCAGTCCTCGTTCCATTCAAAACCCTCCTTTTTTCCTCCTTTCAAATTTTTAAAGAAAGGTAGGCATTTTTCTGCTGACTTGGCGATGAACCTCCCCAGGGCCGTGATGCGGCCATTCAGCTTCTGTACCTCCTTAACACATCTGGGGGGTTGCATGTTTATTAACGCCATGATCTTCTCCGGGTTTGCCTCTATCCCTCTCTGGTTCACCATGAAGCCCAAAAACTTCCCTGCCTTTACTCCAAAGGCGCATTTGGATGGGTTAAGTTTCATATTGATTCTCCGGAGGCTGGTGAAGGTTTCTGCCACATCGATATCATGAGAGGTTTCCTTGGTCTTGATAACCATGTCGTCGATGTACGCTTCCAGGTTTCGGCCCAACTGATCGTCGAACACAATTCCCACCATTCTTTGATATGTACCGTCCGCATTCTTGAGGCCGAACGGCATGTTGTTGAAAGTGTAAGTTTTGCCCGCACCGTAAAAAGCGCAGGACGGAACATCGGCCTCCTTCATTTTGATTTGATGATAGCCCGAGTATGCATCTATAAAGCTCAATACCCTATGGCCGGCGATAGAGTCTACTAATTGATCGATCCGGGGAAGAGGGTAACAATCCTTAGGGCACGCCTTGTTCAAATCGGTGAAATCCACGCACATTCTCCACTTTCCATTTGCCTTGGTTACCATGACGACGTTGGCTAACCACCTCGGATATTTGATCGGGCTTATGATTCCTGCTTTCAGCAGCTTATCTATCTCGATTCTGATCGCCGCTTTCTTCTCTGGTGAAAAGTATCTTTCTTACTGGAGGACTCGGGTAAATGTGGGATCGATATTCAGTTCGTGCTCGATCACCTCTCTGCTTATACCCTCCATATCCTCTATGGTCCAGGCGAACACGTCTAGGCTTCTTCTCAACAATTCTATCAACACCTTCCTTTCGTCTGCGGGGATCTCTAGCCCGACCTTTATTGTCTGCTCGGGGTATGGCAGATTTATGACCACATCTTCCAAGGCATCATTGGGGCGAATATCTGCCATTTCTCGGTCATGCAGCGAATCAATTACAATATTAATGTGCTCGGTTTCTGCGGCTACACGGCGGGCTCTCCTGCTTCACTTGAATTCTGCCCTTGTAGAGTGGAAAGACAACGACCCGATCATGGCCGCGCCTGCGACCTCCTTTTCACTTGCTTTGGCCTTTTTTGCCTCCCTCGGGCTTCCCTGTCTTTGCCTTGCTGCGCTTTCCTTCCTTTTCCTCTCTATTACTTTGAGGAAGAGCTCGGGCTTATTCTCAATACACGCGATCCCCGCGGGGGTGCTGAACTTGATTTTTTGGTGAGGGATCGAGGCCACTATTCCAAGGGCGGCTTGTGCGGTTACTCCCAAGATTGCGTTGTATTGGGATTTCAGATCGATCACCATGAACGTGACACGGGCTATTTTCTCGAACGGCCTCTCTCCAATGGTCACTTCGAAGTCAATGGTCCCTTTTGCGTAGACCGTATGATTCGTGAACCCTTCCAACAAGCCCGCATATGGGGTTAAGTGCGCCTCGGACATCCCCATTTCTTCTAAACAATGGAAGTAAAGTATGTCCCGTGAAGCCCCGGTATCAATGAGGACTCTTCCAATGTCCGCCCTTCCTATAGCCATTTTGATTGTTAACGGTTGTGTTGAATGAAAAAGGGTGGATGCCAGTTCACTCCTTCTGAAACCGATCATTTCCTCTTGCTCGGGCGGATAAGTGGGTATCAGGAATACTTTTTCCAGTCGTCTGATCTGGGCGGAAAGCTGGGTATTGCTTGGGGCTTCCTCTCCTATGTACTGGATGTCATAACGTCCTTCCCCGTCTGCATCATTGTCTCTGACGTATTGAACATTTCCCCGCGGGGCTTCTCCGCTACTGCTGGACCCCGTGATCCATTTCTTCAATTCCCCGGCCTCTACCTTTTGCTGTATTATTTTCTTTAACTGGAAACAGTCATCCGTAGTATGCCCGTGGCTTTCATGGTATCCACACCATTTCTTTTTGTTCGCCTCGTAAGGCTTCCTCTCCAGTGGAGGTGGTGGAGGCAAGGCTTCTGCCCGCAATATCTCAGTTCTTGGTGCGATCAAAGGGGTGAAAGCACTGTCATCGCCTCTTTTAAAATTGAGCATGCCCCTCGGTTTGCCTCTTCCTCGGCCACCGTTGTTTCCCGCGTAGCCTGAGTGATGGCGAGGATCATGGGCGGGCTCGATTCTTTCCCTTACGCTCCTGCGTGCGTCAGCCATAAATGCGGGCTCTACTCCGGCCATAGCGATCGCCCTGTTATACATCTCTTCTGTCCCCTCGGGTTTTCGGCAAGCAAACTCCTGCCTCAAAGTATGGGATGTTAATCCCCCTAAGAAGCACAGTTCGATGTCGTTCTTTGTTAAATCCACAATCTGCTCGGTCATTTTCCGGAACCGAGTGATGTATGCCTTCGTGTTCTCCCCGGGATATTGCTTAACGCCACACAGGTCCGATTTTGGTCTTGCGGCCTCGTAGCTGCAGATAGAGCGCGGTTTATGGGCCAATAACCATCCCAACGCCTTGCCTTTAAATGTGGAGGCGAGGGCTTTGCACTTCACGGCCTCATCTGTTGAGAACAGAGCCATCTGCCCTTCAAATCGCCCAACATGGCTTTTTGAGTTAGATGAGCCGTCATACGCGTCTAGCGTGGGCACCTTTCCTCTTTGGATCGGGGAATCACTGATCCATGATGCGAAAGCGTCCATGGGTCCAACGCACTTTGTTACGTTTTGCTTGGACTCCCATAACTCCGCGATCATTCTTTGGAACTTTTGATCCATTATGTCCCCCGTTTTTTTACGGTTTCTGTAATTTTATCATCATTTTTAACAATTGCCTTTCCTTTAGATTGGCCTCTAGTCTTTCTGGGCTGTGATTCTCCCTCCCACTCTCCACTTCTTCCTCCCCTCTCTCCTCGTCATCATCTACGAGGATTGTCCGCTTTTTTCCTCCTACAATCCTACTGGCCCTGCTCTTAGAGCCTGTTAGATCATGGGTTTTTGAATTTTCAGGGGGGCTTCCAACATTGGTCTCGGCGTTGAACAGCTCCTCCAGGGCTAGATTCAACTGAAGCCCTTCCGCTACCAGGTTTCGCCTGTCCGTCAGGATCTGGATTTTCTTCTGGATTTGATCAGGGGTGAGGGGAGTGACGGGAGTTTTTTGAGTTTTGAGAGCTTTAGAGGTTTCTATACGATCTCTCAGATCTGCCTCTCTCCTTGCCCTTTGAGAAGGGGTATAGGAGTTGCCACTAAGAGTCTTATTTCCCAGTCTGGCAAAGACTGATCCCTGGGGCACTTGTCCCGAAGGGCTAGCATTTGGGTTCACTTCTTTCCCAGTCATTTTGAAGATTTTGTACGTCAAGAATCAACAGAAAAGACGGGATACCCTTTTAGAACCGTGAAAGACGGAAGAGCTAGATGAGGATTTGGAATGAATTAGATTGGAAAAGCAAACGAAGCAAGAAGATTGCACTGGGAAGATTTTCGTTTCCCGGCAATGGAACCACTGATGATGCCCTGTGAATCTGGGGTCACGGAGATGGAACTCCTATTTAGCTGTCTCTTGATCCTGATCACAACACAGACAAGAACACCGTTAAGACCAAGGCCGGGTTGGAATCCGGCTTAGGCCCTCGGGTGTGAGAGTAAGATCTCTGAGGAAAACCTAAGTAGAAAGCTTGTGAAAGCCTTGTGTGTGTGAATAGGATAGAGCACGTACCTGGCCCTTGGGGGCGGATAGGAGTATTTATATGAGTAGAAGGAGGAAGTAGGTTTAAGGTACTAACCTCCCTTGTACCGGATGGACACGCGGCAGGTCTTCATTGGTTCGGCCAGGGGAGTGGCTGAGAACGTGGCGTGTTGTCAGGGAATCATGGTTCCACCACCAACCGTTATGGTATGTCAGGTACGAACATGTAACGTCTGTTGTACGTTTGTGACAGCTGGCTACCGCGGGATCCGAGCATGAGGTTGAGTGATCAACACGGGGCCCTTAGGATAGCGGGAGGCAGAGCTATCTCGGTTATGGTTATCAGGGAGCCCGGAGTTCTCGGGCTTGCTCACTTGCGGGCTTATCCGGTTCGGAGTAGTCGAACTCGCTTGTACTGGCTTTTAACCGGGTCCGGTCCGGTCTGTGATGCTCGGTCTTATCAAGCACCAGGGTGCAAAGTGGGAAAAATTGGAAACTTAGGTACCAAAGAGACCGACTTTTCAAACGGGGGTGCAAAGTGGGAATCGGTGGATACTTCGGGGGGGTAAAATGTATTTTGGCCGTAAAATGGTGGAATTACTTTGCAAACATAGTTGTCACACGTGCACTGCATGTGACCATCATTCTCCTAGATACGGTTGATTTCCGTTGTTTGCCACCGTCGTCGGCCACCATTGAAACCTCCGTTTTCTCCCTCCTCTTCCTCGGTTTTCTTTCTCCATTAACGACAAGATACTACTAATTAACTCCGCCATCCCTAAATATGCTTCAAAATTGCACTAAATCACCTTGAAAAAGCTCCGACATTTGCAATTACAGCAACAATGGCTGCTTCTGGTTCAGTCTCATATCGCCTTGACCTAGATAAATTCAAATTCAATCCTGACTCCTTCACCTCACTCTGCGCTTGTCAATCCATTCGTCCGGTTAATATCTAAGCATGATATACATTGTGGGTGCCCTCTCTATCACCTTAAGGTTTTAGAGGAGTTGGTTACTTAACATGGTATTAGAGCTCTTGGTTTGGCAAGGTCAAGGGTTCAAATCTTCCCGCTTGCATTTCTCCTATCCACGTATGCACGTGAGGGGAAGTGTTAATATCTAAGCATGATATACATTGTGGGTGCCCTCTCTATCACCTTAACGTTTTAGATGAGTTGGTTACTTAACACGTCCATCAAGAACCCTAATTTTGACCAGACCCGCTTTCCCCAATTTCAAGCTCCGGCTCTTTTTCAATGGATCATCAGGAATTGTTCGTGTTCACAGGTGTGGATTAGTTTCTTAAAGATTACCTGTTCGTCTAAATCCCGATTGGAACATTTTGGGGATTCTGGAAAAAAAAAAAAAAAAAAAAGAGGTAAATTTTGCATGGCAATATTTGTTAATTCAAGGAAGCACTTGTGTGGTGAGAATGTTTTAAGTTATTTTTCTGCATGGTTTTGATTGTTTGGTAAAAATGTGGGATAATTAAAGTTTGTTACTTTCATGATGGTAGTAGCAATGTGAAGGAAAATGAAATTAATAATGAAACCTGAGATTCTTTGGAATAAATGTTCTATAGCAGTCCTCGATTTTCTAATCATAATGCTTCCCAAGATCTGGTCAAACAAAAAAAAAATCTCGAATTAATGTGTCGCGGTAGTTAATGATTACTGTATGAAGGAGGATTCAGCTGTCCAGCACCAACAGAAATCAAGTCAGTTGAAGAAAAGAGTTTTTTTTTGGACTTAGAATTGGGCTTTCTACTGGAGGTGTGGTATTGGCTGGAGGATGGGTTTTTGCTGTAGCTGCTGCTGTCTTTATTGCTGCAAGGGAGTACTTTGAGCTGGTTCGTAGTCGTGGAATTATTGCTGGAATGACTCCCCCTCCTAGATATGTATCGCGTGTTTGTTCTTGTGTCTCCTTTCTTATGCCTATATTTCCTCTGTAAGGTTCATACACATACTTCTTGTTATTGTGTCATTACTCCCGAGTACTCATTTGATTTTCTTGATATAATTTACCTGCGTGGATTTTATGCTTGAACTTTAAAGCATGTGGATCTGGTAATGAGAAGTTGCTTTTGTTGTTCAAGTGTATAATAATTCATGAAGTGCATGGATAACTGCAATTAACATGCTTACTGAGTGGCCAAGGTGTAGTTGTCTTTGAAACATGTCCAAATGATGATTAAAATTATAGTATGTTGAGTCCTCTTGATACCCATAATTGATATAGAAGTGCATTGTGTTGAACAAGATTTATAAGGTTTTGACTTGGATTTTTTGGGAGAAGTTAGATTTTTTGAGACATTCTAGCTTTTATATGACTTTGGTACAGGCTATCTTTCGTCTTTTCAATGTGTGTAATTTTCATAATCTAATGAAAGATCCGGAGAATGATACCTTGAGACAGATAATAAATATTCACGTTGGCATCTCTCCATAGCTTGTTGAGGCCCCTTGAACTCGTAATTAATGGATTTGATTGCTGGAGGGATTTGAGTTTTCTTAGGGATATTACATGCCGTCATGCATGTAGCGTAGGCCTTTTTTCATTGAGGAGTTAGAAGAATATTGTAATGTCAACACATGAAACCTTCTTTATTGTAAAGCTAGACACTAGATATGTCTTATAATCTTGATGTACGGGATGCCAAGGGTATGTTTGGCAACTCAATACTAAGCCATGTCATTGTAATTGGAAGAGTAATTTTTATTCTGCTCATTTTTCTCTTTCAAGTTTAAATCTAGGGCTTGTAATTGTGGTTGTCAAACATACCATGAGTTTGATTTTGCTTTAATTCATCTCGGTTGCACACATGAAGACACCAACTCTTGATCTGCTTGAAGTTAATACGTCAAATGCCATTTTTGCTGTATAATTTATTCAAATGAACTCCTCCCTCCGTACCTAAATGAATGTCCAAATTTCATTTTAAGAGACGTTCTAACAATAGCTGTTTTTTATACATTTTAGTGGTGAAGATTCATATATATACTTGTAATCCTCTTTCCTAACATGTTAGAGCAATAACAAGACTTGATAAGAAAAGCGAGCGATCACAAGAACACCAATTTACGTGGTTCACCAACTTGGCTACGTCCACGGGGAGGGGAGAGAATATTATTATCAATCTGGAGAAACGATTACAAGATCTCACTATTACTGCTACACGAATTTTGATCACAAAATTCCTAACTGTGTAACTGTAGAATTACAGACCTTGCTCTGAGCACTCTAATAATTTGTCTATGACAATCTGAGGTGTGATTTTAATCTAAACTACTGGCATCTATTTATACTAGTAAAGTTTATCTCAAAATCTCTTAGGAACTTGGAAACCTAGTCCAAAACTGACTTGGAAACCTAGTCCAAAACTGACTTGGAAACCTTCCTTCTGCGCTCTGTCCCGGAATTACGAAATCTCTCTGTTGTTTAATCCTTTAACTCGGCGTCTCAAATTCAAAGGCATTAACCCAACATAACATTTAGTTTTGCAAGTATAAAGAGACTAGTGAAAAAAACGGTAAAAAAACATTTAGGGACAGTTTTTTTTTTTTTTTTCCAAAAAAGACATTCATTTTGGGGAGAAAAAAAAATGAAAATGGACATTCATTTAGTGACAGATGAACTAGCATAAACAGCAAGACACTATATTTTAGAGAACCAGGATACCACTGCTCAGGAATTTCAGTAGTTAAGTTTGGGTGAGCAGGTGTTTGGAGAAGTTTCTCCCTCAGTTTGTTTATTTCTTTATTTTTTTAAATTTGAAGCATAGTTGAAATTCGTTCTTAAGCTTTTTACTACTGTCTATTTTCCTTCTGTTACTGATTATTGACTCTAATGTACTGTCAGATATGTGGGACAAATTGATGTTTCCGTGACCTCTGCTGCATTTGTCGTTGCTATGGCATTGCTCTTGCAGAGAGGAAATCCTCGTTTTGCTCAGCTCCAGTAGTGCCATGTTTGGTCTATTTTATTGTGGTTATCTTCCTTGTTTCTGGGTTAAGCTTTGATGTGGTTTGGCAGTTCCGGCCCTGAATATCAGTAAGATATTTGGCCTAATTAGTTATTCTGTTTCTTCACTTTGCTGTGTACTTTTATGCATTTGGACTCACTTAAGTTTATCTCACATGCTCTCGGAATGTGGTAAAATATTTGCTAGTTTCTTTGTCACTTAAATTCTGCTTGAAGTAAACTAGAATTAAAAAAAAATGAAGGCTAAACAAGCCAAAAGGCTGAGGGGCTCTAGAGTAATTTACCTCATATTATTAGCAGCAATGTTTTTTTTTTCTTTCATTTTTATTTAAAGCATCATTCTAGAATTGGAATGTGAAGAACCATTTTATGTTTTCATTAGAAATTAGGTATAGGGTCTCCTATCTCTTTTTACACTGGTTTGATAGTATAATATCAAGAAGTGATCTCACCATTCACATGGTTTGAAGTATTCAGTTTGAGGTTGTTTTTACTATTTTTTTTTTTATAATTTTCTGAATTGGTGGAATTTGGTTTTTGTTTGGAAATGGCAACTTGTGATCGTTTTGGTGTCCGTAGTTTCTCACGATTGATTGGCCACTAGTTATATGATGTTCATGTTACCAAAATCATTAGTATTGTTTACTCCCTCTATTTCAAAATACATGTCGTTTTAGACTTCTCTACACATATTAAGAGAAATGCAATTAATACATATAAAATAAGCTTATGTACCCCTAAAAGAATCCAATTACCCAGGCCATGAAATGTTTATACAAGAGATACAGGTCACAGTTAATGAATAAGGGATTAATTGCTATACAAGAGCGAAGATTTCTTGGAAATAGTAAAACATCAAGTATATTGAAACCAAAATCTAACCCCTAAAACGACATGTATTTTGAAACAGAGGGGTACTAAAAGTACTAAATGTGTTTATCTTGGTAGGACTGGGAGCAGCCTGGCCTGTGCTTCTTGGTGGGCAAGCTTAGTGGACCATGGGACTTGTTGCGGCTTTGATATCCATTAGCAGCATCATTGCAGCTGCTGATATATTCGCCTTTGTTGGAGGCAAGGTAGTCCGTCCTCTTCTTCTGGCATTGATTGTCGGACCATCTCTTTTTGTCAATCATTTCATTCGCTTGATGCTTTTTATGAACGGTGGGTGTAAACTAATTGGAATGGACTCAATTCTTTTTCCTAATCTGTGAACTCCCTTAAAAGGGACTCTTAATTTTATGAACAGCGGGATAACTATTTTATGTGATTGTGTTTATAGAAAGCTGTCTCTTGTACATGACGACCCGTCTGAAAACTCAATCCTTTAATGAAAGTCTAGGTCTTTAGGCATTTCTCTAACCCCACCTCCACCCACACTTTTTTTCTTCCCGTTAAGTTGGAGTACTCGGAAAATGGAGTAGTTTATTTACTGATAAGAGTACAAGCGGTTCTTCTTATGTTTCAAACAGTCTATTTGGTCAAGACCTTATGTGTGTAACTGGTTATGATGGTTGCGATATTGTAAGTGTGGCTATTTTAGCACACACGATTTTATTTTAATTTGTGTTAATTTTAGGATTTATGTCTTTCTTTATTTTAGGTAAAATTGTAAATATCTTTTTATTATTTTTATTTACTAACATATTAATTAGTTTCCTAGTTTTTGTGTATCTCTTTTAATTTTTGTAGATATCTTTTACTTAGATTTGGAAGCTATAATTTAGGAAAGGATGGAGTGTATCTTCACAAGGATTGCTCTCCAAGACTCATACGGATTCCATCTTTACACGGCTTTGGGATTGCACATCTTATAAAGAGAGAAGCCGTTCCATTTCATTCTTAACGATTTTCTGAGAAAAAAATTCTGATTTCTCAAGTCATCTTGAGTGCTTTAGTAATAGAGTTCTTTTGTAATACAAGTTCTTCTATAGAACTTGTTTTGAGTGTTTTAGTGTTTTCATATTTGGTCTCTTCTCTTAATTTATTCTTTGTAATCGATCATAACAGTTTTTATCAAGGAGAAGTTTTGTTGTCTACAGCGAGTTGCTGTAGATGTGTTAAATATTTCGTTTTTACGTTTTTATTCCGCTGCAAGTCAGTTGGTGTAATCTGTGGTGACTTCACACTACGATTCACACCATACTCTGTTTATTGTCCGACCATCCTAGCTATCTAAACTTTCAATTGGCACCAGAGCCTCCACTCGACATACTGAGTGAGATCCAGAAAGGATAGTCATTATGGAAGGTCAGTTAAGTCAGTATCGTCCACCTGTGTTGGATGGTACAAACTATGCCTTGTGGAAATCCAAAATGCGTCTGTACATCAAAGCGATTGATGAAAGAGCATGGCGGAATATCATAGTTGCCTAGACTCCTCCAAGGATTGAAAGTAAGGCCGCAGAGGGTGAAACCTCTGAAGAAAAGGTCTACATTTTTAAACCGGAGAAAGACTGGACAACTGATGAAGTAACCCTAGCAAATTATAATTCCAAAGCTTTGGGTGCCATATCTAGTCATGTGGATGAAGACATGTACAGACTGGTCACCAATCAAAGCGTTGCCAAAAATGCTTGGGATATTCTTCAAGCTCATTGTGAAGGAGATGAAGGAGTGAAAGGCACTAGGTTGAGGATTCTCATGACTAGGTTTGAAAACCTGAGAATGTCAGACACTGAAGATATCAAAAGCTATTCGGCTAAAATCAAAGATATCTCAAATGAGTGCCTCTCCCTAGGTGAGCCTATCTCTAATGCTAGGTTAGTAAGTAAGTTACTCAGAACTGTTACAGAAAAGTTTAACATAAAAATTGCTGCTATTGAAGAAGCCAATGACACTGCTACCATGGGTTATAACTCTCTCGTTGGCAAACTAACCATGTTTGAAATGAACTTGGCTATTCAACAGCAACACAAAGCTGAAAGTAATGCTCTTGCCGAAGCTCTTTCCAAATCCTCTAAAGTTTCTAAAGAAATTGTAGAAATCTCTAAGGAAATTGACAAATCAAATTTCGAAACAGAAGATGTGGCTTTTCTCACAAAAAAATTTGCATCTTTTTTAAAGAATAAACGTGATAGTAAATTTTCATCTGAAAGCCTAAACAATTCTGATGAGGATACTGGAAATGCTTTTAAAAAGTCTAGAAATTTTAACAAAAAGAAATCAGATTTCGTTCAATGTAGAGCCTGTAAAGGCTTTGGTCACTATGCGAATGAGTGTGCCAACACTTTGAAGAAAAGGGGGATGAGCTTAAATGCGACCCTGAGTGATACTGAGGATGATGATGAGTATGCATTCCTTGCAGAAATTGATAATTCATCTCAAAATCACGAACATCATTCTGGTGTTACTTCAGGTGTGTTCACACCAGAGATCACATCCTCAGACTCTGAGTTTAAATGCTTTAATTCGTCTATATCTGAGAAACCAGAGGATGAAGAGGAATGTGATGGTAATTTTGAGGAACTTCATGAAGCTTACACTGATCTTTTCGCCGATTGGCAAAAACGGGTTGAAAAACTTGGTGTTTTTGAAAAAGTCAATGAGAAACTCTCAGCTGAAATCACTTCCTTAAAATCTGAACTTGAGAGAGTTTCCATTGATAATGATAATCAAAAGGATTCCATAGCCAAACTCGAGGTCATGCTCACAAAGCGTGATGTTGAACTCGAGAAAGTTAAAGCTGATTTTGAAAAAGCAAATGAAACTTTTACCAAGTTAAACAATGGCAAAGCTAAACTTGAAGAGGCTTTAAATATTGGAAGCCATTCTAAAAATGACCTTGGCTATGGATCCAATTTTGTGAAAGAAGGTGAAGAGAGATCGGAATCAAAATCTTTTCAGAAAAGAGAGTCTAGACCTAGGAGAAAAAAATATGTGAGCCACTATTGCTTTGCTCCTGGGCACATCAGACCGTTTTGTTACCAAAGAATTCATGACCTTGGGGAATCTGGTTCCCAGATGGGTGTTAGAATGAACCCACATCGCCAGAAATCTGGGCGATTCGTGTGGGCTGAGAAGAAAGGTGAGGAGTGTAAGGTTGTTTTGACTTCTCAAAAGAGTAGTGTGTCTAGCTCTTGGTATTTTGACAGTGGGTGCTCAAGGCACATGACAGGTAAAGCTGAATTCTTATCTGATTATTCTCCTATGAATGGAGGAAATGTGAAATATGGAGGTGGCGGCATAGGTAAGATTGTTGGGAAAGGAACTTTGAATGTTGATGGTATGCCTAATCTCCATAATGTCCTCCATGTTGATGGCCTCAAAGCAAACCTCATAAGCATTAGTCATTTATGTGACGATGATATGCATGTGAAGTTTGACAAGCAAATTTGTGAGGTTTTTGATAAATATGGCAATTGTGTGTTTAAAGGTCTTAAAACTTCTGACAATTGCTATAAGTTTTATGATGCTACAGGGTTTGTTGAAGAGCTGGAGCCCGCCAATGACGAAGCTGAACAGGAAACAGCACCAGAGAGTGCAGAGCCGTCTGATGTTACCCCCGGTGTGATAACACCACAGACGACACTACCAGAAAACGACCCCTGTTCAGATTCAGAGGCATCCTCCAGCAGCTCAGGAAGTAAAGAAGCAGGTTTGACATGGTCCAGAAACAGTGCCTCCGAAATCTAAGAGGAACATCCCAATTTACATGTTCTTGGGGATGTCAGTGAGAAGATGAGGATTGGACAAATGGTAAGGGTGAACTACCGTGATGCGGTAGGGTTGAATTACATGAAAGTCAGAGGCTATGAGGTAACAAGTAATTTCTTTTGGTCACATGGGAGTTCTTTAATCATTTTGATGAGACAAATGGTAAAAAATTATGGGCCACAAAGTAAGGTTTTAACTCGATTTTGGGTCAATTTAAATGCTATTGATACTTCAAAAATTCATGCTCAATACTCTTGTATTAAACATGTTGACTTTAAACATCATTTTATCAGAGATTTTGTTGAGCAGAAAATTATAAGCCTGGAACCAGTAAGAACAGAAAATCAGTTGGCTGACATTTTCACTAAGGCCCTAGACTTTCAGAGATTTTCTACACTTAAGAAATCTCTTGGACTTTGCATCATTTGATGGCGTGATCCCCTGTATGATCACACCATGTGTCACACTTGTATATTTGTTAACTTAAAAAAAAAAAAAAAAAAACATTGTATTATGTTTGCACTGTACATCTCAGAGTGATCACTTGATCCACTCCCTTGACTTGACTGGTCCTTGAACTGTGAACACTTCCTGTGGTTACTTTGGCAAAAGCCTTTATTTTATCTCTCAGTGGATGCTTTCTTGGGAAATAGCTGCTCCACCATTGTATGCATCCAATCCAAATGTGATCAAACGAACTCACACAAAACCAAAGTGTGCCTCGAATTTGAGAAGACCGTTTGAAAGAGAAAGGGCTATCTTTGGATTTAATGTAGAGTGAAAGCTACCCACAAATTCATTTCCCATAATTAAAAAAGGGGTGGGCGCATTCTAGAGGCTGAGAAGATTGGGATTTGTGTTCATTGAAGTTCTTGGATAGGTTGAGTCCCCGGGTGTGATTTCCTCCCAAGTCACACTAATCTGAGTTGTACACTTCACTTGCATATTTTTGTTTATTTGTTTTTCTTTTTATTGAGTCGTCCCTACCATAGTGCTAATGTCTCCGAACTGATTTTGTGTTGTTCTTGGTAAACTCTGTATATAAATTTATGCTCAAGGAAATCTTTCATAAATAAATGTCTAATGACATGTTTTTAGGGAGAGTATTTATCTTGCATTTTTTATTCTATCAATGGTAGTTCAATTCTTTCAAAGTTTGTTTATAACATTTTCTTTGTCTCCCATGATTTCTATCATTTGATAAATCTGAAATGTTGAAGATTCTCTTGTGTCCTGGAAGCCTGGATCCCTTGTGCATGTTGGTTCATCTCTGTCTCCAGCAATTGTTCTATCCTCAAGTCTAGCTGACGATGTGTCCCTCGATGTGATCACATCTGATCTCACACCAGCCTGTCTTTCCGCCGTAACGACCTTTTGCGAAATTGATCATCTCGCATTCTGGTCAAAAGGGGGAGAGTATGTGAAAAGGGGGAGAGAAAGCTGATATGGTTGTATGTGAAAAGGGGGAGAGAAAGCTGATATAGTTGTTGTCTTGGTGTATGGTTGTTATCTTGGTGTGGCATTATAATTTTTGATTTCTTTGACAATTTTATGGCAGGTACAGTTATCAAAAGGAAAGATCCCATTGCCATTTTTTTGTCAACAGTTGGATTCAGGGGGAGTTTATATTTTGGTCGCTTAATAATCTTAACATTTTTGTTTTGACCAGAAAGCCATAAATCAGGGGGAGATTGTAAGTGTGGCTATTTTAGCACACACGGTTTTATTTTAATTTGTTTTAATTTTAGGATTTATGTCTTTCTTTATTTTAGGTAAAATTGTAAATATCTTTTTATTATTTTTATTTACTAACATATTAATTAGTTTCCTAGTTTTTGTGTATCTCTTTTAATTTTTGTAGATATCTTTTACTTAGATTTGGAAGCTATAATTTAGGAAAGGATGGAGTGTATCTTCACAAGGATTGCTCTCCAAGACTCCTACGGATTCCATATTTACACGGCTTTGGGATTGCACATCTTATAAAGCGAGAAGCCGTTCCATTTCATTCTTAACGATTTTCTGAGAAAAAAATTCTGATTTCTCAAGTCATCTTGAGTGCTTTAGTAATAGAGTTCTTTTGTAATACAAGTTCTTCTATAGAACTTGTTTTGAGTGTTTTAGTGTTTTCATATTTGGTCTCTTCTCTTAATTTATTCTTTGTAATCGATCATAACAGTTTTTATCAAAGAGAAGTTTTGTTGTCTACAGCGAATTGCTGTAGATGTGTTAAATATTTCGTTTTTACGTTTTTATTCCGCTGCAAGTCAGTTGGTGTAATCTGTGGTGACTTCACACTACGATTCACACCATACTCTGTTTATTGTCCGACCATCCTAGCTATCTAAACTTTCAATTGGCACCAGAGCCTCCACTCGACATACTGAGTGAGATCCAGAAAGGATAGTCATTATGGAAGGTCAGTTAAGTCAGTATCGTCCACCTGTGTTGGATGGTACAAACTATGCCTTGTGGAAATCCAAAATGCGTCTGTACATCAAAGCGATTGATGAAAGAGCATGGCGGAATATCATAGTTGCCTAGACTCCTCCAAGGATTGAAAGTAAGGACGCAGAGGGTGAAACCTCTGAAGAAAAGGTCTACATTTTTAAACCGGAGAAAGACTGGACAACTGATGAAGTAACCCTAGCAAATTATAATTCCAAAGCTTTGGGTGCCATATCTAGTCATGTGGATGAAGACATGTACAGACTGGTCACCAATCAAAGCGTTGCCAAAAATGCTTGGGATATTCTTCAAGCTCATTGTGAAGGAGATGAAGGAGTGAAAGGCACTAGGTTGAGGATTCTCATGACTAGGTTTGAAAACCTGAGAATGTCAGACACTGAAGATATCAAAAGCTATTCGGCTAAAATCAAAGATATCTCAAATGAGTGCCTCTCCCTAGGTGAGCCTATCTCTAATGCTAGGTTAGTAAGTAAGTTACTCAGAACTGTTACAGAAAAGTTTAACATAAAAATTGCTGCTATTGAAGAAGCCAATGACACTGCTACCATGGGTTATAACTCTCTCGTTGGCAAACTAACCATGTTTGAAATGAACTTGGCTATTCAACAGAAACACAAAGCTGAAAGTAATGCTCTTGCCGAAGCTCTTTCCAAATCCTCTAAAGTTTCTAAAGAAATTGTAGAAATCTCTAAGGAAATTGACAAATCTAATTTCGAAACAGAAGATGTGGCTTTTCTCACAAAAAAATTTGCATCTTTTTTAAAGAATAAACGTGATAGTAAATTTTCATCTGAAAGCCTAAACAATTCTGATGAGGATACTGGAAATGCTTTTAAAAAGTCTAGAAATTTTAACAAAAAGAAATCAGATTTCGTTCAATGTAGAGCTGTTAGTACCCGATCTGAAAATGAGTTTATTAGGGCTTTCCCAAATATACATGGACTTTATGGGAATTAGAAACCTTGCAAAGACTTGTCCCGGATTCCCCAAAATAGCTCAATGTTCTAGAAAACATTAAATATGGACATTTAGGGTTGCCTTGTATGAACAGTAAAACCCTAGCTTGAATTTCAAGTCAGCGCGCAACGATGGCCACGCGGCCACTTTCGCCGCCGCCCTCAATATTGGCCACGCGGCCACATCCGCCCCGGATGATCTGGACCATCAGATCTTCCCCTCAGTTTACTATATAAACCAATCTCATGCTATTGGTTTAGAGGGATCCGATTTTGAGAGCTCTAAGTCCGAGTTTTGGAGTTCTTAAAACACTATTTTGTTCTCTAATTAGCATTCAAACATTCAAGAAGATCCAAGGTTTATTTCTTGCCAACATAGGTAAGTTTTATAACTTTTTCTTCGTATTCTTGTATTATTTTTAATATAGATCTTTTATATTCATGTTCGTACATGTTTATTCATAGTTTCTTCATATGTTTTGCATGCTCATTCATATGTTCATAATATGTTCTTCGCATGTTCATCGTGTTCATAGATTAAAACCTTATTTATGCTATATTTAGGGTTGCGATCTTCATGTTTACATGTTATTTCATAGCCGATGATGATCTAGGGTTCATCAACCCGAGGATGATCTAGGAACTACTTCTAAACCCTAATCTTTAGGTATTCCCCCTCACTATGCATGATCCCGATTCTTCTGCCTATTCTAAATTCTCTGCGAACTACGCTGACCTGAGCTCCTCACATTGAGAGGAACGTAGGCAATCTTCGGATCCGGTCTAAAGCACTAACACACTACTAACACATTCATCATGATAGAAAGACCGATCAATTCGGGCAATAGGAGTGATAACGTTCAATATTCTTCTCTTGTTGTAATTTGACCCCCGAACCCACTAAAAATGCTTTTTTCAATGTTTTGGCTTTAATTAAAACGACGTGGCGACTCTCATAATTTTAATGTCGTTAAGAATATTCCCTTTGTAAATAAAAATAATCACAAGATACTTCCCATGCGTCGCTTCATCGGAAAGGGGTATTCACAGTGGCGACTCTGCTGGGGACTGCTTTGAAACTTTTTCAAACTTAGTGGGTCTAACTTTCGTTTACATCATGATGCTTGCCATGTTTACACATGCACACACTTGCCATGTTTACACATGCACACACTTACCATGTTTACACATGCACACACTTGCCATGTTTACACGTGCACCTCACACACACTTGCCATGTTTACACATGCACACACCTGTCATGTTTACGCATGCACACTTGCCATGTTTACACATGCACACACCTGCCATGTTTACACATGCACACACCTGCATGCACACACCTGCCATGTTTACACATGCACACACCCGCCATGTTTACACATGCACACACCCGCCATGTTTACACATGCACACTTGCCATGTTTTCACGTGCCCCCTATAGCTAAGCCATGTTTACACATGCACCCGCGCACTCCGCCATGTTAATACTCGTACCTTGTACCTTGTACCATGTACCTTTGTTATTCTCGCCTTAGTATTAGGGTCAAACAAAACTCTGCTATGCTCCCTTATACATTATTTTCCTTCTCATGCATTGCATTGGTATCATCCTAACATTAAAAACTTCTTTCTTTTCTCCCTAAAAAAAGAATTAGTTTTTACCACACACTACCACTAGTCCGTGTCAGCACTGCACAGGTCCCCATTACCCGGAGTATTCGATGTGCAGGAATTTGTGCGCTACTGCCGCCCTCTTTTCGAGTCACTCGTCTACTCCACTCACCGTGTACGTTCCGCGAGCGGTGGGAACCTTTTACCTAACCCGTGTCAACCCACACATAGAGATTAGGACACTCCTCGGACCACCCATTTAGGATGTAAAAAAATGCAAAAACTTTTCTCAAAATAAAATGTGCATTGCATCTAGGCGACCTCTAAGGTCCATCGCTCATCCGTTAGGCCATCATTGCGATCCATTTGGGTCTACCCTTCACCTTCGACCGCCTAGGTCAACCTTCTCAACCTTTGACCGCCTAGGTCAACCTTCTCAACCTTTGACTTAGGTCAACCTTATCAACCTTTGATCGCCTAGGTCAACCTTCTCAACCTTTGACCGCCTAGGTCAACCTTCTCAACCTTTGACCCCCTAGGTCAACCTTATCAACCTTTGACCGCCTAGGTCAACCTTAGGTCAACCTTTGACCTCCTAGGTCAACCTTTGACCGCCTAGGTCAACCTTCTCAACCCTTGACCCCATAGGTCATTCTCATCCGCCTTTGACCCCTTAGGTCAACCTCATCCACCTTTGACCTCTTAGGTCAACCCTTGACTGCCTAGTTCAACCTCATCCGCTTTTGACCTTTTAGGTTAACCCTTGACCGCCTAGGTCAACCTCATCCACCTTTGACCTCTTAGGTATACCCTTGACCGCCTAGGTCAACCTCATCCGCCTTTGACCTCTTAGGTCTACCCTTGACCGCCTAGGTCAACTTTATCCGCCTTTGACTTCTTAGGTCTACCCTTGACCTCCTACGTCAACCTTATCACCCTCGGCCTCTTAGGTCACCCCCCGACCTCGTAGGTCAACCCTTGACCGCCTAGGTCAACTTTATCCGCCTCCGACCTCTTAGGTCAACCCTTGACCTCCTAGGTCAACCTTACCTACCTTTGACCTCCTAGGTCAACCTTTGACCACCTAGGTCAACCTTCCCAACCTTTGACCTCCAAGGTCAACCTTATCTACCTTTGACCTCTTAAGCCAAACTTTGACCCCCTAGGTCAACCTTTGACCTCCTAGGTCAACCTTACCACCCTTTGACCTCTTAAGTCAACCTTTGACCCCCTAGGTCAATCTTATCCGTTTAAGTCAACCTCTGACCCCATAGGTCAACCGTACCAACCTTTGATCTCTTAGGTCTACCTTTGACCCCCTAGGTCAACTTTATCCGCCTTTGACCTCTTAGGTCTACCCTTGACCTCCTAGGTCAACCTTATCACCCTCGACCTCTTAGGTCACCCCTCGACCTCTTAGGTCAACCCTTGACCGCCTAGGTCAACTTTATCCGCCTCTGACCTCTTAGGTCAACCCTTGACCTCCTAGGACAACCTTATCACATTTAACCCCCTAGGTAAACTTTATCGTCTTTGACCTCTTAGGTCAACCTTTGACCCCATAGGTCATTCTCATCCGCCTTTGACCTCTTAGGTCAACCTCATCCACCTTTGACCTCTTAGGTCAACCTTTGACCCCCTCGGTCAACATTATCACCCGTTAACCTCTTAGGTCAACCTTTGACCTCCTAGGTCAACCCAATCACCTTCGACCTCTTAGGTCAAACTTGGACTCCTAGGTCAACCTTATCCGTTTTCGACCTCTTAGGTCAATCTTTGATTCCATAGGTGAACCCAATTACCTTTGGTCCTAACCCCCTTAGGTCGAGCCGTCATCTTGACCCACCTAGGTCATTATTTGACCCATCGTCGTCCAGACCAACCTAGGTCAACCCGTTTAGGTCCAACTTGTCCGTCTTAGGTTAAAACTACCCCTTCACCTTCGACCCGTCAAGGTCAACCCGTGACCCGCTTAGGTCGACTTACCTATCTTGGATCCATCTAGGTCAATCTCCAACCTTCCTTAGTCCACCAACCCGAATAGGTCAACCTTTGACCCGCTTAGGTCAAACCATGCCTATCCCGTTTAGATCATCCCATAGGCAACCCGTTACAACCCGCTATCTTGATCCATTCACCATATAGGTCAATCCAACCTTTTCTCAATTAGGTCGACCTATCCTACACCCATCTAGGTCAAACCACCATTATTGTCGCATTCTAGCTTGAACCACTTCTTGTCTCAAACCTTAGGTCAAACCTTAGGTCAAATTTAGGTCAAACCTTAGGTCAAACCATACCCGACTCAATCAAAACCAACTCCTATAGGTCTTCCTCACCCATGCTTGACCAAGGACCGAGTCATCTCCCTCTTTTTGACCCCTATGGTCATCTCTCACCTCTTTTTAAAAGTCTAACTTGATTCGAACTACGGCGACCTGAGCCTCTTATTGTGTGGGACCTCTCCCCCATGATAAGGGGAACGTAGGCAACTTTGGCCCGGTCAAACTTTCAATTTTTTACCAAAATGCATTTCAAAAATGTGGAGACCGACTCTTTTCCAAAAAATTATTTTATAACGATGCCTTATCATTAAATACGAATCTAATTTAATTCAACTAAGAGGCTTAATTCTTTCATGAATAGAGTTCTGCATCATGTCGGCTGCAAAGAACATCGAAGTTGCAACTGAAGCTGCTACCCAAGATCCCGAGACAATCCTCCACACCGGTACTGCTCTCAGTAAACAAGCATCCCACTTCGAAGCCATCCTCGATGAACAAGCAATCCACTTTAAGGCCATTCTCAACGAGCAAGCAACATACTTTCAGAAGGAGATGCATAAGACCCTAAGAGATATCGAGAGGCGCCATTTGTCTGACATTCGTGGTGTTTATGATTACCTCAGTCGAGTTCCCCCTCTTGCTCAATGTCAACACCCGTACGCTCCTCAAATGTACGGGCCGCCACAGACTGTCCCCGTCGGGATGCCTCCTATGACTACTCATAAACAAGGGGTGCCGGTACCTAAATCACCCTCAAAGACAGTTCGTGAAAGGAAGGACGAGCGCGAATTCGACGACTTAGGTATGCCGCTAGCCAAACTCTTCAAAAGTCTAGTTCAAGCCGGCAAGTTGTCTCCTTTGTTCAACTATGAACCAAGTAGGGTGAAGCAATGCTTGGATCCCTCCAAACACTGCCAATACCACCAGTACGTTGGGCATGACACTGAAGATTGCCTCCAATTGAGGAGGAAGATTCAAAGCCTCATTGACAGCGGAGCCATCACCCGCCAACGGAATACATGGGCATGGGCAAAAGAGGAAATTGGGGCTACCTCTTTTAAATAAAAAAAAAAAAAAAAGAAGGATCATTCAGTCTTCGTAGGTTCTAGAGTGTCCTTAGTCAAAAGTCCACCTTGGACGATTTTTGTTTCTTTAGTAAAAGTCCACCCCGGACTAGTCAGTTTAAATCTTTTAGTTCCAATAAAAGAGTCTTTATTTCTTTTCTCTCTAGACTTGAGACATAATCTTGCATAAATCAATTCCATGAAAATTGTCTTATTCACCATTTTAACTTGATTGCTATATCTTTATATGATGAATTAATCTTAATCTTAATCATTAATGACGACTCATTAAAAGGTAAATGGACCCACAAACCATTCGCACAACTAAGTAAACAATTAGTCTCAAGACAACAAATGCTTTGACCAATTAGGATGAACGAATCACTTTCTCTTCTCTCTACATTCTACCCCATATACTCTCTCTATACACTCACCCCTTGTACACACTTCATGTACACTCTCTATATACACCTTCCCCCATACACTATCCTCATACGCCTCTCATCCCACCATTAGACCCCTTTTTATAAGGTCGTGACAAAGAAATGGATTGCGGTTGCTCATCATCAAATAGACATCCATGCTGCCACAATTTAAAGGGTTGGTTTGTTCCCTTCATGAGTACTACATGCCGTTACACTGGGGCTGTCCGTATTCCATCGCAAATGTAAGACAAGTGCACGAAGTCATTCATGACATTAATTGGTGCACGTGATAATCCAATGGAGCTCTACCGGAGAAAATCAAGGGGCTAGGCTGCCCGCCGCCAGCAAAAGGCCGCTTGAACTATAAGGAAGCTACCTCACAATCGAGAGAGGCGAAAGCAAACTAGGGGCTTATCTTGCCCAATGTTTCATGTACAAATATAAAAAAAAAAAAAAAAAATACGGCTCGCTAGGATGAAACCCAAAAGGGCGACCTAGGCAAAAGTTAGAGCATCGCACAAAAAGAAGCCCGCTAGGTTGAAAACCCGAAAGGGCGGCCTAGGCAAAAAAAAAGGGTGTGCACAAAGAGATAAAATAAAAAAAAATAAAGAAAAATAGAAGGGGCTATCACCATAAAAAAGTAAAAGTCCCATTTTAATTTCACTTCAAATGTTCTATTTTTCTTTCTTTCCCTACAAAGAAGATTAACGCGGTAGCAGCAGCCATGACAACTACAATGGAGCAATCCACCGCAATGAGCTGCAATGAAGCAATCCAAAGCAACAAGCTACAACGGAGTAACCTATCGCGACAAATGAACCTCATACTCAAAACCCCAACTTCATCATCATCCGGGCCTCCCCCGAACTACGCGGACCTGAGCTCCTCACCTTGAGGAGAACGTAGGCAACCTCCCGGTTCGGTCCAAAATATACACAACCCACCTTGAGCCAATCTCCTTTCTCTTCTCTCTTCCCCATATATTTCTACTTCTGATCTCTTCACTCACAATTGATCAAAACATTTATTATTTCGAGACTACTTGTCTAAAACATAATCATAAGATGCATAACTAATCAACGAGGTCCATTCTCGAGCAATCAAATGAGAATCTTGAATAAAACAATTTCCAAATGTCTCGACAAGTCTTCCGTTCTACAATCTAGGAAAGAGCTAAACACTTACTTTCTATCAAAGCAGGGGCTTCCTCCTTTTTGTACATATATACACTCAGTTACCCAAAAGTCAAAATGTGAGTACTATCTCTCTCTCTCTTTTACTCTCCCCAAAATGCCCCCGCATGTTTTCAAACAATTCTTTTTTCCTTTTTTGAGTCGACTGAATGATTTCAAAAAAACAAAAAAACAAAAACAAAAAAAAAAAAAAAAAAATATTGACGCAAAAGAGATGCCCGCTAGATTGAAAACCCGCAAGGGCGGTCTAGGCAGAAAAAAGGGTGCGTCTTAGGGCATCTCCAATGGACACCAAATGTTACACCAAAACACCAAAAAAGACACTATTCATTCCTCCAATGGACACTATAATTTACACCAAATTTGGTGTAAATGAATAGTGTTACACCAAATTTGGTGTAACACTATTCACTTGCACCAAATTTGGTGTAATAGTTTCATTTGTCAAATTTAGTCCCTCAAATTCTAAAAAGTTACATATTGTAAATTAGGCTAATTAGCTTATTTGTAAATAAATTACATAGCATATTTTACTCAAATTACAAAAGTACAATGCATTAAAAATAATTATAAAAATATAATATTACATAATAAAAAGTGTTTTTAGAGAATTGTATCATCTCTATTAAAAGAGAGGGGTTAATATGTAAAAGACTAGACTTCAAGTATTGTTTGTGAAATAATGAGAGTTAGTGGAAAATGAGGTGGAAGGGGAATATTCCTTTTTAGTGTGAAAAATAGTGTATACATTGGAGTAAAATTTTTTTAGTGTGACATTTGGTGCACAACTTACACCAAATTTGGTGTTCTCCATTGGAGATGCCTTTAAAAGAGGTAGGATACCCCGCTCTATGCAACTGGGACTTCCCTAACAATAAAGGATCGACTATGTGGTTTCCCAGAGAATACCGAGGCGTCAACAAGGATACACTTAGAAGAAGGGCACCCCTCATCGTCTAACTCGGCACGCGACGACCTATTTGGATTGATTAGAATCATAATTAATTATAAGGCATCTGTATAAGATCATAACACTTTCATAAAGTTTTCTCCTCCCCGACACTTTGTTTATAAACCCGCACGCTCGGTCTCCACAAAATTGTAAAAACATCCTCGATCCATCTGAGACCCATCTCCGTGATTCTTGAGTTGACTCGGTCCTTCACCCTATTTCCTACACAATAGGATACCCTTAGGTCCCAACCTACCTGGTTCAAAACCTTAGGTCCCAAGCCTACCCGGTCAGTCTAGCCTAAGTGACACCATAAACTCTCTAGGTCCCGAGCCTACCCGATCAGTCTTACCTAGGTCCCAAACCTACCCGGTGAGTCTTACCTACGTTACATCATAACCTCTTAGCTCGACCTTCCGCAAGTTCGTAGCATGACCCCTTCGGCCTCAAACCGGTTCTACCCAAAACTTCAGACCTTAAACTAGTTAACCAAAGCCAAATCCTTAGGGTTACCCATTAGGTCCCGAACCTACCGGTCCCGAGCCTACCCGATCTCTTAGATCTCAAACCTACCAACACATACTCATCCTTACCTTGTCTAAGCAATGGCTCTCTTATCCTCCTCGTTCCAACCTTTTAGGTCTACTCAGTCTAACCTGTTGAGCGATCCCTGAGATCCTAAGACCATTCGAGTCTACCAAACACCTACCTTTTAGGTCTCTAGAATATCTGATTTATACCTTAGGCCTCAACCCCTAAACCTTTAGGTCACAAGACTTTCTACCCTTTAGGTCTCTCACCTTACATCTCCACCCTTTGGACTCTTTAATTCCCAAGCCTACTTGGTCCGACTAAAAGCGACACATCTACGTCTCCCGACTCCCGTCATGTCCAAGCCATGACCCTACCACTATTAAACCTACCAAGTACCAACCTAGTGTCACCCATTAGCCTCAAAAGACTTCCTAGTCTGACCTTCGACCCCTTAAGGACTCTAACCTACTTAATCCGAGCCGAGTCTAAACCTCACCACCTACAAGGTCCACCCTTTAACTCCATGGATCTCAAACCTTTCTTCCCCACGAGTCCAAACCTCAAACGTGCTCGAACGCATAGGACCTCCCGCGTACCGTGATATGCCATAAAGATATCAAAACCCGTCCAGTCAAAAATCATGCGCTTAACACCTTTAGTCCCATACCAAACCCACCTTTGCAATCGCCGAACGAGCTTGGTCACGCGAGACCAAAGCATACCCAATCCAACTTAAGGTACCAATTGTACTCAAGCAAAGTCTTGGACACTCAATCCCTTTACCTAAAGCGCCAACATGGTCATATATCCAAAACTATTTCCTGCACCTACGGTTCGCACCTAGCCTAAACTTTCAAACACTCTAGGATCCAAGCCCGACATGCGTATTAGGTACTAGGATCATCCAATCCCAATCCATTGCTCCTTGGCCGACCTCAAGCCTGCTTGGTCCTAATCCATAACGCGGTTTCTCTAGGACAAAATACTTACCCGCTTGAAAGCCTTATGTCCCAACGCTACCCTGCCTAGCCTTCGATCTCCTAGATCTCACACCTACCATTCCATTAGGCCCCGGTCTCCTTAACACATGTCTGAGTCTTACCCTAGCTAAACCCTAGCACTCTAGCCTAGGTCTAACCTATCGAGCCTATCCAGCCACAAGGTATCAAGCTCATTTGCCCCAAACCGCAACACTCTTAGACCTCAAACTTGCTCGGTCTAAACCAAGACAAACCTTCAAATGCTTTCGGTCTCCAAACCCTAGCCTTGATCCTAGGTAGCTACACCCTTCCTAAACCCTAGCCTCAAGCCTAGGTGGTCATATCATTCTTTCTGAACTCTAGCCTCAAGCCTAGGTAATTGCATCCTTCCTAAACCCTAGCCCCGAGCCTAGGTAGTTACATCCCTTCCAAACCCTAGCTTAGAGCCTAGGTAATTACATCTTTCCAAACCCTAGCCTAAAGCCTAGGAAGTTACATCCTTCTTAAACCCTAGCCTCGATCCTAGGAAGCCACATCCTTCCTAAACCCTACCCTCGAGCCTAGGTAGTCACATTCCCTCAAAACTCTAGCCTCAAGCCTAGGTAGTCGATATTCTTTCCAAACCCTAGCCTCAAACCTAGGAAGTCGCATTCTCCCCAAACCCTAGCCTCAAGCCTAGGTAGTCACATATCCTTAAGCCTAGGAAACCGCAACATCCTCTTTAACCCTAGCCCAAGTTCTAGGGAATTTCCAAAGCCCCGCATGCAACATCATTTCCAAATTCCCGAAACCCTAGTCTCGAAACCTAGGAGATTTACAATCTTAATCCCCCGTCTTATTAAACCTTAACCCAAAACCTAGGATACAATGCCCTGTCCAAAACTTAATCAACCCTAGCCTCAGGCCTAGGAAGCGCATTCGCTCTAAACCCTAGCCTCGAGCCTAGGTAGTCACATTCGCTCTAAACCCTAGCCTCTAACCTAGGTAGTCGCACTCTTTCTAAAACCCTAGCCTCAAGCCTAGGTAGAAATTATCCTCTTTAAACTCTATCATCAAGCCTAGGATTCAACATTCCCTTCAAACCCCAGTCCTAGACCTAGGAAATTCCTTCACCTTAGTCTCAAAATATAGGAAGTTTTACAGTCCTTAGCCTAAAAATCTAGGCTAAAGCCTAGGTTACCACGAACATTTCAAGCCATAGTCACCAATCCCGAAAATGGTGAACCCTGACATCAAGCTTAGTGGACCTTCCACAAAAGCAATCCTCTTCCCAACGGTCCATGATCTCAAGCCTAAGAAGTCACAACCTTTCCAACTCCCAGCCTTATGTCTAAAAGCCAACGCCTTTGCAACCTCTGAGCCTACCACAATTCCAAGCCCTAGCCTCCTAGACCTAGGAAATTCCTAAACCCTAGTCCTAAACCTAGGAGAGTCATGGTCCTTAAACACCAGTTTCCAAACCCTTGTTCGAAACCCTAACATCTAGGAAGTTCCCAAACCTCAACCTTTCCAAGCCCTAGCACTAAGCCTAGGATAGAATACTCTCCTCATGCTTAAATAAACTCCTATCCCTAGCCTGTAAGCCTAGGAAACCCACAGTATCTCCAAGACATAATCTAAAGCCCAAGAAGCCGTGACATCTTTGGCATCCCTATCTCAAGATTAGGAGATCACCATCTTCCTTATTCCCCTTCCTTAAAAAGCCTTAGGTCCTACCTCTAGGCAACCAAGAAAAAATGTCCCTTACCTAACACCTTAGTCTCAATGGCTCGTAGCCTCATTCCCTCCTAAATTAGGATAAGCGGAACCTAGATCATTGTTTCCCATATTAGCAACTCCCCAAGAGTCCATCTCCTTCGCGTCTCCCTAAAGGTCATTTGCCCTTGTGACTCACCAAAGAGTCCCTTGTGACTCCCCGAGAGTCTATCACCTTTGTGACTCCCCGAGAGTCCGTCACCTTTGGGACTCCCCGAGAGTCTATCACCTTTGGACTCCCCGAGAGTTCATCATCGTTTACGACTTCATAACAATCCATCATCTTTGCCTCCACATGCAAAATTTCAGTTTTA
>JAOWBW010000216.1:654137-732746 GCA_026119855.1 Campanula takesimana
TGATGGTTTATCAGTAACTAACAAGTTTCAATTCATTAGTCTGAGTGAATCAATCTAAAATTATTATTCAAATTTTCATTAGTCTGATTGTGATGCAGGAAATGTTACTGATGTTTCTAATACAGGGAATGCTACTCAGAAGTCTTAGATAATCTGAATGTCGAGGGGGATGAATAATTAGTTAGTCTGAGTTTTATGAATGTCTAAATAATCCGTATCGTCTGTAGATGCCCAAGTCTTGATTCATGTATTCTTCATATTAGAACTCTATATAAACCCCTCAATACTGAGAGGGGAAGACAACTTTGGATTAAGAAATAAAATATAACTCAGTTTGTGATTTATTTTTAAGTGCTTACGCTGCGTCAGGTGGTATTCAGAGCTTGATGGCGAACCTAGGCGAAGGCGGTGGTCTCAATGGCGGTGATCATGAGACTGGAGCCCCACTTATTGGGGAGGAGGTGTTGCAACGATTTGAGCAGCGTTTACAGGGACACTTGGAGCAGCAAATTGATCGCAGATTCCGTCGCTTTGAGGAGCGATTTGATGAAATTTCAGATCGGCTGGATGCTCTCAGTGTTGATGGGAACCGGAATCGGGATAATGATAGAAGACCAAGAGTAGATGCACCTCGTGGAGACCCTATCAATAGGCCTATTCCTGTTCGCAGACAGAACAACCGTATTGAAGATTCTTCCAGCGAGGAGGATGAATATGAAGAGGCGTTGAATGGCATTTATGCAGGCAGGCGTAGGAATGTTGGACAGCGGAGAAGGTATGATGATAGAGAGGGATACGAATTCAAACTAAAGTTCGATATTCCAAGTTTTAATGGTGGTTTGGGAATAGAGGATTTTCTGGATTGGATTGCTGATATTGATAGGTTCTTTGACTATATGGAGACTCCAGAAGATAGGAGGGTCAGATTAGTTGCTTGTAGATTAAAGGGAGGTGCTTCAGCTTGGTGGGATAGAATGCAGAGAACACGAGAACGAGAAGGTAGGGGTCGGATTCGAACGTGGTACAGGATGAAGAGGTTGCTGGTGAAAGAATTTCTACCACCCGATTTTGAGCAGATTTTGTTTCAACAGTATCAAAGATGCCAACAAGGTACCCGTACTGTCCATGAATACACTGCAGAATTTATGCGATTAGCTGAAAGGAATAATCTGCTGGAAACGGAAGGGCAGCAGGTGGCTAGATATGTTGAAGGTCTGAAGCCTTTAATTCGGGATAAAATTGGAGTTCAGGTGTTAAGGACCCTAAATGAGGCAAAGAATTTGGCGCTGAAAGCTGAAATAATGCAGTCAGAGAGGAGCAAGCGGGGTTTGATACTTTTTGACCTTCTGGTTCGGGGGACAAGACAAGGCCGGTTCAAGAATCATATGAGCGGGGAGAACGTTTTAGTGGCAAAAGTGACAAAGCTCAGGATGATAAGCCTACTGGAAAGCGCTCAATGACGGAGCCGAAGGATACTGAAGTTCTGGGCAAAAAAACTACCAACCCTTACGCTAGGCCAACGTCTGGAAAGTGTTTTAGGTGCAACCAGCCTGGTCACAAGTCGAATGAGTGCCCACAAAGGAAAACAACAAATGCAGCTTTAAGGGAAGAAGATGGTGATGCATTTTACTGTGAACCAGATGGCGAAGAAGAAGAACTTGACGAGGAAGAGGAAACAAGGGAAGTGAGTTGTGTTGTGCGGAGAATAATGTTAGCTCCGAAACTAGAGGAGACTTCTCAACGTAATCAAATTTCGGACAAGGTGTACCATTCGTGGTAAGGTATTTAGAGTATTAATTGACAGTGGTAGCATGGAGAACATCATCGGGAAGGAGGCTGTAAAGAAACTAGGGCTGCCTGTGGAGAAGCATCCAAACCCATACTCTTTGGGATGGATAAAATCTGATGCTGGAAACATAGAGGTAACGGAACGCTGCAAAATTCCTTTTCGATTGGCAAGTATAATGATGAAGTATATTGTGATATTGTGGACATGGATGTGTGTCATTTGTTGTTTGGGAGACCATGGCAATATGACGTGGATGCTCAACATTCAGGACGTAGCAATGAGTATAGTATTTTGAAGGATGGAACAAAGTACAAATTGCTGCCTTTACAGAAGAAGGTAAGCAATCTGCAGAAAAAGAATTTATCACGTTGACTCACAGATTCGAAGCAGAAATGAAGGAGACTAGACAAGTTTATGCTTTGATAATGAAGCAGGTGTGTTTTGCCGAAGATGAAGCAAAATTGGCGGAGCATCCTGAAGCAGTTAGGCCCTTACTATCGGAGTTTCGGGAAGTAATGCCCGATGATATTCCTGATGGCTTGCCGCCCATGAGAGATATTCAACATTATATCGACCTAATTCCTGGAGCAAGTTTGCCTAATCTACCTCATTATAGGATGAGTCCAAAGGAGAGTCAGATCCTTAGGAGAAAGTGGAAGAGTTACTAAGAAAAGGTCTTATTCAAGAGAGTATGAGTCCTTGTGCGGTGCCGGCGTTACTAACTCCAAAGAGAGATGGAAGTTTGAGAATGTGTGTCGACAGCCGTTCAATCAATAAGATTACAGTTGGTTACAAATTCCCAATTCCGAGGCTGGATGACATGTTGGACAGATTACATGGAGCAAAGTGGTTTTCAAGGTTGGACTTGAAAAATGGGTACCATCAGATTCGAATTAGGCCTGGAGACGAGTGGAAGATGGCCTTCAAAACGAAGGAGGGGTTGTTTGAGTGGTTGGTAATGCCTTTCGGACTTTCCAACGCTCCAAGTACTTTTATGCGGCTTATGAATCAGGTATTAAAGCCTTTCATTGATAAATTCGTTGTTGTATACTTTGATGATATCTTGATTTATAGCAAGAGGAGGAGGAGCATTTGTCGCAATTGCGAGAAGTACTTACAGTCCTGCGAACCAATAAGTTGTACGTTAACCTTAAGAAGTGCAGTTTTTTTACTAATAAGCTGCTATTCTTGGGGTATATTGTGAGTCACGAGGGAATCCAGGTGGATGATACAAAGGTGAAGGCAATTAGAGACTGGCCTACACCCAAAACAGTGTCTGAAGTGCGAAGTTTTCATGGGTTGGCCACTTTCTACAGGCGCTTTATCAAGAACTTTAGTACCATTGCGGCACCTATTACCGAGTGCATGAAAAAGGGGAGATTTTATTGGGGTGAAGAAGCTAATAAGAGCTTTGCAGTTCTGAAGGAAAAATTGTGCACTGCACCGGTCTTATCATTGCCAGATTTTGAAAAGCTTTTGAGGTTGATTGTGATGCGAGTGGTGTTGGCATTGGAGCTGTTCTCTTTCAGGAGCGAAGACCAGTTTGCTATTTTAGTGAGAAGCTCAGTGATGCTAGGCAAAAATGGAGTACCTATGACAAAGAATTTTATTCAGTTGTCCGGACTCTAAAGATATGGGAGCATTACCTCATCGGTAAGGAGTTTGTTCTTTATTCTGACCATGAAGCCTTAAATATCTGAACAGTCAGAAGCGAATTAGCAGGGACATGCATGCAAGATGGTGCCACTTTCTACAGAAATTCCCATTCAGATTGCAACACAAATCTGGGGCGCAAAATATTGTGGCTGATGCATTAAGTCGAAGGGCATGTTTATTAATCGCTTTGAGGCAGGAGATAATTGGGTTTGAACATCTCAAGGAGTGTTATGCGGGTGATGAAGATTTTGGACAGATTGGGAACGATGCGTTAATGGTCAACCTGTTCAAGAGTTTTATGTGCAAGATGGCTACCTAATGCATGGAAATCAGCTGTGCCTTCCTCGAACATCATTACGAGAAAAGGTAATTCATGATTTACATGCTGGTGGACTTGCTGCGCATTTGGGGCGAGACAAAACAATAGCTGCAGTTCGGGAGAGATTTTATTGGCCACATATGCTTCGAGATGTAACCAGGTATGTGCAGAGCTGTTACATTTGCCAAACTGCCAAAGGTCAGTCCAAAAATACTGGTCTTTATATGCCTTTGCCTGTCCCGGAAAATATTTGGAAGACTTGTCTATGGATTTCGTGTTGGGACTGCCTAGAACACAAAGAGGGGCGGATTCTGTTTTCGTTGTAGTAGATAGATTTTCAAAGATGTCCCATTTTATTCCTTGCAAAAAGACATCAGATGCTATTGCTGTTGCTAGATTGTTCTTCAAAGAAGTGGTTCGTTTGCATGGAATACCAAAAACCATCACTTCGGACAGAGACAGCAAGTTCCTTGGTCATTTTTGGCGAACATTGTGGAAATTATTTGATTCTTCTTTGAATTTTAGTAGCACTGCTCACCCCCAAACAGATGGTCAAACGGAGGCAGTAAATCGTACATTGGGGAATATGGTTCGCAGCATTTGTGGCGATAAACCAAAGCAGTGGGATATTTTCTTGCCTCAAGCTGAGTTCGCTTACAACAATGCGATTCACACTGCTACAGGAATGTCTCCTTTTTCTATAGTATACACAAAGGCGCCACAACACACCTTGGATTTGATTCAGCTACCAAAGGGCGCAACTAGCAATGGGGCAGCAACTCAAATGGCCAAACAAGTTGTGGAAGTGCACAAGGAGGTCAAACAAAATTGGAGGAGACTAACAAGAAATACAAACGAACTGCAGATAAACACCGGAGACGGCATGTGTTTTCGGTAGGGGATCAAGTCATGGTGTTCCTAAGGCGAGAGAGATTTCCGGTTGGCACCTATAGTAAACTTCAGCCCAAGAAGTATGGACCTTATGCAGTCAAGAAAAAGATCAATGACAATGCTTATGTTATTGATCTTCCTAAGAGTATGGGAATTTCAAATACTTTCAATGTTGCTGACTTGTCTCCGTTTTATTCCTCTGATGAACCTCTATACCCGGCACTGGAATCAAACTCGAGGACGATTTTTTCCTAAGTGGAGGAGACTGATGCAGGGAATGTTAATGATGTTTCTAATACAGGGAATGCTACTCAGAAGTCTTAGATAATCTAAATGTCGAGGGGGGATAATAATTAGTTAGTCTGAGTTTTATGAATGTCTAAATAATCCGTATGTCTGTTTAGATGCCCAAGTCTTGATTCATGTATTCATATTAGAACTCTATATAAACCCCTCAATACTGAGAGGGGAAGACAACTTTGGATTAAGAAATAAAATATAACTCAGTTTGTGATTTATTTTTAAGTGCTTACGCTGCGTCAGATTGAATCATTCTAAAATTACACCTTCACCCTAATTATTACGAATAAATATCACCGCAAAATTACTTATCTACAACAATATCACTGCGCATTTTGAAACATGTTTTTTCCTAATTGTTCGAAAAAAACTGGTTTTTCATATGACATACTCTTGTTAACTATTTATAAAAATACATTTGTGCGTTTTTTTAAAACAAAAATTTTTATTTTAAAATTATCACCCAACATTTTTAAAACTTTCTCTTTTATAGATAAACTAAACTAAAATTATTATTCAAAATTTTATTCGTAATAATTAGGGTGAAATCTAATTTTAGATTGATTCATTATGACTAATGAAAATTTGAAACTTGTTTGTTATTGATAAACCATCAATAATACTATCATAAAATGCTTTAGATAAACTAAACTAAAATTATTATTCAAAATTTATTCGTATAATAATTAGGGTGAATGTATAATGATCATTTTTAGGATAGAGGAGGAAGAGAGTAATTAGACACGACAAAATAATTTAGAAATTTTGAGTTTTGTACAAAAACAAAGGGTTAATTACAAATTAGAGCCTGAAGTATTATTAAAGTCCTAAATTGGGGCCTGACTTTTTGACGATTTCCATCCGAAATGATAAAAATACCCTCACGCAAAGTCACATGCAACGCACATGTTCACTTAACGGTGTTTTTGGATGGAAATCGTCAAAAAGCCCTATTTTAGGCCAAAAATTATCAATATAGGCCCTAAATCGCTAAAAAATAAAAGTCAGGCCCCGATTGGGGACCTCATATAAGACTTTAAGCCCTAATTTTTAATTAACCCTAATTAATATACAGTTTATCAACCAAATTAAATACTACAATACGAGCTTGCTAGTTTCAAGCATTAAACTTTTCGTAAGTGGTCAATTCATGAAATTTATTTTTATAGTAGATAAAAATAATAAACAATATGTTATTTAGTTCACGATATTTATATGCGTTTTTAATATTACAATGAGTTTTATGTTTTCTATTTTATATAAAAATAAAGGAATAAATGGAATGCATATAATTTAATTACTACTATGGACAATTTCTATAGCTTAAGGATTAAACTAGTAAGGATATTTTTATTTGTTTTTGGAATGCAGATGAAAAGGAGATAGATAGTGTAGTGGATAAGTAGGTATGGTAGTGTCTTAAAATATGTTTTTGAACTCTTCAAAAATGTGAAAGGGTAATGATAGGCTTAGTCAGATACCTACAAATTAAACCTGGACTAGGTTTTAAAAATATGTAGCTAGGAATAAGTCCAGAATCGATCCACGAAGAACGGTTACTTGTTTACGTAATTGTCACTTGACAAGATTGGGGGAATAAATTAATTATAACTAATTTCCTAAAACAATGATAAAATAATAGAGCTAAAACAATAATTAAAAAGGACTTCAGATTTGATTCCGTCCCCACCTAATTATTCAATTATCATTAATATATGTTTTCACTTTTCACCCTATTCACTTGATCACGAGATTTATTTCAATCTCTGTTTCTTCTTTCAGAATAGTTACTAGTAGTGGCACACTCACTAGAAACCCTAATTAATAAATTAATCTAACTGGCATAGTCTAGATCGCAGAATTAATTGATTATCGATTTAAGAAACTAAGATAAAAACGCTTTCTACAATTATTTTATATAGATAATCATCTAATTTTACCCATTTCACAATTTACCATGGCACATGCATAAATCGTGAAGATGCTACAATGAATTTCTACAATGAATTATTTCATATAGAAAATTCTAGCAGAGATCCAATTTATCATTGGGTAAAAATATAAAAATACTAAAATAACCCATAAATTACAATTAAACCCCAAAAAAACATAATTGCCCCAAATTACATAAAACTATCTAAATACATCAAAATTATTATTTTAAGCTCATAAAATCCTAGAAATTAAATGTGTAAAATCCGTCTTATCAGGTAATTGTGTCCAGGCACAAAATATGTAGTGTAAAAATAAAAAAATGTAGCGGTAATAGCCATTTTCTAGTTGAAATATTGTTGCCCTTTGGATAAATTAGTTTTTATATCCCATCTGTTCAAGAAATATTATCCAGTTTGACTTTTATGGTCAAACAAATGAACTTTAACTTAATAATATAAATATAATCAGTTGGTTAAAATTCTGAAAAAATTGTACTAATAATTCACTTAATGTTTATCAATAATAATTTTTAAAATTTCACTAAAATAACTAGATTGATTTAATTCTTGGTCAACATTTAATTGTATTGATCATAAAAAGTCAAAAACAGAAATGAAGTGGTCTCATGTGAGAACACCTAGATCTCATAGTAGAGGGTCGACCCATGACCCACGCATATATATATATATATATTTTTTTAGTTTTTATATTTTTGGGTTTTTTTTTTTGTTTTGCAAAAGTGATACTTACTATAACTAAATGTAACAACTGTGTTACTTATAAGTAACATTGTTTATAAGTAAATGTAACACCTGTTTTACAAAATAATTTTGCTCATTTTACTCATTTTTCAATAGTAATATTAACTATAATTACGTGTAACACTAACTATAACTAAATGTAATAATTTTTTGCATAATAGAATAATTAGAGTATTTTGATTTTATTTTTCTGAAAGAAAGTAGCATTTGAAAATTAACAACTTATACACATGAATGTAATTGCTTATACAAGTAAATGTAACACTTTAGTAGACGAAATTATAAAACATTTCTTTAGATAATGTAATACTTTTACATGTATCATGATAATTGAACCCATTGTGACGTATTATTTGAAAACATATGAATATAGTTATTATACAAGTAAACGTAACTTTTTTTACACGAAATATAATTTTTTATTAGAAATGTAACATATTATTTAAAAAATGTAACACTTTACACTTTGGTAAAAGAAAATATAATATGATTTTCTATACAACTAGCATAATGCAAAAAACTTTGACAAATAAAAAAAAGTAAATGAAGAAAACAACTATAAATATAATTAAAAATAACAATTACTCCCTCCATCCCAGTTTAAGGTTCTTACTTTCATTTTTGCTATGTCCCAGTTTAAGGTTCTTAGTTGCTTTATTCTTTAAATGGAAAAGAATGAATAGTGCTTTGGAAAATCTTGCTCTCAGAAAGATCATTTAATTACAAAAAAAACCATTACTTACCTAACTTACTTTCACCCACTTGCTTTATAAATAGTGTTTGGACATTTATATACTTAAATCTCTACTTTTGGTTGACTCATTTCCATTGTTTTTGCCTTAGTTTCTTAATAAGCGTGCATAGTCAAACTAAGAACGTTAAACCGGGACGGAGGGAGTTTAAATTTTGAAAAAATTCCATGTATTTGATGTGTCATCCACAATTTTTCCTCTTCATAACGGACCAATATCTTCAACCCAGTACGATTAGTTTGATGAGTTTTTTGCAAAAGTGACACACGTACTTTGTACAATATATCAATTTCACACGCGTACTTTGGAAACATCAAATGTAGGTTGTGTACTTAATGTTTTGAAAATTTTGATACTACTTTTTTAACACCCGTTAAAAACATAACGGGGTACTCCAAAAAACTATTCATCCGTCAATATTTTGTAACATACGTTTTTTTTATACTTAAGTTAAAAATTAACGGATGTTTCCTAAATCATCACAATCAGACTTGACACCAATCGCATGGACCATCCCTTCCAAACCCGACAACCACCACTCATCACTCATCCGCCACCAACCATATCCCTCCGACCACCACACCTCACATGATAAAAATGAAAAACCCTAACATCACTGATTCAGCCGCCCCCTCTCATAACTCAAATCCATTTCAGCTTTTTAAATATCATTTCTCTCTCTAGCTCTCTCAACCCCTCTCTCTAACTCTCTCTCTCTCTCCAGCCCGCTGGCGTACCTTCCCGGAGTCCCAAAATCCGTCGACGCTTCTACTTCTCCGACGGCTCTTCGTCTTCTCCGACGTCTCATCGTCACCCTTCGTCTCGCAATTCTGACGAACTTTCTCATCTCATAACGGCCAGATGTGGTCGGTAAGATCCAGATCTAGCTTCTTCTCCCTTCCTCCGGTCGCCGGTGATTCTCCATATCTGGATCCTCCGTCTCCAGTGATCCTACCCCGTCCTTGCACCTGCAGTTCCCCAACCCATCACCTCCAGTATCACTCTATTGCTCGACATCAAGAAGGTGAAAATATGCAGAAACAAAAAAAATTCCATAGCAGCAGAAACAAGTTTGTTTGTTTTTTCTGCGAGAAAAAACAGGAAGATTTATATATATATATATATATATATACATGAAAGTAGAGAAATTCTTAAATCACAATCATAAAAAAAGGAAAAATAAAAGGCATTAGATAGGTGGTATACTGCTATCGGAAGAGGGAGACGACGACAACAATCCTGGTAGTTGAGTTGAAGAGGAATTTGGGAAAATGAGAAAGCAATTTTGGATGAATACGGTGATCGGTTTGGGGAGATTGGTTTATTTGTTTATTATTGAGCTATTTTCATTTTCAGGGATTCTAATTTGGGTTTTCATTAAATTGATTTGGAGTGTTACAAAATAGTAACGTTTGTTAAGAAAATAATGTGTGTTATAAAAATTTGACGGAAGAATAGTTTTTTGGAGTACCCCGTTATGTTTTTAACGGGTGTTAAAAAGTGGTATCAAAATTTTCAAAACATTAAGTACGCAACCCACATTTGATGTTTCCAAAGTACGCAAGTCAAATTGATATATTGTATAAAGTACGCGTGTCACTTTTACGAAAAAACTCTTAGTTTTATAGAACAACGTACAATTGACCATGCCTAACAACATGTGTTTTTTAGAAACAAACCAACATGAGCCAGCGATTAACCCTAACTTTGTTGATTGTCATTGCTATGAATTATGATATAATCCTGAAACTGCCTTCTCTAAAACTTAAATGGAGAATTGAGATTAGAAGGAGTTAATGGCATCCTTGGGATAAAAACATTATCTCCAGCGTTACTTCTTTTTATAATTGTTTCTTCCAACACGTGTTCACCTAGCTTTATGATAATTGGTTTGGTCAATTGCACAACCCTGCACTATGGTCAATGTTCCTCATTAACATTACTGATACACCAACTTTAAGGTTCAACGGATGATTTTTCACGTAACTCTTTTTAAAATATGTGTATTTTTGGCCAACTGATTGGCTTTTATTAATGTTTTTGTTTAATGTTATTATAGTAATTTTTATGGGTTTGGGTAACTTGATTATCCATTGTTATAGACTGAATACAAGCTCCTAATTTGTATAATTCTGAGCTAACTTCCTAATATTTCATTATAAAATTTACTAAACGGTTGCTATTCTTATTATTTAGCTTTAGTTTTATACAATAATTGTTTATGTGCTAAAGTTGCTATATTAATTCTTTGACTGCTAATAGAATGGCTATGTTATTAAAGTTTTTTTTAATAAAACATTTCATGTTGTTATGTATTGAAATTATTGATTCATTAATTTAATTATTATTTCAAAATCTATTTTAACACGATTTATTTTTAATGCAGGGGCCACTTGTAAGGCTAAGAGTTTGTATACAAAATACAATCTATCACTTTATGATATAAATTTGTAGTAATAGTTAAGTGATAGATTGTTTATCTTTATAATGTTAGTTCAATGTATCAATTAGTTAGGAATTTGAATTCATAAATAAAACTTTCCACAGAAAATGGAGCTCATTAATTTAAATGGTGGTTTGAATATTCTAGTTATATATCTAGGTAATTAAAACGCTATAAACAACACATTTAATTAATCCTCACTTATTTTCAAGGAGTAAATACATTGTAAATAATCAAAGCCATAATCACAGTAGCTATTAAATAGGGGACATTTGAGCATTTTTAGGATTGACCAAATAAATCTCATTAATGTTTCTAATTATAGAGCTCAAAAATGAGCGAGAAAACATTTTTAGCAAGATGTGTTAAAATCACTTGTACCTTTATATATAGTATAGATAGTGTTACATTCATTTATAGAAATTGTTAATTTCTTATTTTTAGAATGTTACTAAAACAAGTGTTTTTAGTTCTAAAGTGTAAAGGGTTGAACTATTACTTTTCTATACATATGCATTAAATTTTTTTGGAGGAAACTAGTTCCTCCATAAGTTATAAAAAGTCATGTTTTTAACCCTTAAACCCCAAACCTAAAACCCTAAACCCTAAACATTAAACCCTATAAAAACATGACTTTTTATAACTTATGAGGAAACTAGTTTCCCCCAAAATTTTCTCGTATTACAATTATCTATAAATACTATAACTCGTTTGTTACATTTAGTTATAATAAGTTTTACTGTTGGCAAACGAAGAAAACATAAAAAAAAAAAACAATGTTACTTTCCTATACATATGTATTACTTTTATGTATACAAATTGTTACAATATACTAGTAAGTAACACATACATTTAGTTATAGTATGTATTATTTTTGGCAAACAAAAAAAAAAAAAAAAAAAAAAAAATTTACCGTGGGTCATGGGTCGAAAATACACCAATAACCTGGATCCATGACCCGTCTCTACTATGAGACGGGTTATAGTGTTCTCATTCAAGTTTTTGTCAATATAAATGTCTTTCAAATACAAAGTGCGTATTTATTATAAGTTTTCCTATCAAAACTGATACTCCCATGTCTTGAAATAAATGTCACACTTATTATTTTGGTACGTCTCAAAATAAATGTCACATTTTTATAATTAAATATTCAATGCGTCCCTAAGTCCCTGAGTACATGTCCACCTTTCCCTTCTTAGTCCGTCTCAGATTATATATTCACTTTCAATTATGGCAAATAATCTTTACTATTCCTCCCACTCATTCTCTCTCCTACTTTACTTTTATACTCACAACACAATCAATATACTATTACCTCCCACTCATTCTCTCTTCTACTTTACTTTTATACTCACAATATTTATATCACTTTCACTATTTTTTAATCTCTGTGCAAATAAAAAGGTGAACTTAAACCCTAAAACAGAGGGAGTAGTATATAAGTTTGGTCATCTTTCTTTAACCAAGGTGCTTAAACACAAGTTATGTTCTTTCTTATAACAAGAGGGAAAGTATGGGTCAATTTAGGCAATATAGTGTTGTGGTAGACTCTCAAAACCAAACAGATCGTAAGAATCTAGTAGGAATAGTAGGAATCTCCAACAAGCACAAGAACAATAAACAAAGCAAAAACAGTAAAAGAACACAAGAAATTGTTTACACAGTTCGTCAATTCGATTGACTACGTCTGGGGGCTTAACTAAGACAAGATCATGCACTAAAATATGTTAATATTGTGTTACAACAAGTTTGGAAGCGGAGCTATACTAACTTATGAATAAGTTCCAAACCTTAGACAGAGAAGGAATCCCATAATCAGACTTTCCAGCCAGGCCTAGGTCTGTCCGCTAAAGTGTGCGGCCGCACACCATCACCTGTGCGGTCGCTCACTTAGCCAAAAAATTGCCCAAAAACACTCTGATGGTTTGGGCGGCCGCATACCTTAATTCTGGGTGGCCGCACACTTTTTCTGGTGCTGCTCGGTATATTTTACCTTCCTCTCTGATCGTTAGTTCGGTCGGTCCTCTACTCTAACATATAGAAAAGAGTCTAAAAATATTAACTTATCAGCTATGATATTTATTTCAAGATTGAAAGAGTATGATAGTAATTGCATTCTCAGTTCGTCACCCGTTATGGAGGACTACTGGTGTTGGTCCCAAAGGGGCAACAAGGGTATGAAAATCGCTAGAGGGAGGGGGGTGAATGGCGTTTTAAAATTATTTTCAAACCCTTTTGCAAATCAATGGCTTATGGGCACAGTTCTCAAATAAGCTAAGTGTAGCGCGCAGAGAGAGTGTGAAATGCACGGCGAAAATTTAAAGCAGCAACTGCGCAGAAGGTAAAAACGCACGCGCTAAGTTTTGGCTAAAGTGTTGGTTAAAATGATTCTAAGGAAATAAGCAGTTACAAAACACAGCAGCAAATAGCAATCTGATAAGATCAAACAAAGTATTAATTCAGAAATAACTAAGCAGGAAATAAATAGCGAGAATGATGAACAAGCTATTTGGAGAGGTTCGATCGTTGAAAGATCTACGTCCTCTACCAAGATGGTTAGTATGGATTTTCTAATGAGATTTATATTGATGTGAGGAGATTTTACAAGATTACAAAGAATCAAAACTCAAATCAAAATCTATTCTATGAAGAGCAAATCCTAGACTAAACCGGTGTTTCTCAAGAAGTAAGATCTAAATGATCGAAGCTTCGAGAGGTGTGTGTGTGTGAGAGAAATTATGGGCTCAAGAAATCTATGAGATAAAGAGCACGAAGAATTCTGGTGTTACAAGGCTTAGGATTTTGGTAGGAGTTTGAAGGTATGAAGGTTTGAAGGTTGTTCTTGAATCTGGGAAAATTAAGCAGCAATCTCCTGAACTTCAAGGATACTAGGTAAGCACAAACTCTAGCAACTTGGAAATGAAGATGAGCAGGCTATTTATAGCTGAGAGCTTAAAACTAGTCGTCGGAGCTCCGAGCAAGGACAATGAGCTGGCACATTATGATTGGTGCGCAGGTGTCCTTAATAGCCGTTGGAGCTCTGATCAAGGACGATGAGCTGGCACAATATGATTGGTGCGCAGGTGTCCTTGGTAGCCGTTGGAGACAGAGCATGAAGACCAAATTCAAAAGCTTCTTCTAGAAGGTTGACAGCTGTCTTCATTTGAATTATTTCATCTGAGCGCATCTCCATCGTTGGATTTGCTGAGTGTGAATATTTTTCGTTTCTGCATACCTCAGCACTTTAATAAGCGTACATCTTCTAAGCGCTTTTCCAAGTTAGGTAATCTGAAGACTTGAAAACTGAGCAAGGTTGAATGCTGCGCAGCAAAGACCTGCACAGTGATGTCCTGCGTAGAGAAGTCCTGCGCAGAGACCAAAGTCTTGCTTAGTTCTTCATTCCTTTTCGCTCCAAGTCCTATATTCTAAGCCTATACTATAAAATGGACTAAGCTAAAAAAATGAAGTTATTAAACTTCTTTAGATAGGGTCCTAAAGTCCATAAAATACTAATAGGTGATGGTATCAATCAATTCTAACATATTTAGGAGGGTTAAGTGATAAGCATACCCAACAATCTCCCCTTAAATGATTGATGCCATTACCTACTATAACAAGGGCAATTCATTGTACTTGATAATAACATGTCCATAGAAATAAAAATGATGAATCATGCCTCAAGTCAATGCACACACTAGCCAATGCTATAGATTTCTAGTCTATCCAAAAGATTAACTTACAATATGGGAAAGATAGATATATCATTCAGCGCATACAAATAATATGAGTTTTAGTTTAAGTAAGCATTTAAACTGAATGTTTAAACATCATGCGTAGAAATATGAGCAGTTAATGATTATGCGCATGAGGTGAAATAATGCATTCATTGTTCCACAAACGAAAAGTTTGAAATGAACAAGGTTTTGAAACAAATGATGCGATTTTTCTCATTAAAACTTGAAATAATAATAGTTTGGGAATTACAAGTTTGAACAAGAAAAACAAAATGCGCACAAAAAGGAATACCTTGCGCAAAAACAAAAATTACATAGACCTATTCTATGTTGATCCGGTAAAGGGCTTCGCGCAGCTCGTTCTGCACACCGTTGAACTTGTTCATAAGTTCAATCTTCAGTTCTTGAAACCTTTCACGGAAGGCGACCGCTTCACTAACATAAGTAGTCATCCCTCTAAGCATATCCCTGTTGTCTTCTTGCAGCTCTCGAAAGTTTACTGCGTAGGCCATCTGATGCCCAGTCATCTGATTGAAGCACGACTGTTCCGCAGCTTCAATTGTATTCATAATGGTGGCCTGCATAGCTTCCAGTCTGGTGTCAGTATGGAGGCGTTGGGTGTTCACGCTAGCCTGAATATCGAACATGGCTTGATCCATACTTGCGTTGAACCCATCAGCGAAATCAGTCATCGCTTGAGTAATGCACTCCCTGACACTGTCCATATTAAGCGCACTAGCTTGCACAGGACCACCTTAGCCAAACTTCTCTAGCATCTGCGCTTCCAGCCCTGCAAAACCCTCATAAAGGCCATCAGTTAAATTCTTGCGCAGACGCCTTAGAATTTCCTTGAACCCACGGTCAATATCTTCAACGGTTCATACATTTTCAAGCAGCCCGCTGATTGACTTAAGTGAGTCCAGGACAAGTTGATCTATGAGGTCTGGAGTGCGCTGTACAGAGGGGCCAGTGGATGAACTTGCCTTAGAAGTATTCTCCCCCTTAATGGCAACAATCTCCAATCGCTGCGCATCAAGTTGCTCTTGAATTACTGTTTGCGCAGTAATGAGTTGGGCCATCTGAGACTGCGCAGCTACATGATTCACCTGAATTGAATTCAAGGATTGTAAGATCTGGAACAGCTCATTAGAGGAAGAGAGAGAAGAGGTAGAGAACGCAGGAACCGTAGAGGCAGGAGCCGGTTGCTCTGTTGTCTTGGGAGGAGAGGTTGTTGAGATAGGATCTGTTTGGGGGGATCTGTGCGTAGGAGAGGACCTATGCGAAGGCGATCGCCTTGCTGTGGAATGGTCACAACTATCAGAGGCAGTGGCACCTTCCTTAAGGGATTCTTCTTGAGTAGCAGCAGCAGCAGGAGGGATCTCTGCAGTAGCAGGAATCTCCGCAGCAGTAGTAGATTTATCAATGGACGCAGTAGGAGTAGTCTGAGGGGCTGCGCCATCAGCTTTAACGGCCTGATCCTGATCAACTTCATCTTCCTCAGCCACATGCTCAATATCTAGCCCTTCATCACGAACCGAAGTAACCCTGCGCGCGTTGTCGATAGGGATATTGACGCGTTGGAATGCGCTGGATGTTGGTTCTTTTGGAGAGTCCAGAGGAGATAGAGTATGGCGCTTCTTTGTACCCTTAGCACTGCTGCACACTTTTTGCTTGCGTCGAGGAGTAGAGAGTAGAGCATCATCCGCAGTAGGTGCTGGCGCAGCTGGAGGATCTTGCACAGCAGGGGCCTTTTGCCTTATCTACCCCTGAACTGCAGCATCTTCGGAGTCACCCGTGTGATCCATTCGCGATTCAGTGTCCAGCGCAGCAGGGGGAATCCTTTGGAAGGCAGACTTAGAAGTCTTGGTCTTCTTTGGGGAATGCGCAGGCGCATCAGCCTTGCATTTTTTAGAGGGAGGCTTGGGAGCAGCAGGGGCAGGCTCAAAAATCTTGATGCCTGCGGTGGATTGGACGTTGGGAATGTCCCTGTGCTTCTTGGACTTAGGCTCAGCAATGCTTTTGCCCTTCCGCCTATATGCCTCTTCAGGCGCTTCCTGCGTAGGCGCAGCACTGGGGCCTTATGTGCCCTTCTTAGCCTTACCATCCTTGGGCTCAGTCCCAAGCCATGGCTGTCGGTTGGGATCAGAATCAGACTTCCAGATTCTGTAGTAGTCTGCATTTCCAATTTCATCGCGCAGCAGATGAAGCTGCGCTCGAGTGTAGAACTTTGAGGAGCAGGACTGCTTCAGAACTGGCTTCTTCCTGACAAAGTCTGCCAAGTCTTTGTATTGGAGTAGGAGCTTGGAAAGCAGGTGGCAATGCCTCCTGTACTTAGGCTTTGACGCGTTAAGGCGCGCATCATAGCTAGACATGGCCTTTGTGAGCTCATTCCAGATGATCTGCGGCCAATCAAGTTGCTCCTTCTAGTAGATGGCAGCGCAGTACTCCCACTGCTTAGAAATAAACTTCCCTTTATTTTCATTCTTGCAATTCAGGGAATCTCTAATGAGGGTGCATAGGTGATACATCACCTCACCAAATTCCTTGCGATCATGCGCAGACCATCGTTTGCTAAGAGTAGGATCGTTAACTAACTTCATTGCAAGCCTATCTTGCTGCGCAGCATCAAAAGTATCAGGAGCATCACCAACATCGAAGTCGCACAATCTGCGGATGTGATTTGGGTGCACCAATATTTTGCAATTTTGCACCACAACCATGATAATCTGTGTGCTCTGACCCTTGTATTTTCCTGGAATGACACGCGCCGTCTCGAAAAATTCATCCACCAAAGATGGAACGTAGAAAGGCTGATCCAAAGTGAAGAGAGGAAGAATTCCTGAGGATCGGAGATGCCTGATCAACCTGCGCCCAACTGCGTCTTGGTTGAGATCTTGAGGGTTCACTTCCCAGCCGCAAATAAAATATAAGGGATTCTGCGCAAAACAATAAAGGAATTAGACAAATAATATTGCGCATGAAGCTTTGCGTATGCGCAGATAGCGCGGATATACCTATGCGCAATGACTCCATACTTGATAAAAAAATCATAGAAATAATGCATAGAACCAAGCAAGCATGCGCAAAAACACAAACACTTAAAAAATTCTTATGCGAGCCAAAGCATAAGAGAAAAATAAAAACTTGATGAACACGAAATTACTGTTCAAGAACACCAAAGATCCAATGTTAACCAAAATGAACAAAAAGCATATCAAAATGACCGCATGAACGAGACGAAGTCAACCATGTAAACAAGATAGTCAATAACACAAGAACAAACCCATAAAAGGAGAATAACTGTTCGACTGCCGATGGGTTTTTGAACCATTTTTTTTACAGAAAGCACTCAAAACGAGTATTAATCATGAAATAAAAGACATGTATGAGTACATCAGGTGAAAACGAACACGTAGCAACAAACGATTTCAAAAATGATCAACAAACAAGAACAAAATCACAAAGGGAAGCTTTTAAAGCTCAAAACCCTAACAATGGCGGAAAAAGGAAAAAAAGATAAAATTTCAAGGATTCATACCATATCTTCGACGGCGGGTTTCTGGACGTTTTGCTCTTGATGTTCGGACCCGGATGATGAGGAGTAAGAAGATTGCTTAGAAGAAGAAGAAAGAATGATTTCAGGCATTTTCTTGGATGATTTCTTGGGAGCCATTGTTAAATAGCTAGGATTTAGACGAAAATGGAGGAAAGAGAAGAGATTTACAGAAAAACGAAGGAAGTCAAAGAGAGAGAAAGAGGAAATGGTGGAAGTTGGTGAGAATTAGAGAGAGAAAATGAAAGTTAGGTGAAAGATAGAGAGCAGTAGAGAGAGAAAGGAGGAAGTAGCAGACGGTTTTAAGCGAAAAAAGGAAATGAGTGACATCAGCGCATAAGAGGTTTGGTGAAAAAGCGAAGTGGGACACGTACTGCGATGACGTGGCCCAACCAGAGGCGCGCGTGCGCAGGCCTAACGCGCGCGTGAGTGTGAGTGTTTAAGCAGGTCACTGTCGAGTCAACTTCCTCATAAATGCTGAGTCAGTGAAAGGACGGGCGCACGTTAGCAGAGTGACGTGGCCGAATGGGGGACGCGCGTGCGCAGACTTTGCACGCGCGCGTGTCAGCGAAAAGATGCTGACGGCTGTCGCATCACTTCCCACATTAAATGGGAAGCAGAAATTCTGAAGGGGTGCTGTCATCAATCGTAGTTTGCATTGATGACAATGGGACATGCGCAAGGGTAAAAAGGTAACTTCCCAAGAAAATTAAAAAATAAAGGCGTGGGAAAATTTTAATTACACAAGTACCCTTGTGACTAAGCGTTGACTTTTCAGTCAAGGACCTATGTGCAATTTCTAATGAATAGAACACTTACCTGCGGTCCACTAGATTTGCGCATATGACATGTTGCGCAGAGCAAATATTGCGCAGAGATTCTTTAAATCTCATAACTAAACTGTTCCATGCGCATTAACTTACTGCGCAATAGCTGCGCAGATGCATGAAACAACCTTTGAATAATTTATCAAGCAAACACAAGAACATTAGTAGTAACAAACTATATGGACAAGTTAGCTGAGTTCAAGCATACCCATTTCTCCTCTCAAGAAGACAAATCTCTTTGCGTCAAGAGCCTTTGTGAGGATATCAGCAATTTGATTGTCTGTGCCCACGTGCTCTAAATGGATGTTGCCTTTTTCCACGTGGTCCTTGAGAAAGTGATATTTGATGTCTGTAGACACCCCGCCTTGGACCGCTCACCCCGTTTGCACATTTGATTTTGTGTTTCTCCCTATTTTAAGTGTTTCTCGTTAGTTTTTGTTACTTCTGTTAAGTTCTTGACTGACTTCGTTAAGTCCAGGGACCAAACTGAATAACAGTGCTGAATTTCTAGTCCTTTCTGTCATTTTTGCCATCTCCAAGTCGCGCACTTCCATCCTTTGGGGCCAGAGGCGCGCGCATCCCGCCACCAAGGCAGGAGGCGCGCGTACCTGGGCGTCAGTTACAGATTTCTGTCCAAGAATCCCTCCTTTGCTCCTTTTAACAGGATTTGCCCGGGAAACTGATGTTGTTGACTTGATTTTGGCGCCAAAAACTCACATTCTTCACCTATATAAACACCTCTAATTCACCATTGAATAGGAGGAGGATTTTAATCACTAAGCAAAAACTATACACAAAATACTTACAAGACATCTTCCTAAAAACCTCTTAAAGGAGTCTTTGAAGTTCTTTGAAGTATAGGTAAAAGATTACTCTTTTCTCCCATTTTCTACTTCTTCTCCTCTCTCTTTCTTTTACTTTAATCAAAGTGCAATCACCCAAACATTTTGGGACATGACACCGAAGACTACTTCACTCCATTGAAGCTAGTCAAGGAGTTATCTCCCCACATTCTAAAACCCCTTTTATTACAATCAAAAAATACGAAGAACATCATTTTATTCATGTAGACTTTGAACAAGCAAGACCAACATTAGTTGGGCGAGATGGGTGTTTAAGTACTTCACATCTCGTAACCTAACCCCCGAACCTCATAAACAAGAATCTCTGTTTTCGTAAATCAACCTTAGGCTACACATTAGATTTTTCTTATGTTCCTCTAAAACATAGGTGGCGAATCTAAAACACAAATAGACATCCTAGGAAATCCCTTCCGCTGCTCTAGCCAAGCGGTGGGCCCTTCCCGGGGTATCTACAGTGGCGACTCCGCTGGGGAAGTTTGAGGGTTAAACTTGCGTTCTTGATCAAAGTCTACATTTTCTGGGCATTCTGGTTCCTGATGGGGGAAGCGTGCGCCTCTAGCCTTCTTGGCCTAAGGCGCGCGCGGCCCACATCAAAAACCAGAATCGCCCGCCTCCCATATGTTCTTCCTATTTTTGTTTTTTTTTCTACACTAATCATTTTTGCAGGGGTTACAATGCATATTCAGGACCAGGGCAATACCCTGAGTCCAAAGTCTGAAAGTCTGACAGGTTTGCCCAGAAGCGGGCGCCTCCCATAGAATCTGCGCCAGGCGCGCGCATCCCACAACACAGGCCAGAGGTGCGCGCTTCTGGGTGGTTTTCCAGAATAGGGACAGTTTCAGAACAGAGAAGAGTGATTGGAGTGTGGGCACAGTTGCCTGCATCATGGACTGTTTTGGACCTCTTAACTGTTTTTCTTTTGTGTTTTGATTTATCGGTCACACGGGTGATTCGAAAGTTGTAATTATGTGCTTATTTGATTTTCTTTCAAAAAAAAAAAAGTAAAAAATATTTTGTCACATGTTGGACCTCACACTACATGCACAATCTCCTATAAATTGCTCACTATCGAGTCGCACAAGTTTATAACCCCAAACCCGTCGAGGCCCATCATAGGAAGTTTCAAGCTCCACCCGACCTTGACTCTTTCGAAGCGGTAAACCTCAACCCATGGCGTAGTTCATGACTACATGCCGGGGGTGACCTTAAGCCTCTCATTAGCCGAGCACAAGCCAACACAATTCTAGTTAGGGTCTAACACTCCGTGACTGAAGTCGGTTTTCATGTGCCGAGATTTCCCTAAACTAATGTCTTTAAAACATACATGCCAAGTGGTTATCATGGACGAAATAAAACTCCGTCCCCAAGTGGTTATTATGGACGAAAATAAAAATCCGTCCCCGCATGTATGCTTTACTACATTAATTTAGTTTAATCCCGACATGTGTAGGATTCACAAGCGTGATGGAATCCGATGAGTATATGGGACCGCGAGATGGTCTATATACTAGTGTGACGATTCCATTATTTTTTTAGAAATTCAAAAGGGATCCCGTCCCTCCGACTTATAAAAAAAAGAAAGAGTCTTTTCTTATGTGGTTTTGAGTCGTGTGCCCAATGTGTGCTCTAAGCCTCTTCATGGACCGAAAGTGTTACTCAAGACTGACAAGGGCCTCTTCTGCAATATAGGTCCAATTGGTACTTACAGAGTCTACCGGGATTCAGCGAATCAGTTAGTTCGTGAAGTGATTACTCCAACAGTTCTAACAGCAACTATGACCGGAAGCAGCAACACCATGTCTATCGAACAACTTTCAGCTATGGTTCAAGTGATCCAAGATCAAGTCTCCACCCTTAATAAAGAGGCCCAAAATAAGGATGATCTTTGGCAATCCCACCTCGACAATCAAAGGGAGGCCCACGAGGCCGAGATGGAGCAAATGAAAGAGAAGCTCACCAAGCTTTTGAGTGGTAAAGACAAAGAGAACAATGAAGAGTCCGAGTGGACTGAGGGTTTGTTTCAAAGCCCTTATGTTAGTGCCTGTACCAAGAAAGGGGGGAACCAAGCACCGAGAACAATGAGCACAAGATGGTTGATTCAATTACATACATAGACCAACGCTTCAATGGCCTCAACGTGGGGAAAGGTCCCGACATGAGCCTTTATCAGTCCTCCATTCTCATGAGCACAATGGCCGCTCTTCCCGACAAGTTCAAGATGCCCGACATCAGCAAGTTCAAGGGCAACTCTTATTATCCCATGGAACACATCGAGACTTACATTTGGGCTATGGTATCAAAGAAGGTCTCTCCCAAGGTTATAGCATAATGCTTCCCTCTTACTCTCGAGGAGGCGGCAAAGGATTGGTATGCGACTCTCCCGCTCACAGTCCGTCTTGATTGGGACACCGCTATGCTTGCCTTCAAAAGTCAATACCAAGGCAACACTACCCACCGGCCAACCAAGAAAGAGCTCGAGAACACTACTCAAAGGGACAATGAGTCCTTCATTGACTTCACGAGAAGGTGGAATGACAAGATTGCTGAGATTGTCGAGAGGCCTAACACCAAGGAGCAAATGGACATCTTTCTTAAGTGTCTAAAGATTGATCTCCGCACCCACCTAAGTAGGGCTTGCTATGACGATTTCTCTCAAATGTACGAGCCAGGGATCCGAATGGATGAATTGCTTAGAGAAATCAAGAAAAGTTCTCCTACCCTCCGTTACAAGGCCGCCTCTAGCTCCACAAAAGAGGCTTCAGTTAATGCCGTCACTACCGACTAGGGGAATTACAAAAGGGTTCCTCTACCACAAGGCAAGAAGTTTCAAGATGATCGTGTCTACACTTCTCTCCATGGCATGACTATCACCGAGGCCTTTGAAGCTCTTAAAGCCAAAGGGCAAGTTACTCATCTCCAAGGGTACAAACCCAAGGCATTGCGTCCCAACCATGCTCACCACAAGCATTGTGACTACCACCAACATAGCGGCCACACCACCGAGGAATGCTTCGTCCTCCGCAACATCATCCAAGATCTCATAGACAAAAAGGAATTCATAGTTCCTAATGAGGGTGGTGTCAATGTAATAGAGGTAGAAGAGTTTGAAGAGACCACTCATTCAATCCCAATTGTGAATGAGGGCTCCAATATTATGAATAAGATTGATAATTCTTGTTATGTTGTGACTTACGATGAGGTAATGAGGGAAGTACTAGAGAATAGGAAAAAGAGGCAAGACGAGAACGTCAACATGCTAACTCGATCCGGACGAGTCATAGCAAGCAACCCCGCTACTTCTGCACCAAGCTCCTCTTCTCAAAGACCGCAAGCTCGCGACACTCCCGAAGACCCTTTATTGGTTCAACTCAAGAAAACTCAAGCCAACATCTCCATTTGGGACCTCATTGCATCCTCAAAGAAGCACCAAGATCTTGTCATCAGTAATCTCGACGACACGTCGATATCTCTCGATACAACTCCCGAAGACCTTACGGCAATGATAGGTCACATTCATTTTTGCAATGTCATCACCTTTGCCGACATGGACCTTCCACCATTTGGTCCCGACCATAATGAGGCCATTTACCTCAAGGTGAGAGAAATGGGGAGACCTATTTCAAGAGTCTTGGTTGACGGTGGTTCCGCACTCAATTTGATGCCCGGCCGAATCATGGGCATACTGGGGCTTAAGAATTCAGATTTAAAGCCTTCTACTCAAGTGATCCGAGGTTACGACAGCACTACCCGTACAGTCATGGGTATGGTGGAAATAGACATTGAATTTGGGAGCATGGTCATGTCTGTCCCATTCCAAGTGCTCGACGTCCCTTCCTCATTCAATTTGCTCTTGGGCCGACCATGGATACACAGTTCCAATGCCGTCCCTTCGACTCTCCATCAATGTGTGAAGTTCAGAAATGGGGATGAAATAGTAACCGTTATGGCAGAAAACGTCACTATCCACAGAAAGGGAGAACCCATTCACCAAATTCAGTATGGCTTAGCAGACTCTACCCTCTCCGGCATCTCAATCAACGCCATTGACAAAGAAGGGGGAGCGGGTTATGGACCCTTGGCAATCGCAAAGTCCTCTGCATAATGAGGAATATGAATTACTTCCCTGGTTTAGGCCTAAGGAAATATCAACAAGGAAGAATGCAACCTATTGAGGTTCCTTTTGTTAAGAACAAGTTCGGTTTAGGATATGAGCCTTCCAAAGACGACTTAAAGTATGAGCAAGCCGTCAAGAATGAAAAGGCCCGAGCTCGGAGAGAAGGCCGTCATTATGAGATTCCCAATCTTAGGCCATACCGCAAGACACTGAATGGCTACTTTGTCCGTCAAGAGGAAGACATTAGAAAGCCCGGTCTCAAAATCTTTGCCGATTGTGAAATTCAGAAATCCGAAAGGGAACCAACTCCCATGTCACCCCGAGAATGGTGGGGGAAGAAAGTGACCATAGAGTCTGAGACAGAGATTACCGTGGGGGAAGAATTGACGGATTTAGCCTCCATGTTCGAAGAACTTGCCATCATGGATGAGTGCCAAGTCAATGCCATCTACGAAACCGACACGAGAAAGGAGACTATCAGTGAGATCCAGCCGAGCTCCGAGCCGATCAATAACTGGTATTCTACAAAGGGACCCGTGGTATCCGAAGAATCCTTGGTCAAGAAGATGGGTTGCATTCCGCACAAAGGAAGACGTGTTCACATTCACTTTCGAGTCCGAGAGTGTTTCCGATACCCTCACCCAAGAGGATATGGAGGCCATAGCCGAGCGTGTGTTCCCTTTCTTTGTTAATGAAATTTTTTATCTTTCCGAGTACCCTGAGATTGCAAACATCATGAATGATGAATTAACTAATAGCGAATCTAATGAACTAGTTAATAACGATTCAAATAATGATGAAATAGACCACGAAAACACAACATAATTAAATGAACTTTCTCAACAGGTCCGTAGTCGTGGTGAAAATGGTCCAGGGGCTGACGAAGAATTGCATGTTGTTAATCTGGGTACCGACGAAGAGCCAAAAGAAACCAAGATCGGAAGCTTCTTCAAGGGGGAAGAGAAAGACAGATTGACTGCACTGCTCAGAGAGTTCGTGGATGTATTTGCATGGTCATACAAAGACATGCCGGGTTTAGACAGAAAGGTCGCTGAGCACAAAATTCCGATCAGAGAGGATGCTAAGCCGACAAAGCAGAAACTCAGAAAGATCAAGCCAGAATGGTCTTTACAAGTCAAAGAAGAGATAGAAAATCTTCTCAGTGTAGGCTTCATCAAGGTGATTGAGTATCCAACATGGCCAGCCAATGTGGTCACAGTCCGAAAGGCTAATGGCAAGGTTCGTGTTTGTGTGGACTTTCGGGATTTGAACAAAGCTTCTCCAAAGGATGACTTTCCACTACCCAACATCGACATGCTAGTCGACTCCACTGCTGCCTACGAGGTCCATTCATTCGTAGATGGTTTTGCTGGGTACAATCAGATTCTCATGGCCGAGGAGGATCAACACAAGACTGCTTTCGCAACACCGTGGGGCACTTTTTGCTACACATTTTTGCCGTTTGGGTTAAGGAACGCTGGGGCTACTTATCAAAGGGCTGTTACAGACTTTTTCCATGACATGATTCACAAAGAGATCGAGGTCTACGTGGACGACATGATCATCCACTCGAGGGGGACCAACGGTCAACATTTGATCGATCTCCGTAAATTATTTAAAGGCTCCGTCAACACAAGATGAGGCTCAATCCCGCAAAGTGCACGTTCGGGGTCATCCGAGGCAAAGTTCTTGGCTACATGGTCACAGAAAGGGGTATTGAAGCAGATCCCTCAAAAATCAAGGCAATCATTGACATGCCTCCTCCCAAGACACAGAAAGAAATCAAAGGTTTCATGGGCAGACTTCAGTACATCAGTCGGTTTGTGCACCAGCTTACTTCCATGTATGAGCCAATCTTCAAGCTACTCAAGAAGAATGTGGCTCTAGAATGGACCGACGCTTACCAAGAAGCTTTCGACCAAGTGAAGCATTACTTGACATGCCCCCCAGTCTTGGTTCCACCTCACAAGGAGAAGCCTCTCTTGCTTTACCTCACGGTGAACGATAAAGCCCTTGGGGCTATGCTAGCACAAGAGCAACGAGACTCCACAAAGGAGAATGCCATTTATTTTGTCAGTCGCCGATTTCAAGGAGGTGAAATGAACTACTCTGTCTTAGAGAAGTCATGCGCAACACTGGTTTGGGTCACTCAAAAGCTCAAACATTACATGGAAGCCTTTTCGATCAAGCTAGTAGCAAAAGTGGACCCGCTCCGCTACATCTTCGAGAAGCCTTTCATGTCGACAAGGATATCCAAATGGTACTTCATGCTCGCCGGCTATGACATCACTTACGTCACACTCAAATCCATCAGGGGGAAAGTGTTCAGTGATTAGCTTGCTGAATTTCCGCGTGACGAAGTGAAGGGGGAGGACTTACAGTTTCCCGACGAGCACTTGGTTTGCACTACAACCGAGGAAACTAAGTGGCAACTCTTTTTTGATGGCGCCGCCAATAAACATGGTTATGGGATTGGAATGTTGCTTGTCGATCCAAAGGACATCTACACTCCAATTGCCATCCGTCTTGAATTCAAAGCTACCAACAATATTGCCGAATATGAGGCATGCATAGCGGGGCTAGAAGCAGCTCTAGAAAGAAATGTCATAGAGATAGAAGTATTCGGTGACTCCCTGCTCCTTATCAATCAAACATCGGGCAAATGGCGAATCCAAGACCCGACCCTCCAACAGTATGGTCAACACCTCGAGGAATTGGTTGAACAGTTTCAAGACATCACGTTCAATTATTTGCCAAGAGACAAGAACCGCTTTGCCGATGCTTTGGCTACTATAGCCTCACCGAGCTACCAACAATATTGCCGAATATGAGGCATGCATAGCGGGGCTAGAAACAGATCTAGAAAGAAATGTCACAGAGCTAGAAGTATTCGGTGAGTCCCTGCTCCTTATCAATCAAACATCGGGCAAATGACGAATCCAAGACCCGACCCTCTAACAGTATGGTCAACACCTCGAGGAATTGGTTGAACAGTTTCAAGACATCACGCTCAATTATTTGCCAAGAGACAAGAACCGCTTTGCCGATACTTTGGCTACTATAGCCTCACTGGTTGAGATGCCCAAAGGAAAGATGGTGAAACCCTTCAAAATTTTAAGAAGGACCAGCCCGGCATACTGCATGAACATTGAGATCAATGAAGTCCAAGATAACCCCCCGTGGTACACTGACATCATGAATTTTGTCAACAATAGAACCTTTCCCGAGAACAGAAATGGGAAAACCCGAATAGCACTACAAAAGCTAGCCGTATGATTGGAAACCGAGTCTACAAGAGACATCATCAAGGGATCAACCTTTTAAGTGCAAACGAGTCCAAAGCTCAAAAATCATGCACAAAATCCATTAAGGTGAGTGTGGACCCCACATGAATGGTATTATGTTAGCCAAGAAGATACTCCGTATTGGCTACTATTGGACTACAATGGAAAGAGACTGCATCGAGAAGGTCAAGAAATGCGCTAAGTGCCAGTTCCATGCTAATCTACAACGTGCTCCGCCTTCACAACTGTACAACATGACCACACCTTGGCCATTCTCTTGTTGGGGCATAGATATCATCGGCAAAGTCCATCCTACGAGGAGCAACGGACAGTCATTCACCCTTGTGGCCGTGGACTATTTCACAAAATGGGTCGAAGCACAAGCTTACTGAGTTCTCAATGCCAACAAAGTGGCTGAATTCGTAAAGAACAACATCATGTGCTAGTATGGTATTCCTCATGAGATCATCTCCGATAATGGCTCCCACTTCAAGAAAGAGATGGATGCACTTTTAGTTGACTACAAAATTACCAAGCACAAGTCATCCCCGTACCGCCCCCAAGCCAACGGAGCGGTCGAAGCAGCAAATAAGACAATCGAAGTCATCATACGAAAAATGGCTTCAACAGGAAGGGATTGGCCCAAGAAATTACCAATAGCATTGTGGGGCTACCGCACATTAATACGGTCAGCAACGGGAGAAACTCCGTACTCATTGGTTTATGGTTCTGAAGCTGTACTCCTGGTCGAACTCGAGGTTCCTTCTCTACGGGTCTTACTCGAGAACCAAGTCAACGAGGTTGACTGGATGCAAATTCGATATGAGCAACTTGCCCTACTCGACGAAAAGAGGTTAAGAGCATTTGAACGCACAAGGGCTTATTAACAAAGAATGGCAAGGGCTTTCAACAAGAAGGTGAAGCCTCAAAATATCAAAGGGGGAGATCTAGTCCTGAGACAACATCCTCCCAATGCCATGAATCCCCATGGGAAGTGGGGGCCTCGATGGATCGGTCCTTACGTGGTCAAGAAGATACTAAGCGGCGGTGCAGTCCGACTCGTAGACTTGGATGGTGATCAATTACCAAAGGAGGTCAACCTCGACAAGCTCAAGAAGTTCTACGCTTAACAAATAAAGACCATTAAAAAAAAAACGCTCGCTAGATTGAAAATCCGCAAGGGCGGCCTAGGCAAAAATTAGAGCACGTGCAAAAAAGAAGCCCGCTAGATTGAAAACCCAAAAGGGCGGTCTAGGCAAAAAACAGGGTGCACACAAAAAAAAAATGGTCTTCATTTGTTTGAACTACAGAGACCTGAGCCTCTCTACAAGAGGAACGTAGGCAACCTTCGGGTGCGGTCGAAAACAATAATTTTTTTACCCAATCATGTCATAACAAAATTCAATTTTTATTCATCTCTTAAACTATTTCAACCATTACAACAGATATGTTGAGCAATAAAAGACATAAAAAACATTAAATCCTAAACAAGTGGTCTATTAATTGCAATCTTGGGGTACTAAGAAAAATCTAATTTTCTCTTAGCCTTTGAAAGGCCACCTGAACGGCTCTCAATCCTATTCTTCTTGGGAGGCCTAGGAAGAATGAGGCGGACCAAAACCTTCTGCGCAGCAAAGCACCTCCGAGCATAAAAGTGTAGACACCCCGCATTGGACCTCTCATGTCCCGATTGCATACACATTCTTTGTCTTCCTCTTTTCTGTTAAAGTTTTGTTACTTTTCGTTAACTTTTGTTACTTTACGTTAAGTTCTCAACTTACTTCGTTAGTCTTGGATTTGACTAAGTGACAAAGTCAACCTTGAGTCTTTGTTTCACTTGTTTTTCGTTGACTTTCGTGGTGTTCGTTAAGTTTCTGACTGATCTCCGTTAGTTTTGGGACTTAACTGCATAACGGGGTTAACTTTTGGGCTGAAATTTGGATTTCCTGAAGATGGGAGGAGCGCGCCTCCTCCCTCCTTTATGGGATGATCGCGCCTCCCATATGGGGGGTGGGAGGTGCACGTTTCCCACCTCCAGAATCCCAGATTTTGCTAAATTTCTCTCCTTTTCTGATTTGTAACCCCCAAGGCCATTATGCCTTGGCTTGATCCGGGGAAGGGCCATCTTTGTGACCACAAAGACCTTACCTAACACCTATAAAAAGCCCTCCAATCCATCATTGGAGAGGGACTTTTCTTTTCACTCTCTTAACAAAGAGAGGAAGAATTCTTGAATCAAAAACACTTTAAAACACATAAAATCCATTTTCAAAGAGTGGTCACTATAGACAATTTGGTTCTTCCCCATTCAAGCACAAGGTACAATGTTCATTCTCTTATAAACTTTTAATCTTATCTTTATTTTCTCTCCTTGTTAAAATCTTTTTTATTACACTCTTCATCTTTAATGTGTAAGCAATCTCCATAAAAGGGATACAACCAAAAGGCCACTTCACTATTGAAGTTTGGCCAAGGTTACATCCCAACATTTCAAATTTCACTTTAATTTTTATTTCATTTCTTCATGTAATTGTTTGGCATAATTGTTACATGTAATTTTTTAGCATAAATTAATAAATAAAAACAATTATCTTTTATTTCCTTTTAATTTTCCGCTTTCTTTTCATTGTAATTGTTAGCATTTCTTACATTAATAATTGAAGGACTTTTCTTTTTAGTATTAGAACACCAAAAGTAGCAAGACCCACGTAAGCGGGGCGGAGTGGGTGTTTAATTACTTCCCACTCCGTCACCTAACCCCGAACCCCTCATCTCAAGAATCTTTGGTTTCGTAATCAATAAAAAAGGCTATTTTCTTAGGTTTCTTCGCGTTCCTCTAAAACGTGGGTGGCGACTCTTAAAATCAAGTAGACATCCTAGGTTAATTCACCGCTCTATCCAAGCCGTGGTTTCCCGGGGTATCTACAGTGGCGACTCCGCTGGGGACATAGAGGGTTAAACTTGTATTTTCTGCTTTTGGTGTTCTTATATCTGTTTTCTGGGCATTCTGGTAAAAAGGGTAGGAAGCGCGCGCCTCCGGCCTTCTGGGCCTAAAGTGCGCGCGTCCGACCCTTATTACCAGAATCGCCCACCTTCCATCTTGTCCTTCAAGTTTCATATTTCTATGCTAACAAGTTTCTGCAGGGGAAAAGTGTTTTTATTTAGGGTCAAGGCAGTCCCTTGAACCTATGAATTTGCAGGTAGTGCCCAGAAGCGGGCGCCTCTTCCCTCTAGTGACTAAGGCGCGCGCCTCCCATCCTCACATCATAAAGCGCGCGCGTCTGGGCAACTTTCCAGAACAGAACAGTACACAGAACAGAGCAGTTTTGACAGTGTGGGCACCGGGCCTGCACAAAACCATCTTTTAATTCTCTGTTTTATTTTACCAGTCACACGGGTGATTCGAAAGTTGTAAATTACGTGCTTATTTGTTTTTTTATTTCCTTTGAAAAAAAAATATTTTGTCACTTGTTAGACCTCATACTACGCGCACAATTCTTATCAACTACTCACTATCGAGTCGCACAAGTCCAACCCCAAACCCGTCGAGGCCCGTCCTAGGAAGTTTCAAGCTCCACCCGACCTTGAATCTTTTGAAGCGGTAAACCTCAGCCCGTGGCGTAGTTCATGACTACATGCCGGGGGTGACCTTTAAGCCTCATATTTAAGCCGAGCACCAACCACACAACTCTAGTTAGGGTCTAACACTCCGTGACTCAAGTCGGTTTCCATGTGCCGAGATTTCCCTAAACTAATGTCTTCAAATCATACATGCCACTCGTTGTTATGGACGAAATAAAAATCCGTCCCCAAGTGGTCATAATGGACGCAAATAAAAAATCTGTCCCCGCATGTATGCTTTACTACATTAATTTAGTTTAATCCCGACACATGTAGGATTCACAAGCGTGGTGGAATCCGATGAGTATATGGGATCGCGATAAGGTCTATATACTAGTGTGACGATTCCACTATTTTTTCTAGAAACCCCAAAAAGGACCACGTCCTTCCGACTTTTGTAAATAAATAAATAAAAAAAAGAGTCATTTTTCTTATGTGGTTGAGTATTTTTCCTTTGTTTGTGGGTTAATTATTTTACTCAAAATATGTTTGTGGGGCCAACCTAAGATCGACCGTGTTCTCTCAATAGGTCCAATGGCTTCCAACAGCAACAATAACAAGGGTGAGATCATCTCCGTGTCCAACGAAAGGCTCTTCAACATAATAAGAGCCATGGGGGAACAAATGGATAGACTTGTCGAGGATGCCCGCCGCAAGGATGATTTGTGGCAAGACCGTCTTGATCTCGAGAGGAAAATTCACAAGGAAGAAGTGTCCGAACTTAAGGCTCGTTTGCAAGAGCTCACCGACAGCAAGGCAAAGGTTCACGGTAAAGCACGCTCAAGTGGCTCATCCCTCAAAAGTCACAAAGGTGCCACCAACGACCGTGTCTATACCCCTCTCAATGGCATGACCATCACCGAGGCCTACGAAGCTCTCAAAACCAAGGGACAAGTTTCTCCTCTCCAAGGGTACAAGCAACCACAACCATTACGTCGCAACCATGCCCACCACAAGTGGTATGACTATCACTTATGCAGCGGTCACCTCATCGAGGATTGCTTCTCCATCCGCAACATCATCCAAGACTTGATTGACAATGGTGAATTTACCGTGGGTGACGAACAATAGTTAGAGAATGACAACATGCAAGAACTCATCAAGGAAGAGGCTCAGATTTGAAATGGGGTTTCAACAAGAGATCATGCTACAAGGCCGACAACAACAATCTCCATTTCTCTTTCTCTACCTAGAAATAGGATTAAAAAAAAAAAAAAAAGAGTCAAAAAGTCCTCTTAAGTGTGCATCAATATTTTCTCTCGTCCTATGTTAAATGTTCGAGTCCATTGAGTCATCAAATAAAAGTCGTTCTTGTCCTCATACACTCTTCCGAGTTGTTCAATTAATTCTTGGCAAAATGATGAAAAATGTCTAAACAAGTTTTGGAATGAAGGCCATCGCTTGAACGCCTAGGGGCTAAACATCAACGACGGCATCAACAACGAAGACATCAACAACGACGAAATCAAGACAAAGAAAGGTGGAACAATGATCATGAAGCAAAGTTTTCAAAAGGGGATAAAAAAAAGGCTCGCTAGGTTGAAATCCTCAAATCAACCTAGGCAAAAGTTAGAGCACAAAAACAAAAAAAAAAAAAAAAAAAAAAAATCCCCCTTCATTCGAAGAATTTCACAACAACAACATCATTCCACCAAACGAAGGATGAAGCAACATCGACAACAATCACGACGAAGCAACAATTCATCACTGCGAATGGAGAATCCACAAGAACTACGGTGACCTAAGCCTCTTCACTGGAGGAACGTAGGCAACCTTCGGATCCGGTCTCATGCAAGAAAGAAGATATGTTTAGCCCTAGCGCATTATGGTGATCGGCCTTCCTCTCAAACTTGTCATGACATCTTTGTATGATTCATTTGCCAATGAATTAATCACCAAAAGATTGAACAACTTTCTTAGATTTGGAATCGCTTTCCGTTCCTTATCGAGTCTAGGGGTTTCTCTTCTTTTTGCGATACTCCCAGTTTCTTGCAATCAAACTGGGTCTTTCTTTCTCTCCTCTCTTAATGACTTACTTGCCTTCGTGAGTCATTCAAAAAATATACATACATAAAGTCAATACTAGGGACACTTCCCTAGTCGAGTCAATGTCACTCATCTTTAGTGACAAAAGGTCTCCACCGCAAAATCACATGTCTTATCTCCTCAGCCAGAGTCAATGAAAACTTCCTCATTAATTGAGTAAAAAAAAATGAAGGCGCAAAAGAGATGCCCGCTAGATTGAAAACCCGAAAGGGCGGTCTAGGCAAAAAACAGGGTGCGTCATAAAAAAAATGAGAGAGTGAGAGAGAAGGGAAAGAGAAATGGAGATCCTCGGCCTCTAAAGAAGACAACTACACGAGCTCTACATTGGATCTCCTCAGCAAGTCAATTCCCCACCGAGTCAACTTTGAGATTGCAAAAGGCTCGACAAGATATGGCACCATCAAAGGTTGTCTTGGGTTATTGGCATCATTCTCCAGCAGTGTGCATTTTTGGGTTCATGAAAAGAAGGCCCGTGGTAACCAAGACCCTTCCGAGAACGAGCCCATCATAAAAGGGCACGAGGTTGCACAAATAATCCCTAGCTAGTCAATTGGCTTGGGCAGCAAATAGCAACAACATGTGTCTCAGTCTTTGAAGCTTCTTCAAGTATGTGCTTCTAAAGTACGCCGAAAGGCTCCCGAGAAATGGAGTAGCTCTTGCCATGTCCTCTCATGTTTGTTCCCTCGCACGAGGATGAGTCACTCTTTCTTTGCTCAACAAATGGTGACGCCCTAGGGGCTATGTGACTCAAGAACAAGGGCTTCTTTTGCTTCATTTGACAATCAATAAGCCCTAGGGGCTATATTCGAGAAAGAGGTGTGAGACTATCCTCAAAGTCTCTCAAAAGGGATGTCAAAAAATCCGTCTTGTCATGTATGCTCATACTTGTTCCCCCGATCAAGGATAGGCCCTTCTCGTTCCACTCCTAATCAATGGTGTCACTCTAGGGGGTACGATCAAGTTTTAAAGGCTCCCTCAGCAAGAAGAAATTCACTTCAGTGTCCCCGACGGAGTCATGTGCAACATTGGAAGCTTCCTCAATTCGGCGCCAAAGGTCTCAAGGGGCTTCGCAATCTACAATCTTTTGGCTACAGCATTACAGTGATACAAGCAAAGGGCAATATTGGGGCTTCGCAATTAACAAGATTTTAGGCAGTGGTACCTGAGCAATGCAATTTGGGAGTAGTTTTATGGCTCCATGAAAGGGATCAAACTTTAATGTTCCCTCAACACTTCCAGTCAAAAGGCCTCTTGGTTTTAAATGAAGGCTCCGATGATATGAATGAATTTGATGATTCTTGTTAGAACTCACAGCGAGATTCTGAAGGAAGTCTTAGAGAAAAGGAAAATGATTCAATATGCTAGACTCACCCGACTGAGTTATAGCGGGCAATGCCAATATGTTAACTCTATAAGCAGAGTTACGGCCAATCCCAATGTTTCTGCAATACAGCACCCCCTTCTCCAAGATCAAAAGCATAGGCTGCATCCGAACATCCGCCGTCGGTTCAACTCAAGGAGACTCAAGCAAACATACCGTTCGAGACTTTATCACACCAAGACCTTATCATCTGCAACAACATCACCATCGCCCACGAGACGTCTCCCGAAGACCGTACTACATTTTCAACATGGACCTTCCGCCATTTGGGTATCAACCACAAAAAAGGGCCATCCATCTCCAAACAAGAGAAAGAAGAGATCGCCTTCAAGAGTTCTTCCCAATAGCGCCATCCGCTCCCAACATAATGCTAAACCGATTCTAAGAAAATTTGAGGCTTCACACCAACTTGATAAGCCCATGACATTTGGGGCATAGCAATCTCTCAAAGCTTGGTATCAATGATCTTCTCTTGGGGTTGCCCACGTCGACAACAAAAGACAGTTTATTTGAATGGGCTAAGAGTTGATTCATCTTGGGGCTTCATAAGCCACTCAAAGTTCAACATTGAGGGGTTTTACAGTCAGCAACCCCTTGGCATCTCAGCATCAATAGTCCTTTTGAAGCCCAATAAACGACTAATCTCTTGGGGCTAGACATCAATTTTTGTTGGATACCGCGGCGACAACATTCAAGCGAGGCAATCCGGACTTCGATCGAACATGACTTGATCTTGGGTTGGCTTTACAAACACACAATGGTCAAAATGGTTCACCCACGAACTAAAAAAAAGTCTTTTTCCCACATGCGTACATATTGTTGGGTTTCGTAGTAACATGCGCAGCGGAAAATAGCATTTAAATTTTATGAAACCCAAAGCCCATAGATCCGTTCATATGATTGAATCAAAACTTGCAATATGAATACTAGAAAAACTAACACTTGATGACTTTGAATTTGGTCTTTGATCTTGGTGGAGAAATTGAAACTTTAATCACGAACAAGTAAGAACACGAACTTGAAGATGATGAGCTTCACCCTCTAGCGGTATCCACACCACGAACGAATATCAAGAACACTTGATCTTGGTTGCTAGACCAAAATTGTGAAACACGTTTTCACAATCAATATGAACTATATGGAATTTTATTTGTGTATTATTTTGTTCTTCAATCTAGGATATCTTAGAACAAAATAAAACTCTCTCAAACCCTTTGGAGACTTGCACAAAAGCTATGATATGTTCTGGCCTGAATTTGGCTGTTTATATACAAGTTAGACCTATTCCAAATAGGAAACTTGTATCTAAACCAGTCCAAAATTCTTTTCCAAATCAAATTAGGAAACCAGTCCCGACATGGTGTGCGGCCGCCCAAACAACCTGTGCGGTCGCACATCTATCTGGAAGGTTTCTGGTACTTTTCTTGAGCCAAGCTGTGCGGCCGCCCAATGCCTTTTGTGCGGTCGCACACCTGCCTCAGATTTCCCTTATTTCCAATATAGTCCTTATTTAAGATTCGTTCTATTGTGTGTGACCCTCTAGGATTACACTAAGTTGGCAATGGGTTCAAACATGAAACCATAAGATATGATTAGGTTCTAGCAAACCGTCATACCTACCCAAATAGTATAACTAGATACAAGTTCGCATTCCTTTAGAACATGTCACAATCCCTTTGTACACGATGTCATTGAACACAAGTCATGGTCAACAAGTCAACTTGCTTTGTTCAATACTTTCTCGTTTCCGAATATGTTGATAATACAAATGACATTGATCTAATCAATTCATTTGAGTCTGGCCGAACATTTTCATCAACATCATTCCTACGAGAGGCCTAAGTTTGACATCTCTCCGAAGAGGGACAAATCCATTTAGCTTATTACTCTTCCCTACGTGAATCCGATTATGCCAATCATACCCTTTATAACTACCCGGTTAAAGGTAGCGTTTGAATATGTCAAACATAATATTCATCAAGTGGAAGACTATAATAACTTCATGTCTAAGGATTCGAATGACATAACTAATATGAGATATATGTACGACATAGACCATGACATAAATCTCATACAGCGGGTCATGTCCAGTACCTTGTTCCAAACAAGTACCCATAAATCTAACATGATCATCTCATGATCATTTAGCCTTTATACTAGTGCTTAACAAGTACTAGGGACGGAGATTATTATAAGTAAACATGAACAACAATAATAATCAAAACATCTCTTTATTGATATGAAATAAATGATAACAATTACAACGTTTATTAAACGTGCCTAGGGCACCACTACCAACAATCTCCCACTTGCCCTAGGCCCAATCTCCCATGTATCTAATACCCATGGACCTAACATGACCTTCATGTTTAGCTTGTGGAAGTCCCTTTGTTAGCGGGTCCGAAACATTGTCATCAGTAGGTACTCTGCATATATTTACGTCTCCCCTATCAACGATTTCTCGAATGATATGAAAACGCTTAAGTATGTGTTTGGATTTCTGATGTGCTCTTGGTTCCTTTGCTTGATCAATAGCACCATTATTATCGCAATAAAGGTCTATTGGATTAGCAATACTAGGAACCACTTCAAGTTCAGTAATGAACTTCTTAATCCAAACAGCTTCCTTTGCAGCATCTGATGCAGCAATATACTCAGCTTCCGTTGTAGAATCAACGGTTGTACTCTGCTTGGAACTCTTCCAGCTTACAGCTCCACCATTTAACATAAACACAAAACCCGATTGCGATCGACTATCATCTTTGTCGGTTTGGAAGCTTGCATCCGTGTAAGCATTTACCACGAGATCATCTTCCATTCCTCCATAGACCAAAAACGAATCTTTAGTTCTTCTCAAGTACTTAAGAATTGCTTTTACAGCCATCCAGTGATTTTCACCGGGGTCGGATTGGTATCTACTTGTCATGCTTAAAGCATAAGATACATCCGGCCTAGTACAAATCATGGCTTACATGATGGGCCCAATTGCCGAAGCATATGGAACATCATTCATTTTCTCACGCTCATATTTTGTCTTAGGACATTGAGTCTTTCTTAGAGAAACTCCATGTAACACTGGTAAGGTTCCTCTTTTATAATTTTCCATACGGAATCTTCTAATGACCTTGTCAATGTATGTACTTTGGCTTAAACCAAGTAGCCTTCTTGATCTATCTCTATAGACCTTAATGCCAAGTATATATGCGGCTTCACCCATATCTTTCATTGCGAAACATTTTCCTAACCAAGTCTTCATGGACAGTGTAGGAATATCGTTTCCAATGAGTAATATGTCATCCACGTATAAAATAAGGAATAGCACTATGCTCCTACTAATCTTCTTGTATACACAAGGCTCATATTCGTTCTTGATGAAACCAAACTCTTTGATCGATTCATCAAAACGGAGATTCAAACTCCTTGAAGCTTGCTTCAATCCATAGATAGATCTCTGCAATTTGCATACCTTAGAATTCTGTTCAAAACCTTCCGGTTGTGTCATATACACATCCTCTGTTAGTTTTCCATTTAGGAAGCGGTTTTGACGTCCATTTGCCATATTTCATAGTCATGATGTGCGGCAATAGCAAGCAGAATTCTTATAGACTTGATCATTGCTACGGGTGAAAAGGTTTCATCATAGTCAATACCATGAACTTGCCTATAACCTTTCGCTACAAGCCTAGCTTTGTAAGTATGAACCTTCCCATCCATGTCAGTCTTCTTCTTTAAGACCCATTTGCATCCTATGGTTTTTACACTTTCGGGCGCATCAATCAAGTTCCAAACTTGATTGTCTTGCATGGATTGCAATTCAGATTCCATGGCTCCAAGCCACTTATCCGAATCAGGAGAAGACATCGCCTCTTGGTAGGTTGTCGGTTCATCATTCTCAATGATTTCCACCTCATTACTATCCGTTACGAGAAATCCATATCTCTCGGGCTCGGATCGTAACCTACTAGATCTGCGAGTTGCTTGTGTATTTTGAACAGGTTCCACAACTCCTTGTGGTTCTTGTTCTTGTTCCACTATTGGTTCAATGTCATTTTCTGGGTCTCGAATCCCTTCAAGATTTATTTTACTCCCACTGATTTCTTTGGAGAGAAACTCTTTCTCTAGAAAGACACCAGTTCGGGCAACAAAAACTTTGTTGTCCTCCCGGTTGTAAAAGTAATATCCTCTAGTTTCCTTTGGATATCCCACGAAAATACATTTGTCAGATTTGTGTGCAAGTTTGTCAGAGACAAGTCTTTTGACAAAAGCTTCGCAATCCCAAATCTTCATGAAAGATAAACAAGTTTTCTTTCCGCTCCACATCTCATATGCAGTCTTTTGAACCGATTTAGTTGGAACACGATTTAGTGTGAATGCAGCGGTTTCTAGAGCGTAACCCTAAAAGGATATTGGAAGATCAACTTGACTCATCATTGATCGAACCATGTCTAACAAAGTCCGATTTCTCCTCTCGGACACGCCATTCCACTGTGGTGTTCCGGGTGGAGTCAATTGTGAAACTATTCCACAATTCTTTAGATGATCATCAAATTCATGACTCAAGTATTCTCCACCTTGATCTGATCGAAGTGCCTTAATACTTTTGCCAAGTTGTTTTTCTACTTCATTTTGAAATAAATATCTCAAATGCTTCACTTTTATGTTTCATTAGGTAAACATACCCAAATCTACTATAATCATCAGTGAAGGTTATGAAGTATTGAAATCCTCCCCTAGCATTGCTACTTAATGGTCCACATACATCGGAATGTATCAACCCCAATAAGTCGCTTGCCCTTTCACCTAACTTGGTAAAAGGTGTCTTAGTCATTTTTCCAAGAATACACGACTCACAAGGATCATATGACTCAAAGTCACATGAACCCAAAAGTCTGTCCCCATGGAGTTTTGAGATACGCTTCTCATTAATATGACCAAGATGGCAATGCCACAAATAAGTATGATTTACATCATTAGGTTTAGATTTCTTATTTATATGATAGACATTGTCATTATTTTCATTCTTGACATTCAAGACATAAAGGCCATTAAATGAATTAGCAATACCATAAAGCACATCATTTAAATAAATAGAAAATTTCTTATTCTCAATAAGAAACTTAAAACCTTCATTATCCAAACAAGAAATTGAAATAATATTTCTACTTAAATCCGGAACATAATAACAATTGTTCAAAACAAGAATTAATCCGGAAGGTAAAGTGACTTCATAAGTCCCTACGGCTAATGCAGCAACTCTTGCTCCATTCCCCACGCGTAGGTCTACTTCACCCTCTTTAAGTAGTCTCCTATTCTTTAGTCCCTGCACATTTAAACAAATGTGAGAACCACATCCGGTATCCAATACCCAAGAATCAGTGGTAGAAAGGAGAATATCTATCATATAGATACCTTAAGTCGACGCAGCCTTGATGCCCTTCTTCTTCTTTTGCTCTTCCAAGAAAGCCTTGCAATTACGTTTCCAATGACCAATTTCTTGACAATGGAAACAGATTGCATCCTTTTGTGAATCGGGTTTTGCCTCAGAAGCCTTGGCAACCTTTGCCTTGCTTATCTTGGTTTTGACAACTTTCTTACCCTTTCCTTTAGCACTAGCCTTCTTCCCATCATGAACTAAGAGCACATGAGAACCTTTCTCCACAATCTTCATCTCCGCAGTTTTAAGCATCCCATGCAACTCGGAGAGATTCTTATCCATTCCATGCATGTTATAATTCATCACAAACTAATTATAACTTTTAGGCAATGAATTAAGAATGAGATCCGTGGCTAACTCCAATGGGATTGGATAGCCAAGTTTCTCAAGGTGCTCCACATAACCTTTCATTTTAAGCATGTGAGGACTCACTTGTTGCCCTTCACTCATTTTGCAAGAAGTGAATGCAACAATGGTCTTGTACCTCTCTTGCCTAGCTTGCTCTTGAAACATGGCTCTTAACTCCACGCCTATCTCATAGGCTTCTAAATGTTCCAAACTTTGTTGGAGTTTTGAGCACATGGTAGCAAGCATGAGACAACTTACATCTCTAGAATCATTACGATGTTTCTTGTAACTGTCTCTTTCTGCCCTAGGGGCAGTAGGTTCTGGTTCAGCAGGAAGAGGCCCATCGAGAATGTACAACTTATCTTCTTACCTAAGAACAATTCTTAGGCTACGGATCCAATCCATAAAGTTCGTACCATTCTCTTGGAGCTTATCCTTCTCAAGGATCGATCGCAACGAAATTGATTGAGTGTTAGTAGTCATTGTCTACAAATATGCAAAATTTCCAAAATTTAATAAGTACCGGTTTCATTAAAGAAATATATAATGTATTTTTCAAACAAAAATACTCCCACTAAATTATATAACCTTCATATACATCTAATGTATAATATAATTTAATTGGGCTAAGATCCAACTTTAATTTAACTTTTGAGTCCACGGAGGCGGACCGCTCAAACTAAATTAATTAGGTAGACAATCATGTCAATCATATCCCATATGATTCTTAGATCCTTTTATGAGATTCTTTGAGAAATCCAATTTCAAAAAGCATGTTTAATATCATCTTTTGCCTAGGACCAAAACTGTTTTGACGCCTAATTAAGTCCAACCATTTTAAACGTATAGGAACCATTCAATTTAATGCACCTTGCGGAGGCAAGCCCACATTGAATTAATGAACCTCATCTTGCTCATACATGAATAAAATTAATGCACCTCGCGGAGGCGAACCCACATCAAAATCACCCATGTATAAACAAGTGTTTTAATCATGGCATGGCAAAAAGAACTTAAAACTTTCTTTGAAGGTTCATCACATATAGCATACAACACATTTATGAGCACATAATATAAACATGTTACGCATCAAGTTTAGCCACTAAATTAATCTCTATTAATTTAAGCATAACATTTATGTGTCATTAGTTTCTCTATAATTATGAGGATGAGACTCTTTGAACTTTGGTTATCATGTTCCAAATCAAGACAACAAGAAGTGCGGCCGAAACTAAGCCATCAGGCATCCACAATTCCGCACTAATTCAAGAAACCAAGAAAGTAGTCCATGTGGCCGAAACTAAGCAATAGATGGTCTCAATAAACGTAGGCCAATTGCATCCATAATTCCACATGGATCTCCAATCATTAAATCAAGAACTTTGTTTTTCAATTTTAGCAATTATGAACTCTTCATAATTCTAACTTCGTTTTATCTTTGAAACTTTGATTGCGATCAAGTTTGGGAAACACAATCTCGATGAACGTAGATTAGCCATCCAAACCTTGAACCAATCTTAGAATCACAAGATCAAAACAAATAGGAAAATCAAACCCCAAGATCCACATCAAAACCAACTGCCCAAAATCTGCTCCAGATCAGCAGGTCTGGCCGGTATTGCCACTGATTCGGTTGGACCCCATCAAAATTCCAGAATCTGATTCTGATTCTGACCAACTGTGCGGCCGCCCAAGAAAATCTGTGCGGTCGTGTGAATACGTGTGTTTGAATTTGGGATATTCATAGCAACATTAAAAATTATGAGAGTCGCCACGCCGTTTTAATTATAGCCAAAACTTTGAGAAAAAGCGTGTTTAATGGGTTCGGGGGTCAAATTACAACAAGAGAAGATTATTGAACGTTATCACTCCTATTGCCCGAATTGATCGGTCTTTCTATCATGATGAATGTGTTAGTAGTGTGTTAGTGATTTAGACCGGATCCGAAGATTGCCTACGTTCCTCTCAATGTGAGAAGCTCAGGTCAGCGTAGTTCGCAGAGAATTAGAATAGGCAGAAGAATCGGGATCATGCGTAATGAAGGGGGAATTACCTAAAGATTAGGGTTTAGAAGTAGTTCCTAGATCATCCTCGGGTTGATGAACCCTCTATCATCATCGGCTATGAAATAACATGTAATTATGAAGATCACAACCCTAAATATAGCATAAATAAGGTTTTAATCTATGAACACGAAGAACATGCGAAGAACATATTATGAACATATGAATGAGCATGCAAAGAATATGAAGAAACTATGAATAAACATGCAAGAACATGAATATTATGAAGAACACATGAATAAACATATTAAGAATATGAATATTATGGATCTAAATTAATAATATGGCAAGAACATGAAGAAAAAGTTAGAAAACTTACCTTTGTTGGCAAGAAATAACCTTGGATCTTCTTGGGATTCTTGAGAGTGTTTTTGGAGGCTTGAATGACTTGATTTGGGAGCAAAATCGTCCCTTAAGAGCTCTCAAATTCGGATCCCCTTAAACCAATAGCATGAGATTGGTTTATATAGTAAACTGAGGGGAAGATCTGACGGTCCAGATCATCCGGGGCAGATGTGGCCGCGTGGCCAATATTGAGGACGGCGGCGAAAGTGGCCGCATGGCCAATATTGAGGGCGGCGGCGAAAGTGGCCGCGTGGCCATCGTTTCGCGCTGACTTGAAATTCAAGCTAGGGTTTTACTGTTCATACAAGGCAACCCTAAATGTCCATATTTAATGTTTTCTAGAACATTGAGCTATTTTTGGGAATCCGGGACAAGTCTTTGCAAGGTTTCTAATTCCCATAAAGTCCTTGTATATTTGGGAAAGCCCTAATAAACTCACTTTCAGATGGGGTACTAACAGTAGCCCCTCGGCGACGCTTCTTGCAAGGCAATGTGGGGTCGACGATAAGAGAAGGATCCGTCTGAAACATGAGTTTCAAAACAGATGAAAGGTAAGGGAACGGCTGAACCTTGGCAGGCGACCTACGTATCCGCGGGGAATCAAGCCAAACGTAGTTCAAATCTGATGGGGAAATTGGGAAGGACTGTCCTCTGATGGGGAACAACGTTTTCTGCTGGGGAAAATGCACTTGCTGGGGATGAGAGATGACCATGTTGGTCGGGTGGCTGGACCTTTTTAGGTTTCCTACGTATCCTCCGAGGAATCAAGCCGGTCGTAGTTCAGAGCGATTAGGGAAAAGTGAGCCATCGGACTTCTGCTAGGGATAATAAACCTACGGGCACTATCCTGTATGAAGAACGAACATTCGTTAGGAAATGAAGTCATTTGGGAAAAATAAAGATTACGTTGTCTAAATAATCCCAAGATGGAATGGTAAACGCAATCAGGATCGCCAGGGCTCCTGCCGATTGTGCTAACGAAACGCCGAGGCTTCTACCAACCACGATCGATCAAGGATACGTATGTCATAGAGGCGCCAAAGTCTCTACAATCATACGAATCCTAATAATAGGTGCTGGATCTCTCGCAAACAGAAACGCCGAGGCTTCTGCCAATCACGATTGATCAAGGATACGTATGTCATAGAGGCGCCGAAGTCTCTACAATCATACGAACCCTAATAATAGATGCTGGACCTCTCGCAAACAGAAACGCCGAGGCTTCTGCCAATCGCGATCGATCTAGGATGCGTATGTCATAGAGGCGCCAAAGTCTCTACAACCATACGAATCCTAAGCAAATATTAGGAAATGCTAAAATAATAGATGCTGGATCTCTCGCGAACAGAAACGCCGAGGCTTCTGCCAATCACGATCGATCTAGGATGCGTATGTCATAGAGGCGCCAAAGTCTCTACAACTATACGAATCCTAAGCAAATATTAGGAAATGCTAAAATAATAGATGCTGGATCTCTCGCAAACAGAAACGCCGAGGCTTCTGCCAATCACGATCGATCTAGGATGCGTATGTCATAGAGGCGCCAAAGTCTCTGCAACTATTCGAATCCTAAGCAAATATTAGGAAATGCTAAAATAATAGATGCTGGATCTCTCGCGAACAGAAACGCCGAGGCTTCTGCCAATCACGATCGATCTAGGATGCGTATGTCATAGAGGCGCCAAAGTCTCTATAACCATACGAATCCTAAGCAAATAATAGATGCTGGATCTCTCGCAAACAGAAACGCCGAGGCTTCTGCCAATCGCGATCGATCTAGGATGCGTATGTCATAGAGGCGCCGAAGTCTCTACAACCATACGAATCCTAAGCAAATATTAGGAAGTGCTAAAATAATAGATGCTGGATCTCTCGCAAACAGAAACGCCGAGGCTTCTGCCAATCGCGATCGATCTAGGATGCGTATGTCATAGAGGCGCCGAAGTCTCTACAATCATATGGATCCTAAGCAAATATTCGGTGAAGAATGGAAATTTTAAGGGGCTTTCCGTTCCCAAAGGTAACGAATATCAGTCACAATAGTGCTAAGGGCACCTGAAATGAACAAAGGGGAATGTACTAGGGGTAAAACTGAATTTTGCATGTGGAGGCAAAGATGATGGATTGTTATGAAGTCGCAAACGGGCTGAACTCTCGGGGAGTCACAAAGGTGATAGACTCTCGGGAGTCACAAGGGTGACGGACTCTCGGGGAGTCACAAAGGTGATAGACTCTCGGGGAGTCACAAAGACTCTTTGGTGAGTCACAAGGGCAAAGGACCTTTAGGGAGCCGCGAAGGAGATGGACTCTCAGGGAGTTTCTAATATGGGAAACAATGATCTGGGTTCCGCTTATCCTAATTTAGGAGGGAATGAGGCTACGAGCCATTGAGACCAAGGTGTTAGGTAAGGGACATTTTTCTTGGTTGCCTAGAGGTAGGACCTAAGGCTTTTTAAGGAAGGGAATAAGGAAGATGGTGATCTCCTAATCTTGAGATAGGTATGCCAAAGATGTCACGGCTTCTTGGGCTTTAGATTATGTCTTGGAGATAATGTGGGTTTCCTAGGCTTACGGGCTAGGGATAGGAGTTTATTTAAGCATGAGGAGAGTATTCTATCCTAGGCTTAGTGCTAGGGCTTGGAAGGTTGAGGTTTGGGAACTTCCTAGATGTTAGGGTTTCGGACAAGGGTTTGGATACTGGTGTTTAAGGACCATGACTCTCCTAGGTTTGGGACTAGGGTTTAGGAATTTCCTAGGTCTAGGAGGCTAGGGCTTGGAGTTGTGGTAGGCTCAGAGGTTACAAAGGCATTGGCTTTTAGACATAAGGCTGGGAGTTGGAAAGGTTGTGACTTCCTAGGCTTGAGACCATGGACCGTTGGGAAGAGGGATTGCTTTTGTGGAAGGTCCACTAAGCTTGATGTTAGGGTTCACCATTTTCCGGGATTGGTGACTATGGCTTGGAAATGTTCGTGGTAACCTAGGATTTAGGCTAGGTTTTAAGGCTAAGGACTGTAAACTTCCTATATTTTGAGATTAAGGTGAAGGAATTTCCTAGGTCTAGGACTAGGGTTTGAAGGGAATGTTGAATCCTAGGCTCGATGATAGAGTTTAGTGAGGATATAGTCTCCTAGGCCCTGCGGCTAGGGTTTAGAAAGAGTGCGACTACCTAAGCTTGAGGCTATGGTTTGGAGCGAATGCGAGTACCTAGGCCCTGCGGCTAGGGTTTAGAGCGGATGCGACTACCTAGGCTCGAGGCTAGGGTTTAGAGCGAATGCGGCTTCCTAGGCTTGAGGCTAGGGTTTAGAGCGAATGCGACTACCTAGGCTCGAGGCTAGGGTTTAGAGCGAATGCGGCTTCCTAGGCTTGAGGCTAGGGTTTAGAGCGAATGCGGCTTCCTAGGTTTGAGGCTAGGGTTTGGAAAGAATATCGACTACCTAGGCTTGAGGCTAGAGTTTGGAGGGAATGTGACTACCTAGGCTCGAGGTAGGGTTTAGGAAGGATGTGGCTACCTAGGATCGAGGCTAGGGTTTAAGAAGGATGTAACTTCCTAGGCTTTAGGCTAGGGTTTGGAAGGATGTAATTACCTAGGCTTGGGGATAGGGTTTGGAGAGAATGCGACTACCTAGGCTTGAGGCTAGGGTTTGGAGGGAACGTGACCTCCTAGGCTAGAGGCTAGGGTTTGTAGAGGATGTGGCAACCTAGGCTTGAGGCTGGGTTGAGAGAATGTGATTGCCTAGGTTTAAGGCTAGGCTTCGGATAGAAGGTGACTACCTAGGCTTGTGCTAGGGTTCGGAGCGTATGTGACTTCCTAGGCTAGAGGCTAGGGTTTGTAGAGGATGTGGCCACCTAGTCTTGAGGCTAGGTTGAGAAAATGTGATTACCTAGGTTTAAGGCTAGGCTTCGGATAGAAGGTGACTACCTAGGCTTAAGGCTAGGGTTTGGAGACCGAAAGTATTTGAAGGTTTGTCTTGGTTTAGACCGAGAAAGTTTGAGGTCTAAGAGAGTTGCGGTTTGGGGCAAATGAGCTTGATACCTCGTGGCTGGATGGGCTCGATAGATTAGACCTAGGCTAAAGTTCTAGGGTTTAGCTAGGGTAAGACTCAGACATGTGTTAAGGAGACCGGGGCCTAATGGAATGGTAGGTGTGAGATCTAGGAGATCGAAGGCTAGGCAGGGTAGCATTGGGACATAAGGCTTTCAAGCGGGTAAGTCTTTTGTCCTAGAGAAACCGCGTTATGGATTAGGACCAAGCAGGCTTGAGGTCGGCCAAGGAGCAATGGATTGGGATTGGATGATCCTAGTACCTAATACGCATGTTGGGTTTGGGCTCTAAGGTGTGCTAGGTGTGAGCCATGTGCGAGAAATGGGTCTGCACATGTGACCATGTTGGCGCTTTAGGTAAAGGGATTGAGTGTCCAAGACTTTGCTCGAGTACAATAGGTGCCTAAGTTGGATTGGGTATGCTTAGGACCTAAGTTTGTCTTAGAGGTCATTGCGCGTGACCAAGCTCGTTCGGCGATTGTGAAGGTAGGCTATGGATGGGACCCCAGAGGTGTTAAGCGCACGAGTTCTGACCGGACGGGTCTATGGCATGGTGCGGTACGCAGGAGATCCTATGCGTTCGAGCATGTTTGAGGTTTGGACTCGTGGGGAAGAATGGTTTGAGATTCATGGAGTTCAAGGGTGGACCTTGTAGGTGGCGAGGTTTGGACTCGGCTCAGATTAAGTAGGTTAGAGACCTAGGGGGTTGAAGGTCAGACTAGGAAGCCTTTCGAAGCTAAGGAGTGGCACTAGGTTGGTACTTGGTAGGTTTAAGAGTGGTAGGGACATGGCTTGGATATGACGGTAGGCGCAGATGGCATTGTTTTGGTTGGACCGAGCAGGCTTGGGAACTAAAGAGTTCTAAGGGTCGACATCTAAGGTTATAGACCTAGAGTGTAGACATTTTTGTGATCTAAAGGGTTTAGGAGTTGAGAGCTAAAGTGTGGATCGGATATGCTAGAGACCTACAAGGTAGGCGCTTGGTAGACTTGAATGGACTTGGGATCTAAGGGATCGTTCAATAGGTTAGACTGGGTAGACCTAAGAGGTTGGACCTGTAACGATGAGTATGTGTTGGTAGGTTAGAGATCTAGGAGATCGGGTAGGCTCGGGACCGGTAGGTTCGGGACCTAATGGGTCACCCTAAGGATTTGGCTTTGGTTAACTGGTTTAAGGTCTGAAGTTTTGGGTAGAACCGGTTTGAGGCCGGAGGGGTCATGCTACAAACTTGCGGAAGGTCAAGCTAAGAGGTTATGATGTAACGTAGGTAAGATTCACCGGGTAGGTTTGGGACCTAGGTAAGACTGATCGGGTAGGCTCGGGACCTAGAGAGTTTATGGTGTAACTTAGGCAAGACTGACCGGGTAGGCTTGGGACCTAAGGTTTTGAACCAGGTAGGTTGGGACCTAAGGGTATCCTAGAGGGTAGAAAATCTTGTGACCTAAGGTTTTAATTGGACCAAGTAGGCTTGGGAATTAAAGAGTTCCAAGGGTGGAGATGTAAGGTGAGAGACCTAGAGGGTAGAAAGTCTTGTGACCTAAAGGTTTAGGGGTTGAGGCCTAAGGTATGGACCAGACATATCATGGACTTCAAGGATAAGTTTGGTAGACTCGAATGGTCTTGGGATCTAAGGGATCGCTCAACAGGTTAGACTGAGTAGACCTAAAAGGTTGGAACGAGGAGGATAAGAGAGCTATTGCTTAGACAAGGTAAGGATGAGTATGTGTTGGTAGGTTTGAGATCTAGGAGATCGGGTAGGCTCGGGACCGGTAGGTTCGGGACCTATGGGTCACCCTAGGATTTGGTTTGGTTAACTGGTTTAAGGTCTGAAGTTTTGGGTAGAACCGGTTTGAGGCCGGAGGGGTCATGCTACGAACTTGCGGAAGGTCGAGCTAAGAGGTTATGATGTAACGTAGGTAAGATTCACCGGGTAGGTTTGGGACCTAGGTAAGACTGATCGGGTAGGCTCGGGACCTAGAGAGTTTATGGTGTAACTTAGGCAAGACTGACCGGGTAGGCTTGGGACCTAAGGTTTTGAACCAGGTAGGTTGGGACCTAAGGGTATCCTATTGTGTAGGAAATAGGGTGAAGGACCGAGTCAACTCAAGAATCACGAAGATGGGTCTCAGATGGATCGAGGATGTTTTTACAATTTTGTGGAGACCGAGCGTGCGGGTTTATAACAAAGTGTCGGGGAGGAGAAAACTTTATGAAAGTGTTATGATCTTATACAGATGCCTTATAATTAATTATGATTCTAATCAATCCAAATAGGTCGTCGCATGCCGAGTTTGACGATGAGGGGTGCCCTTCTTCTAAGTGTATCCTTGTTGACGTCTCGGTATTTTCTGGGAAACCACATAGTCGACCCATTCCGTTGGGGATTATCTAATTTGGTGAGCGGGTACCCTCCCTCCTTTGAGAAACTCTACGTCAAGCTTGATGATGAGGGATGCCCTTCTTCTAAGTATGTGCTTGATGAAGCCCCGACATTCTTTGAGAAACCTTATGGTCTGTCCTTTATTGTTAGGGAAGCCCCAGTTGCGTAGAGCGGGGTATCCTCCCTCCTTTGAGAAATCCTACGTCGAGCTTGATGATGAGAGTCCTCTTCTTCTAAGTATGTGCTTGATGAAGCCCCGGCATTCTTTGAGAAACCTTATGGTCGGTCCTTTATTGTTAGGGAAGCCCCAGTTGCGTAGAGCGGGGTATCCTCCCTCCTTTGAGAAATCCTACGTCGAGCTTGATGATGAGGAGTCCTCTTCTTCTAAGTATGTGCTGATGAAGCCCCGGCATTCTTTGAGAAACCTTATGGTCGGTCCTTTATTGTTAGGGAAGCCCCAGTTGCGTAGAACGGGGTATCCTACCTCTTTTAAGACGCACCCTTTTTTCTGCCTAGACCGCCCTTGCGGGTTTTCAATCTAGCGGGCATCTCTTTTGCGTCAATTTTTTTTTTTTTTTTTGAAATCATTCAGTCGACTCAAAAAGGAAAAAAGAATTGTTTGAAAACATGCGGGGGCATTTTGGGGAGAGTAAGAGAGAGAGAGAGAGAGAGATAGTACTCACATTTTGACTCTTTGAGCAACTGAGGGTATATATGTACAAAAGGGAGGAAGCCCTGCTTTGACAGAAAGTAAGTGTTTAGCTCTTCCTAGATTGTAGAACGAAAGACTTGTCGAGACATTTGAAAATTGTTTTATTCAAGATTCTCATTTGATTGCTTGAGAATGGACCTCGTTGATTAGTTAATGAGTTATGGTTAATTGGTAACAAGTAGCCTCAAATTAATAAATGTTTTGATCAATTGTGAGTGAAGAAGTCAGGAGTAGAAATATGGGGGAAGAGAGAAGAGAAGGAAAATTGGCTACGAGGTGGGTTGTGTATTTTTGGACCGGACCCTAAGGTTGCCTACGTTCTCCTCAATGTGAGAAGCTCAGGTCCGCGTAGTTCGGGGATAACCCGCTTGACGGTGGTGTCGGGTTTCAGTAGGTATGTGTGGGAGGAAAGAAAAGAAAGAAAGTTGGCCCAAGGTAGGTTGTGTTTGGCTTTGAGTGGTTGCCCGGTTGACGATGAAGTTGGGTTTTGAGTTTAGGGGTGTGAGGTTCGTTTGAGGTGAGTTGTTCTTTGTAGCTCATTGCGGTGGATTACTCCTTTGTAGTTGTTGCAGTGGATTGCTCCATCGTAGTTGTCATGGGTTGCTGCCGTTTATCTACTTTGTAAGGAAAGAAAGGAAAATAGAACATTTGAGGTGAAAAGAAAATGGGACTTTTACTTTTCCATGGTGATAGCCCCTTCTATTTTTCTTTTTCTTTTTTATTTTATCTCTTTGTGCACACCCTTTTTTTGCCTAGGCCGCCTTTTCGGGTTTTCAACCTAGCGGGCTTCTTTTTGTGCAATGCTCTAACTTTTGCCTAGGTCGCCCTTTTGGGTTTCAACCTAGCGAGCCATATTTTTTTTTTTATATTCGTACATGAAACATTGGGCAAGATAAGCCCCTAGTTTGCTTTCGCCTCTCTCGATTGCGAGGTAGCTTCCTTATAGTTCAAGCGGCCTTTTGCTGGCGGCGGGCATCCTAGCCCCTTGATTTTCACCGGTAGAGCTCAATTGGATTATCACGTGCACCAATTAATGGCATGAATGACTTCGTGCACTTGTCTTACATTTGCGATGGAATACGGACAGCCCCAGTGTAACGGCATGTAGTACTCATGAAGGGAACAAACCAACCCTTTAAATTGTGGCAGCATGGATGTCTATTTGATGATGAGCAACCGCAGTCCATTTCTTTGTCACGACCTTATAAAAAGGGGTCTAATGGTGGGATGAGAGGCGTATGAGGATAGTGTATGGAGAAGGTGTATATAGAGAGTGTACATGAAGTGTGTACAAGGGGTGAGTGTATAGAGACAGTGTATGGGGTAGAATGTAGAGAGAAGAGAAAGTGATTCGTTCATCCCAATTGATCGAAGAATTTGTTATTTTGAGATTAATCGTTTACTTAGTTATGTGAATGGTTTGTGGGTCCATTTACCTTTTAATGAGTCGTCATTAATCAGTAAGATTAAGATTAATTCATCATATAAGGATATAGCAATCAAGCGAAAATGGTGAATAAGACAATTTTCATGGAATTGATTTATGCAAGATTATGTCTCAAGTCTAGAGAGAAAAGAAAACAAATAAAGACCCTTTTATTGGAACTAAAAGATTTAAACTGACTAGTCCGGGGTGGACTTTTACTTAAAGAAACAAAAATCGTCCAAGGTGGACTTTTGACTAAGGACACTCTAGAACCTACGAAGACCGAATGACCCTTTTCTTTTCTTTTATTTAAAGGAGGTAGCCCCAATTTCCTCTTTTGCCCGTGCCCATGTATTCCGTTGGCGGGTGATGGCTCCGCTGTCAATGAGGCTTTGAATCTTTCTCCTCAATTGGACGCAATCTTCGGTGTCATGCCCAATGTACTGGTGGTATTGGCAGTGTTTGGAGGGATCCAAGCATTGCTTCACCCTACTTGGTTCATAGTTGATCAAAGGAGACAACTTGCCGGCTTGAACTAGACTTTTGAAGAGTTTGGCTAACGGCATACCTAAGTCGTCGAATTCGCGCTCGTCCTTCCTTTCACGAACTGTCTTTGAGGGTGATTTAGGTACCGGTACCCCTTGTTGATGAGTAGTCATAGGAGGCATCCCAACGGGGACAGCCTGTGGCGGCCCGTATATTTGAGGAGCGTACGGGTGTTGACATTGAGCAAGAGGGAGAACTCGACTGAGATAATCATAAACGCCACGAATGTCAGACAAATGGCGCCTCTCGATATCTCTTAGGGTCTTATGCATCTCCTTCTGAAAGTGTGTTGCTTGCTCGTTGAGAATGGCCTTAAAGTGGATTGCTTGTTCATCGAGGATGGCTTCGAAGTGGGATGCTTGCTTACTGAGAGCAGTACCGGTGTAGAGGATTGTCTCGGGATCTTGGGTAGCAGCTTCAGTTGCAACTTCGAGGTTCCTTGCAGCCGACATGATGCAGAACTCTATGTCATGAAAGAATTAGATTCATATTTAATGATAAGGCATCGTTATAAGAATCATTTTTTGGAAAAGAGTCGGTCTCCACATTTTTGAAATGCATTTTGGTAAAAAATTGAAAGTTTGACCGGGCCGAAGTTGCCTACGTTCCCCTTATCATGAGGGAGAGGTCCCACACAATAAGAGGCTCAGGTCCCCGTAGTTCGAATCAAGTTAGACTTTTAAAAAGGGGTGAGAGATGACCATAGGGGTCAAAAAGAGGGAGATGACTCGGTCCTTGGTCAAGCATGGGTGAGGAAGACCTATAGGAGTTGGTTTTGATTGAGTAGGGTATGGTTTGACCTAAATTTGACCTAAGGTTTGACCTAAGGTTTGAGACAAGAAGTGGTTCAAGCTAGGATGCGGCGATAATGGTGGGTTGACCTAGATGGGTTAAGGATAGGTCGACCTAAATGAGAAGGGTTGGATTGACCTATATGGTGAATGAATCAAGATAGCGGGTTGTAGCGGGTTGTAGCGGTTTGCCTATGGGATGATCTAAGCGGGATGGACATGGTTTGACCTAGGCGGGTCTAAGGTTGACCTATTCGGGTTGGTGGATTAAGGAAGGTTGGAGATTGACCTAGATGGATCCAAGATAGGTAAGTCGCCACTGTGAATACGTGTGTTTGAATTTGGGATATTCATAGAAACATTAAAAATTATGAGAGTCGCCACGCCGTTTTAATTATAGCCAAAACTTTGAGAAAAAGCGTGTTTAATGGGTTCGGGGTCAAATTACAACAAGAGAAGAATATTGAACGTTATCACTCCTATTGCCCGAATTGATCGGTCTTTCTATCATGATGAATGTGTTAGTAGTGTGTTAGTGATTTAGACCGGATCCGAAGATTGCCTACGTTCCTCTCAATGTGAGAAGCTCAGGTCAGCGTAGTTCGCAGAGAATTAGAATAGGCAGAAGAATCGGGATCATGCGTAATGAAGGGGAATTACCTAAAGATTAGGGTTTAGAAGTAGTTCCTAGATCATCCTCGGGTTGATGAACCCTCGATCATCATCGGCTATGAAATAACATGTAATTATGAAGATCACAACCCTAAATATAGCATAAATAAGGTTTTAATCTATGAACACGAAGAACATGCGAAGAACATATTATGAACATATGAATGAGCATGCAAAGAATATGAAGAAACTATGAATAAACATGCAAGAACATGAATATTATGAAGAACACATGAATAAACATATTAAGAATATGAATATTATGGATCTAAATTAATAATATGGCAAGAACATGAAGAAAAAGTTAGAAAACTTACCTTTGTTGGCAAGAAATAACCTTGGATCTTCTTGGGATTCTTAAGAGTGTTTTTGGAGGCTTGAATGACTTGATTTGGGAGCAAATCGTCCCTTAAGAGCTCTCAAATTCGGATCCCCTTAAACCAATAGCATGAGATTGGTTTATATAGTAAACTGAGGGGAAGATCTGACGGTCCAGATCATCCGGGCGGATGTGGCCGCGTGGCCAATATTGAGGGCGGCGGCGAAAGTGGCCGCGTGGCCAATATTGAGGGCGGCGGCGAAAGTGGCCGCGTGGCCATCGTTGCGCGCTGACTTGAAATTCAAGCTAGGGTTTTACTGTTCATACAAGGCAACCCTAAATGTCCATATTTAATGTTTTCTAGAACATTGAGCTATTTTTGGGAATCCGGGACAAGTCTTTGCAAGGTTTCTAATTCCCATAAAGTCCTTGTATATTTGGGAAAGCCCTAATAAACTCACTTTCAGATCGGGTACTAACAGGTTGCCCAAATATGTGCGGCCGCCCAATATTTTCTGTGCGGTCGCACAATAGCATCAGACAGAATTTTTAAAGTTCGAAAATTTGTCTCAAAATTGTTTTCCCCGATTATTAAAACTTTGATCCAATCAAAAATTAATAATCAAACAATTCAGACTCCAACATAATTTTTAGTGCGATTCAATAGTGCGATTAAAGTTGTAAAACAATAAACCACATAAAATCATGTAACACATAAACATCATATATCCAATATTCATATCATGTTAGGCACATAAACAATTTATATACACACAACATGATTTAGGTATTGAAATAATCAACATGAACGGGGCTCTAATACCACTGTTAGGTTTCGTAGTAACATGCGCAGCGGAAAATAGCATTTAAAATTTTATGAAACCCAAAGCCTATAGATCCGTTCATATGATTGAATCAAATACTTGCAATATGAATACTAGAAAAACTAACCCTTGATGACTTTGAATTTGGTCTTTGATCTTGGTGGAGAAATTGAAACTTTAATCACGAACAAGTAAGAACACGAACTTGAAGATGATGAGCTTCACCCTCTAGCGGTATCCACACCACGAACGAATATCAAGAACACTTGATCTTGGTTGCTAGACCAAAATTGTGAAACACGTTTTCACAATCAATATGAACTATATGGAATTTTATTTGTGTATTATTTTGTTCTTCAATCTAGGATGTCTTAGAACTAAATAAAACTCTCTCAAATCCTTTGAAGACTTGCACAAAAGCTATGATATGTTCTGGCCCGAATTTGGCTGTTTATATACAAGTTAGACCTATTCCAAATAGGAAACTTGTGTCTAAACCCGTCCAAAATTCTTTTCCAAATCAAATTAGGAACCAGTCCCGACATGGTGTGCGGCCGCCCAAACAACCTGTGCGGTCGCACATCTATCTGGAAGGTTTCTGGTACTTTTCTTGAGCCAAGCTGTGCGGCCGCCCAATGCCTTTTGTGCGGTCTGATACCTACCCCAGATTTCCCTTATTTCCAATATAGTCGTTATTTAAGATTCGTTCTATTGTGTGTGACCCTCTAGGATTACACTAAGTTGGCAATGGGTTCAAACATGAAACCATAAGATATGATTAGGTTCTAGCAAACCGTCATACCTACCCAAATAGTATAACTAGATACAAGTTCGCATCCTTTAGAACATTTCAATCCCTTTGTCCACGATGTCATTGAACACAAGTCATGGTCAACAAGTCAACTTGCTTTGTTCAATACTTTCTCGTTTCTGAATATGTTGATAATACAAATGACATTGATCTAATCAATTCATTTGAGTCCGGCCGAAAATTTTCATCAACATCAATCCTACGAGAGGCCTAAGTTTGACATCTCTCCGAAGAGGGACAAATCCATTTAGCTTATTACTCTTCCCTACGTGAATCCGATTATGCCAATCATACCCTTTATAACTACCCGGTTAAAGGAAGCGTTTGAATATGTCAAACATAATATTCATCAAGTGGAAGATTATAATAACTTCATGTCTAAGGATTTGAATGACATAACTAATATGAGATATATGTACGACATAGACCATGACATAAATCTCATACAGCGGGTCATGTCCAATACCTTGTTCCAAACAAGTACCCATAAATCTAACATGATCATCTCATGATCATTTAGCCTTTATACTAGTGCTTAACAAGTACTAGGGACGGAGATTATTATAAGTAAACATCAACAACAATAATAATCAAAATATCTCTTTATTGATATGAAATAAATGATAATAATTACAACGTTTATTAAACGTGCCTAGGGCACCACTACCAACACATATTCTATTCCTAAAAAGAAAAAAAAAGAAAAAAAAAGAATTTTCTTTTTTTTGTCTCCTTATTTGCGTAAAAATATGTGCATCATTTTATCTTGCTCCTAGCTTCCTCCCCAGCATTCTCCACCATCCTTGAACTACGCTGGTCTGATTCTCTTAAAGGGATACGTAGGCAGCCTTTTGGCACGATCAACCCATCATCCGGAATACTGTCCCACCGACACTCCATAAAAAACGTCATCAAAGGCAAGAACAATTCATCATCACTAATATTATCATTCTCCATCCAAAACATGGACATTCTTCATCAAAAGAATCAACATCCTTCAGCAATCCATCTCCAATCAAGCGGTAATGGTAAGTGAAGGTATGAATACATCCGAGGCTTTCCTCAAATCACACCGCACACAAATCACTTTCTCCATTCTTACAAAAACTCTCTCTCATGCAAAACTGCTTCCAAATCACATCGCACCACGAGCACAATTCTCTCTTCATTTCACACTTCATGCATCTTCTTGCACAAACACATATACCTGCCAAGCACACACATAACAGGTACCACCACGAAGTCAACAGCATCCGCTACTCAAGGCACTTCATCCCCAGCAGAAAATGGTCCATAGTCAACCATGCCCGTATCCCCACGATAAAGCCAACAGTAACTGCAGCTCTAGACAGCAATTTGGTCCATGGTGATCCCGCAATAAGCAAACGGATCCCTCTTCAGCAAACGGATCCCGCATTAGCAAACGGATCCCGCACCAGCAAACGGATCCCGCAATCAGTAAACGGATCCCGCATCAGCAAACGGATCCCGCATCAGCAAACGGATCCCACATCAGCAAACGGATCCCGCATCCGCAAACGGATCCCTCTTCAGCAAACGGATCCCGCATCAGCAAACGGATCCCGCATCAGCAAACGGATCCCGCACCAGCAATCGGATCCCGCCTCCAACAAACGGATCCCGCATCAGCAAATGGATCCCACTTCAGCAAACGTATCCCGCTTCAGCAAAACGGATCCCGCCATACCCTTTCTATATCAATAAAGCCGCTCACACAGGGAGCGCACCCCTATCCTTCGTAAATTTCAAATTCATGTTTTATCGAGTCTTTGTTTTCTCCTGTCGATGTCCTCGGCGGTTGTCTTTCTTTCGTCGACGCGTTTTGCTTTGCAATCCACGTCGCCGAGGGGCTCTGTAGACACCCCGCCTTAGACCTCTCATGTCCCGATTGCATACACATTCTTTGTCTTCCTCTTTTCTGTTAAAGTTTTGTTACTTTTCGTTAACTTTCATTACTTTCTGTTAAGTTCTCGACTTACTCCGTTAGTTTTGGATTTGACTAAGTGACAAATTCAACCTTGAGACTTTGTTTCACTTGTTTTTCGTTGACTTTCGTGGTGTTCGTTAAGTTTCTGACTGATCTCCATTAGTTTTGGGACTTAACTGCATAACGGGGTTAACTTTTAGGCTGAAATTTGGATTTCCTGAAGATGGGAGGAGCGCCGCCTCTGCCCTCCTTTATGGGATGCTCGCACCTCCCATAGGGGGGGGGGCGGGAGGTTCGAGCTTCCCACCTCCAGAATCCCAGATTTTGCCAAATTTCCCTCCTTTTCTGATTTGTAACCACCAAGGCCATTATGCCTTGGCTTGATCCGGGGAAGGGCCATATTTATGACCACAAAGACCTTACCTAACACCTATAAAAACCCCTCTAATCCATCATTGGAGAGAGACTTTTCTTTTCACTCTCTTAACAAAGAGAGGAAGAATTCTTGAATCAAAAACACTTTAAAACACATAAAATCCATTTTCAAAGAGTGGTCACTATAGACAATTTGGTTCTTCCCCATTCAAGCACAAGGTACAATGTTCATTCTCTTATAAACTTTTAATCTTATCTTTATTTTCTCTCCTTGTTAAAATATTTTTTATTACACTCTTCATCTTTAATGTGTATGCAATCTCCATAAAAGGGATACAACCAAAAGGCCACTTCACTATTGAAGTTTGGCCAAGGTTACATCCCAACATTCCAAATTCCACTTTAATTTTCATTTCATTTCTTCATGTTATTGTTTGGCATAATTGTTACATGTAATCTTTTAGCATAAATTAATAAATAAAAACAATTCTCTTTTATTTCCTTTTAATTTTCCCCTTTCTTTCCATTGTAATTGTTAGCATTTCTTACATTAATAATTGAAGGACTTTTCTTTTTAGTATTAGAACACCAAAAGTAGCAAGACCCGCGTAAGCGGGGCAGAGTGGGTGTTTAAGTACTTCCCACTCCGTCACCTAACCCTCGAACCCCTCATCTCAAGAATCTTTGGTTTCGTAATCAATAAAAAAGGCTATTTTCTTAGGTTTTCTCGCGTTCCTCTAAAACATGGGTGGAAACTCTTAAAATCAAGTAGACATCCTAGGTTAATTCACCGCTCTAGCCAAGCCGTGGTTTCCCGGGGTATCTACAAGAAGCTATCCAAAGGACTACCGAAAGGGTCAACCAAAATATTGTGCGAATCAGCAGCAGCTTCCTTATACCTCAAAGCACTGCTAGGCTCAAAGTCCTTTCCTAACAACTCAGCGTGAAGCACGTCAACCCAAGTGATGCCGCGGTAAAGAGTGCCAAACAGATAGTCCAAATAACTCTCGGGAAGAAAGATACTACCCCGATGAATGGGGGCGGAAGCCCACCGATGACGGTCATCTCCCCAAGCCAATTGGAGCTCCTTTGAAAAGTTCGGACCCATATACGAGACAGGGCGAAACACCCCACTCCTAGGGAAGGGAATTATCTGCTGACGACCGAACTGCCTCAGAACTCGCTCCGGCTGGTAAAATGAAGAATCTCTCAGGCCGGGTAGGACCACATGTTCAAAACCCGGAACCCATTACACAAAAGGACGAAGACCCCAAGAGGGAGGGCATCACTCAATGTCAGTCGACGACCGGGAAGCAAAGAATTTCTTCCAACCATCTTCAGCCAAATCCCGGATCAACAGTTTTCTCCTGTGTACAGCAACAGGAGACAGATCACCCTCCGAAGAATAAATCCTGAAGTGTTCCCAGAGCCATATGGTCAAAATCAAGGGGCTTCCCCGACACATCTCTCCCGTTCGATACAACTCATCAAGGCCATGCAGGGTCTCCCCTACTATAAGAGGGATTATACTAAATTGTTTCTCCTTGGCCTGCAAGATAATCTTAGCCAACTGCGCATCCGCTATCCCGAAGGGTGTAACGAAAAGAACTTCACTGAAAAGGAAAGCCGCCATGGCACTCCTCTTAAAATACTGAACCGCCATGTCCTCCGAATACAAACTAAAGAACATTGGCAACTCAGTTATATCTACCACAGTACCATGCAACATCTTCCTCACATATCCGATGGGAAGGTTCAACAAGTCAGACCAAGAATCGATCACTCCACAATGATATTTGGGGACGGCAATTTGACCCGCCAATGGCATACCAAGAATGGCACCAAAGTCATCAACGGTCGGCACCATTTCATTTGCCAAAAAATTAAAGGTGTGACTGTCACAATCCTAAAAAGCTGCAGCGGCCTTCAACAAATCCCAGTCTGACTTCAATGTCCGTAACGTGAAGAGAATGCGGAATCCAAAGTCTTTGACAAAAGCCTTCTTGGGGTGGGTCTTGAAAGAGTACACAAAAGTGGACAAATCCTTCTCATATTCACCAATAACCTTGGTATCAAGGGTGAAAGAATTGGAGGCCATGGCAAAAGTGGATTACAAGATAAATTGAGCAAAGAAGAGATGTTCAATAATGGCAGAAAAGAGCTGTTGGAAGAAGGTGTTCGAACAGAGGCTGATATTATAGCCGTTGGGGATCTTTTGGCCAGCAATGTCAAGCCCCGAAATTCACTCCCCAGAAGCGCGCGCCTCCCGACACTTACTTGGGAAGCGCGCGCGTCCCGAAGCCACTATCTGAGGCGCCCGTCTCCCACTTCAGAAGTGCCTCAGCCAGCCCTTGTCAAAAGAAGAAATCAGGCAGGAACAAAGTCCAGGCACTCCCAGAATCAGCAGATCTACATTCTTCGTCAAAGTCACGACAGCTCCGCCCTCGGAGACACAGATGGGCACACATTAATTTGGTCCACCCCTAAGGCATGTCAGAATTAAAATTAGATAGAAACTCCCACTAGAATTAAAGTAGGGTGTGTCTTTCTTATAAAAGTCAAGGTCAATCTCGACATTATCCTCGCTAAATGGAAAGCATTCTTTCGGTCCGCAGTCAACTGTGCCCGCACCCCACAAAAGTCAACTGCAACTCCTGGCAGCATACAGCTTCAAAACAGCAATTAGGTCCGCGGTGAACCACCGGAATCACCACCTCTTTATCAGCAAAGTCTATCCAACAAATCCACATTCATTTTAAGTCCCCTATACGGACTCTAAATCAGCAGACGGATTCTCGAATCTTGCTAGTCCCCTATACGAACTCTAAATCAGCAGACGGATTCTCGAATCTCGCTAGTCCCCTATACGGACTCTAAATCAGCAGACGGATTCTCGAATCTCGCTAGTCCCCTATACGGACTCTAAACCAGCAGACGGATTCTCGAATCTCGCTAGTCCCCTATACGGACTCTAAACCAGCAGACGGATTCTCGGATCTTGCTAGTCCCCTATACGGACTCTAAATCAGCAGACGGATTCTCGGATCTCGCTAGTCCCCTATACGGACTCTAAACATTGGCCACGGTAGGCCGATTTCTATCACCACACCTCTTCTATCAGCAAAAGTCGCTCACACAGGGAGCACACCTCTATCTCTTGTAATTTCAAGATTCTTGTTTTCATCGAGTCTTTGCTTTTTTCTTGGTGATGTCCTCGGCGGATGTTTTGTTCTTTCATCGATGCGTTTTGCTTTGCAATCCACGTCGCCGAGGGGCTCTATAGACACCCCGCCTTGGACCGCTCACCCCGTTTGCACATTTGATTTTTGTGTTTCTCCCTATTTTAAGTGTTTCTCGTTGGTTTCTGTTACTTCCGTTAAGTTCCTGACTGACTTCGTTAAGTCCAGGGACCAAACTGAATAACAGTGCTGACTTTCTAGTCCATTCTGTCATTTTTGCCATCTCCAAGTCGCGCGCTTCCATCCTTTGGGGCCAGAGGCGCGTGCACCTGGGCGTCAATTACAGATTTCTGTCCAAGAATCCCTCCCTTGCTCCTTTTAATAGGATTTGCCCGGGAAACTGATGTTGTTGACTTGGTTTTGGCACCAAAAACTCACATTCTTCACCTATATAAACACATATAATTCACCATTGAATAGGAGGAGGATTTTAATCACTAAGCAAAAACTATACACAAAATACTTACAAGACATCTTCCTAAAAACCTCTTGAAGGAGTCTTTGAAGTTCTTTGAAGTATAGGTAAAAGACTACTCTTTTCTACTTCTTCTCCTCTCTCTTTCTTTTACTTGAATCAAAGTTCAATCACCCAAACATTTTAGGACATGACACCGGAGACTACTTCACTCCATTGAAGCTAGTCAAGAAGTTATCTCCCCACATTCTAAAACCCCTTTTATTACAATAAAAAAATAGGTAGAACATCATTTTATTCATGTAGACTTTGAACAAGCAAGACCAACATTAGTTGGGCGAGATGGGTGTTTAAGTACTTCCCATCTCGTAACCTAACCCCCGAACCTCATAAACAAGAATCTCTATTTTCGTAAATCAAACTTAGGCTACACATTAGGTTTTTCTTATGTTCCTCTAAAACATAGGTGGAGACTCTAAAACACAAATAGACATCCTAGGAAATCCCTTCCGCCGCTCTAGCCAAGCGGTGGGCCCTTCCCGGGGTATCTACAATGTCGATGTGCTTTGTCTTTGAATGCATGACAGGATTATTGGATACTGCGATGGTGGACATGTTATCGCAGAAGATTGGGCAGTTTGCTTCATGAATGCCATAATCCACCAGTTGTTGCTTCATCTAAAGGATTTGGAAGTAACAGCTCCCCGCAGCAATATATTCGGCTTCAGTTATGGAGATGGACACAACAGCTTGTTTCTTGCTTGCCCACGCAACAAGTCGATTTCCAAGGAAATTACAAGTCCCACTAGTGCTTTTCCTGTCAATGGTGCATGCTACGTAGTCTGCATCTGAATAACCTAGCAAATCGAAATTCGAATCTTTGGTGTACCAAAGTCCAAGGTTAACAGTTTCAGAAAGATAACGAATAATACGTTTAACAGCAGTTGAGTACGCTTCTCTAGGGTCAGCTTGATAGCGCGCACAGACACACACACACTAAACATGATATCTGGCCTACTTACAGTAAGATAAAGGAGAGAGCCAATCATACCTCGATATAAATTTTGATCAACTTTCTTACCTTTCTAGTCTTTGTCAAGCTTGTTGCCCGTGGCCATTGGAGTGTCGTATGCTTTAGCATTCTCAAGTCCAAATTTCTTGATAAGATCTCTTGTGTACTTGGCTTGATTTATGAAGATGCCATCATTCAATTGCTTGATTTGAAGTCCGAGGAAGAATGTGAGTTCTCCCATCATACTCATTTCAAACTTTCTTTTCATTAGCTTCTCAAAACGCTTACAAAGTAACTCATTAGTAGAACCAAATATAATATCATCGACATAAATTTGAACAAGTAAAGAATGATCATTATACTTAGCAATAAAAAGAGTTGTATCGATTTTACTGTGCTTGAAGCCTTTCTCTAGTAGGAACTTTGATAGTGTATCATACCATGCTCTTGGAGCTTGTTTTAGTCCATACAAAGCCTTTTAAAGCTTGAAGACATGATTTGGAAATCTGCTATCTTCAAAGCCTGGTGGTTGAGCAACGTAGACCATCTCTTGGAGTTCACCATTGAGAAATGCGCTCTTCACATCCATTTGATAAAGCTTGAATTTCTTGAAAGAGGCATAAGCTAAGAAAATTCTTATAGCTTCGAGTCTTGCTACAGGTGCAAACGTTTCATCGTAGTCGATTCCTTTCTCTTGCCTATAGCCTTGCGCAACCAGCCTTGCTTTGTTTCTTGTGATGCTTCCATTCTCATCCATCTTGTTTCTGAATAAGCATTTAGTACCAATGACTCCTTGGTCATGAGGTCGGGGTACTAAAGTCCACACTTTGTAGCGCTCAAACTGGTTAAGCTCTTCTTGCATAGCAACAAACCAGCTTGAGTCTTGGAGCGCTTCATCAATCTTCTTCTGTTCGATTTGAGAAATAAAGGAATTATACGCATCAAAGTTGGATGCTCTCCTTGTACGAACCCCTACATTGAGATCACCAATGATATTTGTTGTTGGATGATCTCTAACTTCACGAACCTCAGGAGGTAAGTTAGGTTGAGTAGTAGGAACATGAAGATCTTCAATGGGTACTTCGTTTGGTCCAGCATCAAGATCATCAAAAGTGATTTGCTGAAGCAGAGAAACGTCATGCGCAGGAGGAGGTGTCTGCGCATCAGGAGTAGTTACTTCTGGCGCAGCATCCGGTGTTGGCGGATGAGATGGACTTGCTTGATTCTGATTGTGATTATCTAGAATATTATTCTGCGCAAGTGCAGTTTGTGGCTGCGTACCTGTCTCATCATTCTCAGCAGAATTATCAGAATCATTTGGAGCTAAATGTGGCCCAAGGAGAGAATGTTCATCAAATGTAACATGTACAGATTCTATAATAACTAGAGTAGTCCTATTGAAAACACGAAAAGCTTTAGAATGATTGGCATACCCAATAAAGATACCTTCATCTGCTTTGGCGTCGAATTTACCTCTATGGCCTTTGCCGTTGTAGAGGATATAGCATTTGCAACCAAATATCTTGAAGAAAGCGATGTTGGGCACTCTTCCTCTCCATAGATCATATGGAGTTTTGTTGTAGGCTTTATTGATGAGGGATCTGTTCTGAGTGAAGCAGGCAGTGTTGACAGCTTCTCCCCAAAAGTACTTAGGCAGCTTTGCTTCTGCTATCATAGTTTTTCCAGCCTCAATCAACGTGTGATTCTTTCTTTCCACAACGCCATTTTGTTGCGGAACTCCAGCAGCAAAAAAGTTGTGATCTATTCTGTGATCATCACAATATTGAGCGACACCGTTATTCTTGAACTCAGTACCATTATCTAATCTAACGCTCACTATGTCATCTTCCTTTTGAGTTTGGAGCCTTCGGAATAGAGCAGTCAAGATATCATAGCAGTCGTCTTTAGATATCATCATCTCAACCCACGTATATCTTGAGTAGTCATCCACCACAACTAAAGTGTATTTGTTTCCTCCAATACTTGCGGTGGTGATAGGTCTAAACAGGTCCATGTGAAGTAGTTGTAAACATTTGGAAGTTGAGGAAGCAATCTTGCTGGAGAAAGACTGCTTAGATTGTTTACCAAGCTGGCACGCTGCGCATTTTCTGTCATGATGGTCAGCTACTTTGGGAAGTCCTTTGACAAGATTTACCCGTCCTAGCTTAGCCAAATATTTGAAGTTCAAATGGCTTAAGCGCTTGTGCCATAGACAGCTGCTTTCACTAACATTCTTTGCTACAAAACAGAGATTAGTGATAGAATTTATAGCTGTAAGATCAATGATATAAACATTTGCCTTACGAGTCCCTATGAGCAAAGTGAGTCCAGATTTGCCATCTTTGATATAGTAGTGTGTAGCAGTGAAATGGCATTCTTGACCTTTATCGCAGAACTGAGATATGGAGAGAAAGTTGTGCTTGAGGCCTTCTACGAGTGCAACTTGTTCAATGCACACTTTATCCTTTTTGATTCTTCCATATCCTACAATGTGCCCTTTGTTGTTGTCCCCAAAAGTTACGGAGGCACCCCTTCCTTCATGCACATCTGCAAGATTGTTGATATCTCCAGTCATGTGTCTAGAACATCCACTATCGAGATACCATATATGCGCTTTAGCTTGTGAAGAGTGTGCAGTGAAGCAGGAGACCTGAAAGTTAGACATTAAAAACTCAGGTCCCCTTTATACTTGGGTCCTAGAGTTAGCAACTTTTGACAACCCACTCATGCCTGACCTTAGGATTTTTACATCCTTTGGCATTAGGAGCAAATCACAAAAGGCATTCTACAACCTTGTGACCTAAGAAAATCAACAATCTAGATACCATATATGCGCTTTAGCTTGTTTTTTACAAACTCTTTATTCTTCTTTGGCGCAACATTCTTAACTGGAGTAGTAGAACCTGCTTTGACAAACACCATCTTTTGAGGTTTGGGTGAGCTTTTCTTAAGAATGCGCATCTAGCGTTTAGGAGCATGGCTTTCATGCGCATGACCCTTGTGCGCAGATTTAACATTTGAGGTTGAAGCGCAACCATAGTCAAAACATGTGTTGTCAAGCGCAGAGTCAACTTTAGCCTTACCCTTGGCTTTCCCAGTTTGCTTCTTTGGGTAGACATAATGGAAATTTTGTCTCTGGACTTTATCATGTCCTTTACCCGTTGAAGCAGAATGCTTTGCTTTAGGAATTTCAATAGTTTGCTGGGGTGTAAAATCCTTTTCTCTTTCAGAGCAAACGGCGCATTTAAAGTTGTCACTAGTTGAGAACCCCAAGCCTTCCTTTTCTCCACTGGCTTTTTGGGATTCTAGAATTTGATCCATAGTGACACGAGATTTGGTCCACACATCTGTGATCTTTATGAGATCAGCAACTTGAGCAGCCAAATCTTTGTTTCTTACTTTAAATAGTGCATTTTGGTCTGTTAAGAAACGGTTCATTTCAGTAAGAGGAGTCATGCTCTTAATCTTCTCCTTAAGGAGGGTGATTTCAGATTTTAAAAGAGTTTTCTCCATCTTAAGCTGTGAAATTTCTCCAATTGATAAGTCCACTGCTTCTTTCATAGAATTGAATTTCTTGATTACCTTTTCAGCTTGTTGAAAGATAGACTCACGCTCAGTAGTAGAGTCATTATTTTGTATTACAATTTCAGCAGGAATTTCAAGAGATTCTTTGCGCGATGGCACAGCTGCAACTTTCTTTGATAAGTCTGCTCTGGCAAATAGATACTTGCCATTCTGTCTGCTTGGAGTTAGATGTCCCATTTCTACCAGTTCATGGATGGTGGGACCTTTCTTCTTCTTTATTATCCTTGGCGCATTTGATGAGTTCATATCTGGAACGTCATTTTCTGAATCGCTATCATCAGCATTCGCCATTAAGTAGAGCAGTCCGTCTTCAGAGTCATCATCATCACTGTCCTCTGTGTCTGTCTCTATCCAGGTCTTGAGCTCCTTTTCTGCGCAGTCTTCTTCAGTAACCATTCCGCGCTGCTTTGACGATCTCTGCGCAGTATTTCTCTTCATGTACTCAAATTTTAGAGTAGGGCATTTTGATGCAAAATGACCAGGCTTTCTGCAGTTGTAGCAGACTAAGTCATCATCTTTCTTTGAGTCTCTGCCACGAGAGAACTTAGCTGGAGCTTCACTTGAGGATCCTGGTTTTGAGAATTTCTTGAACTTTTGATATCGCTTTACGAACATGGCGAAATCATCGTCATCCATTTCTAGTAAAGAGGAAGTAGAGACTCTGTCTGAGGTTTGAGCTGGCGCAGGTTCCTTTTGCGCAACCATAGAAATCATTTTTCCTTTTCCTTCAGTTTCATCAATTCGTTCAAGTTTTAACTCGAACACTTTTAAGTTAGCATACAAACTGCGCAGAGGCCAAGTATCCAGAAATCCAGAATCTTCTAGATGACTTGCCTTGTGCACATATCTAGAACCAAGCGCATCTAAGAATTGAGCATTAATTTCTTTGTTGGTGAATGTTTTACCCAGATAAATACAAGAGTTTACAATAGCACAATAACGATCATAGGTTTGTCTGAGAGTTTCACCATCAATATTCATGAAGCAGTTGAATTTTCTTTGCACAACGAACCTTTTGTTTTCCTTGCTAACTTTGTCTCCATTCACATAGCCTTCAATAGCATCCCATAGCTCTTTTGCTGTAGCGCAGCTCACAATTTGATTGTGCGTAGAGAGGTCCATGGTGCTTAGGATGATGTTCCTTGCTCTTCCATCATAGCCAACCCATTTCTTTTCTTCATCAGTCCACTCCTCCTTGGTCTTCTTGATTGTAGGAGTTTCCTTATTTGTGGTAGTATCAGGATTTGCCTTCATGGGAATGTAAGGTCCTTCAAGAACAACGTCGAGGAGGATCTCATCGATTGACGCAAAATGAGTGAGCATGCAGTGCTTCCAGATGTCGAAGTGATCTTCGTTGAGCACAGGAACACGTGAATAGTTAGTCATTGCCAAAGATTTTGAAGCCATCTTGAATTGGCACCCAAGCTATTAAGCTTGAAAAACAAAACAAGTTTTATGAAGGTGTTTGCTCTGATACCACTTGTTGGTCCCAATGGGGCAACAAAGGTATGAAAATCGCTAGAGGGGGGCGGGTGAATAGTGTTTCAAAATTCTTTTTAAACACTTTTGCAAATCAATGTCTTATGCACACAGTTCTCAAATAAGCTAAGTATAGCGCGCAGAGAGAGTGTGAGATGCATAATGGAAATTTAAAGCAGCAACTGCATAGGGTATACTGCGTAGAAGGTAAAAACGCACGCGCTAAGTTTTTGCTAAAGAGTTGGTTAAAATGATTCTAAGGCAATAAGCAATAACAAAACACAACAGCAAATAGCAATCTGATAAGATCAAACAAAGTAGTAATTCAGAAATAACTAAGCAGGAAATAAATAGCGAGAATGATGAACAAGCTATTTGGAGGTTCGATCGATGAAAGATCTACGTCCTCTACCAAGATGGTTAGTCTTGTATTTTCTAATGAGATTTATATTGATGTGAGGAGCTTTTACAAGATTACAAAGAATCAAAACTCAAATCAAAATCTATTCTATGAAGAGCAAATCCTAGACTAAACCGGTGTTTCTCAAGAAGTAAGATCTAAATGATCGAAGCTTCGAGAGGTGTTGTGTGAGAAATTTTGGGCTCAAGAAATCTATGAGATAAAGAGAACGAAGAATTTTGGTGTTACAAGGCTTAGGATCTGGGCAGGAGTTTGAAGGTATGAAGGTTTGAAGGTTATTCTTGAATCTCGGAAAATTAAGCAGCAATCTTCTGAACTTCAAGGATACTAGGTAAGCACAAACTTTAGCAACTTGGAAATGAAGATGAGCAGGCTATTTATAGCTGAGAGGTTAAAACTAGTCGTTGGAGCTCTGAGCAAGGACAATGAGCTGGCACAATATGATTGGTGCGCAGGTGTCCTTAATAGCCGTTGGAGCTCTGATCAAGGACGATGAGCTGGCACAATATGATTGGTGCGCAGGTGTCCTTGGTTGCCGTTGGAGATAGATCATGAAGACCAAATTCAAAAGATTCTTCTAGAAGGCTGACAGCTGTCTTCATTTTATATATTTCATCTGAGCGCATCTCCATCGTTGGATATGCTGAGTGTGCATGTTTTGTCGTTTCTGCACACCTCAGCACTTTAATAAGCGTACATCTTCTGAGCGCTTTCCAAGTTAGGTGATCTGAAGACATTGAAAACTGAGCAAGGTTGGATGCTGCGCAGTAGAGACCTGCGCAGTAATGTCCTGCGCAGAGAAGTCCTGCGCAGAGATAAAGTCTTGCTTAGATCTTCATTCCTTTTTTCGCTCCAAGACCTAAATTCTAAGCCTATACTATAAAATGGACTAAGCTAAAAATTGAAGTTATAAAACTTCTTTACATAGGGTCCTAAAATCCATAAAATACTAATAGGTGATGATATCAATCAATTCTAACATATTTAGGAGGGTTAAGTGATAAGCATACCCAACAACTGGGTACTAATTTTATTATATTTTGTTCTTTTATATTTTTATTTAATAATATTAGTTAATCATCAATCATAATAGTTGTATAATTTTTAACTATAATAGTTAACTATTAATAGTTAACTATAAATAGTTAAATATAATTATTAAATAAATAGTTAGATATCATAGTTAACTATAATTGTTAATTTATATGATAACTGTTATAGTAAATAATACTTATAATTATAATAGTTACTATTAATAGTTAACTATAATAGTTACCATATATAGTAACTAATATTATTAGCTAATACTATTAATTAATAGAAAAAAAATTGAAAAGTCATTTATTTATTAGGGTAGATTTGATGTGGCATCACCAAATTCATCATTTCTCCATGACTTGTCCACATGGCAACACCATATCCCTCTTCACAACTTTAATATATATATATATATATATATATATATATATATATATATATATATATATATTTATATGTAATGTATCTAACATATGGACCCTTGATTTTTTTCTAATTTAATGGTTATGATTGGTTCTCACGATATGTTAGATACATTACATATATATATATATATATATATATATATATATATACAGGTGGGTGCTCAAATGAGAACCTAAATATCGTGAGAACCGTGAGAACTTGGATACATTAGGTAAGAACCTAATGTATCCAAGTAATGTATCAAATGTATCCAAGTGAACCATTGGATACATTAGGCTTTACCTAATGTATCCAAGTAATGAATCCAATGTATCCAAGTGAACCATTGGATATATTAGGTAAAAACCTAATTTATCCAAATTCCCATGGTTCTCACGATATTTAGGTTCTCACAGGAGAACGACCATATAATATATATATATATATATATATATATATATATATATATATATATATATATATAGTCGCGCTCCTGTGAGAACCATTTTATATGAGAACCGTGAGAACCAATCATAACCATTAGATTAGAAAAAAAAAATCAAGGGTCCAGATGTTAGATACATTGGATACACTTGGATACATTAGTTAATTTTCGAAAAACAATTGGATACATAGTTTTTAACATAGTGTATCCAAGTGCAACACTTAGATATAATACTTATTAATCTATTGTATCCAAGTGTAATATCGATATTTTTGTAATGTATTTAAGTGTATCAATTGTATCTAACATATGGACCCTTGATTTTTTTTCTAATCTAATGGTTATGATTGGTTCTCACGGTTCTCACGATATTTAGGTTCTCATTTGAGCACCTACCTACCTATATATATATATAGAGAGAGAGAGAGAGAGGTACAATTATTCCTAATCCACTACATTTTTTATAGATTGACATAACTATCCTTGGCATTTTAGGAGTTAAAACAATATTTTAGGAAAGATGCTATAAACAATACAGTTTTTCCTTTTCCACATTTAGTAATCAAAACTTTTTATGACATAATTTGTCAGTGATATACTTACCTTACTTAATACATTATTTATTACTTTTTTTTCTTTCAAATTAAAACATTTTAATTTTAAAAGTAAATGAATCTCTTAAATTTAACGAAATTATTTTAAATTTATATTTTATTTATTTATTCATTGTTCAGAGTACAATAATAAAATTACTTGTGATCCGTTACATTTTGTTATTTTTCTGAAAAAAATAATGAACTTGAAAATAATTGACGTAATGTCATAAATACGTATAGACGTGATGATTTTTCCATTTTAATATACTATCTAGGGCAAACTCCGTTTTAGTCCATTGTACTTTGGGGTGTGTTTCACTTTTACCATCAAACTTTATTTTTTTCATTTTTACCATCGTACTAGAAAAAATGGTGCCATTTTAGACTCAAAATTTAATGTCGTTATCTTTATTAACGGAAAATTTATAAAAACTAACACTGATTACATAATTAACAAATAAAGTAAAAAAAATTGGTTAACATCAAAGTCCTTCATCCCAAAGTCAAGCAAAATCTGGGTTTTCTCTAGAATCAAAATCGAAACCCAAATTAGGAATGACTTGAGTGATGATTCCGACGAAATTGTGCAAAATCGGAACCGAAATTAGGAATGATTTGGGCGAAATCAAAACCAGATTAAGGAGGATTTGATTGATGATTATGAAAAAATCGATACACATATTAGTGTTGGAAAAATGTGAAGGAAATGAATATTTTCCTTAATTTTGTGTATTGATTAATTGAGAAATAATTTTTCGAATGACAAAGTTGTTTGTGGGTTTGTGTTCTACTCCATGAGAACATTGAGATAATGTATTCATTTGTCCAATTTAGTGTTGGGATGAATGAGATACAAAGGCTTAAAGTTAGTGGGTTGAAATGGGGATATGGAAGTTATCCCACATTGGAAAGAAATGTAAAAGGAAGCTAGTTTAAAGGCTTGGGCACTTGACTAGTGTTCAAGCTTATATGGCATAGAGGCTCTCTCTATCGCGCAGGGGGGGTGCAAATCATAGATCCAATTTGGCTTGCGAGGTCCAAACTCATGTGTGTGCGTGTCCTGCGGACACGAATGTAGCACCTATTTGTCTTGTCCGTGCAAGCTCACCTTTTGTTGTTATTTTTGACTTATACAGTCAAAATTTTTGCCTAAAAAACTCAGAAACAGATTCATCCCATCATCTGAACTGGAAAGGCCAAAATGAAGAGACATGCCTTATCTCAGAATTAATTAAGGATTGTGTTTATCCTTTTAATTAAATTTTCGGATGTAAATCTGTTCTTGGAGTAGTATAAATAGAGATGAAGAACACAAGCAAAAAAAAAAAAAAACACAGAAAGAAAACACATTTTCCAGCAATCTCTCATACCCACTCCTTTGTTGCATATTGTCATTCATTCTTTGGCCTCCTCTTGCATATGCATTTGTGGTGATACTGTCCAGGCACAACCTCAATTCGCCGGAGTCAACATCTATCAAAGAATAGAGGAGAACCTGTTTCTCAATCAGAATATTCAAGGATTATTGGAAGTCTAATGTACCTGATGAGTTGCACAAGACCAGATATTGCTTATGTTGTTAGCAAACTGAGTCGGTACACAAGTAATCCTGGAGCAGATCATTGGAAGGGTATAGTGAGAGTACTTAGGTACTTGAGATATACTCGTGATTATGGATTACATTATACTAGACATCCAGCAGTGATTGAAGGGTATAGCGATGCTAATTGGATATCAGATATCCAAGACTCAATGTCTACAAGTGGATATGTATTCACTTTAGCAGGTGCGGCTATATCATAGAAATATTCTAAGCAGACTGTTATAGCTAGATCCACGATGGAATATGAGTTTATAGCCTTGGACAAATGTGGGTAAGAGGCTGAATGGCTACGCCAATTCCTAGAAGATATTCCAAGATGGACAAAGCCAGTGCCACCAATTTCTATACACTGTGACAGTCAATCTGCAATTGGTAGGGCACAAAGCAACATGTACAATGGTAAGTCAAAACATATACATCGAAGACATAATACCATAAGACAACTACTCTCAACTGGTACCATCTCCATTGACTATGTGAAGTCAAAGGATAACTTAGCGGATCCGTTAACTAAAGGGTTAAATAGAGAGGTAGTTGCGAGATCAATAAGGGGAATGGGTTTAAAGCCTCTTGAGAAGTTAACCACGGCGGAAAACCCAACCTAGCTGACTGGAGATCCCAAGATCTAGGTTTAAAAGGGCCCACCTAACCGTTAAAAGACTTGTAGCGTCACTGTGGGGATCAACCCCATACCCATTCCTAAAAGTGGCATCTCGAGATGAAAGGTTAAGCCTATGGATTTTAATGATTCTTATGGAGTAAACCGGGTTACTTAGAAGAATCACTTATGTGAGAGAGAAGTGGGGCCGCTTCGAGGAGAATTGTGTGAGGCTCAATTCTTAGATCCTCTCACAGAACCAGGCATTGTGTTCTACGGCCACAAATGGACACAACTATGAGAATTGAATTGTGTTAGGGAGATACCTGTGTAACGTATATGACTGGCTACACAAAAAGCTGACAATTCAAGGACATCGCGTCTACTGATTAGCGAGTAGAATAAGTATACGTCTACAAGGGAAGGTTCAAAGGGAAATCCCATACCTATCCTATGCAGGTTTTCAACTGTTGGACTTTATCACCAAAATTCCTCATCATTTCCTTCATGTGGGCAATTATTGGAAAAATTTGAAGGAAATGAATATTTTCCTTAATTTTGTGTATTGATTAATTGAGAAATAATTTGTCGAATGACAAAGTTGTTTGTGGGTTTGTATTCTACTCCATGATAACATTGAGATAATGTATTCATTTGTCCAATTTAGTGTTGGGATGAATGAGATACAAATGCTTAAAGTTGGTGGGTTGAAATGGGGATATGGAAGTTATCCCACATTGGAAAGAAATGTAAAAGGAAGCTAGTTTAAAGGCTTGGACACTTGACTAGTGTTCAATCTTGTATGGCATAGAGGCTCTCTCTCGCGCGCAGGGGGGGGGTGCAAATCATGGACCCAATTTAGCTTGCGAGGTCCGAACTCATGTGTGTGCACGTCCTGCGGACACGATTGTAGAACCTATTTGTCTTGTCCGTACGAGCTCACCTTTTGCTGTTATTTTTGACTTTTACAGTCAAAATTTTTAGCTAAAAAACTCAGAAACAGATTCATCCCATCATCTGAACTGGAAAGGCCAAAATGAAGAGACATGCCTTATCTCAGAATTAATTAAGGATTGTGTTTATCCTTTTAATTAAATTTTCGGATGTAAATCTGTTCTTGGAGTAGTATAAATAGAGATGAAGAACACAAGCAAAAAAAAAAACACAGAAAGAAAACACATTTTCCAGCAATCTCATACCCTCTCCTTTGTTGCATATTGTCATTCATTCTTTGGCCTCCTCTTGCATATGCATTTGTGGTGATACTGTCCAGGCACAACCTCAATTCGCCGGAGTCTCTTAGTGCAGGGAAGCATCCGGTTCGTGCGAGTGATACTGGGAAACTAGCGTCCAACGACATCCTCAAGCACTCACGGTGAGGGGCCGAATAAGTCTTAAGGACAGTGTGTCTAACACACGGCTCGGCACATATACTCCATTCTAGTTTCTGTTTGATCATTTCCAGTTTATTACTTTAAGTTTAATTATGTTTATTATATATTCTATATTTTAGAGTTCCTTTTTGCATAATTTTTCTTAACAATCTTAAGCCTTATTCCTTCTGCAAGAGGGAACCAGTTACAGAATTACTCCAACTGTTTATAGTAAATGAAACTTACTGGTTGTTTGTGTTTCAGATATGGCTAATGAATCAAACACATCAACTAATTATGGGACTCCTATTGTGACTCCAACTGCAACCGGTGCTAGTGTGATGGCAGGTCCTCAAACTGTGCACATCTCAACCACTCATGCCGAGAAGCCAGACAAATTTGTTGGCCTTGATTTCAAAAGGTGGAAACAGAAGATGAAATTTTCTTGACCACTCTGAATTTGTCTAAATATCTGAAAGAGGATATGCCAATAGTGGTCGAGAATGAAACTAATGTGGCAACGTTGGCTGCAGTTGAAGCATGGAAGCAAGGGGAATACTTTTGCAGGAACCATGTTCTGAATGGCCTCTCTAATTCTTTTTACGGTGTGTATAGAGAGAAGATGACTGCAAAGGAACTATGGGAATCCTTGGACCACAAGTAAAAAATTGATGATACGAGAATAAAGAAGTTTATTGTTGCCCGTTTCCTTGATTATAAGATGGTGGACTCAAGGACTGTGAAATCCCAAGTGGATGAGTTGCAAGTAATTTTGCATGAGGTGCTTGCTGAAGGTATGATTCTTTGTGAAAAGTTTCAAGTGGCTGCAATCATTGAAAAATTGCCTCCCGCTTGGAATGATTTCAAGAACTACCTAAAGCATAAGTGAAAGGAGATGGACGTTGAAGGACTGATTCTTCGACTCAGTATTGAGGAAGGCAATAGGGCTGCCGAGAAGAGGTACAACCCAAGTGTGGCCAAAGCTAATGTTGTGGAGCATGGTCAAAGCTCCAAAGACAAGGGTCATGGAAAGGGTAAAGGAAAGACTGTGGCGAAACAGTCCCATTTGAAGCCAAGCGGAGGTGTTTCCAAGAGGAAATTCACGGGAACATGTTATAATTGTGGTGGTGAAGGCCACAAGGCTGCTACATCCAGGATGCCTAAGAAAACTCGTGAGGCAAACATGGTGGAAGAGATCTCAAAGGAAGTTTCTGAAATGCATCTTGCAGCTGTAATATCCAAGGTGAATTTGGTGGGTTCAAACCCAAATCAGTGGTGAATAGACACCGGGGCAACTAGACATGTGTGTTCCAATAAGGACATGTTTAGTACTTTTGAAGCTTTTGAGAATGGTGAAAAGCTTTTATGGAAATTCAGCTACTTCTGACATTAAGGGTCAAGGGAAAGTAGTTCTGAAGATGACTTCCGGGAAGGAAATGACTCTCAACAATGTTCTTTATGTGCCAGATATAAGGAAGAATTTGGTATCCGGTTCACTTTTGAACAAGCACAGATTTCGTATTGTTTTTGAGTCTGATGTTGTAACTTTGTCTAAGAGTGGAATGTTTGTTGGCAAAGGGTATGTAACTGATGGGCTGTTTAAGCTCAGTGTAATGGTTGTTAAACCAAAGAATAATGAAATGAAAAATTCTTCCGTTTACCTGCTTGAGTCTTCCAATCTGTGGCATGGTAGACTAGGACATGTTAATTAAGATACTTTGCATAGATTAATTAACTTGAATTGCATCCCAAATTTCAAATTTGATTGCAAACACAAGTGTGAAACTTGTGTAGAAGCAAAACTAACAAGAGGTTCATTCCATTCAATTGAAAAAAACTCTGAACCTCTTGAGTTAGTTCACACAGACTTATGTGATTTTAAGTCAACTCAAACAAGAGGTGGCAATAAGTACTTCATAACTTTTATTGATGATAGTACAAAGTATTGCTATGTGTATCTCCTCAAAAGTAAAGATGAGGCAGTAGAGAAGTTTGTTCTCTATAAAAATGAAGTTGAGAATCAACTTAACCGGAAAATAAAGGTGTTAAGAAGTGATCGTGGTGGAGAATATGAATCTCCATTTGAAGAAATTTGTGCTCAACATGGAATCAAACATGTAACCACGGCACCTTATACACCTCAACAAAATGGTGTTGCCGAACGCAAGAATCGGACTTTGAAAGAAATGATGAACGCTATGTTGATAAGTTCGGGACTACCTTCCAACATGTGGGGTGAAGCTGTGTTGTCAGCTAACTATGTGTTGAATAAGGTACCTAGGAAGAAATTGAACAAGAGCCCCTATGAATTGTGGCATGGAAGAGTACCATCCTACCAATACTTGCGAGTGTGGGGATGTCTTGCAAAGGTAGCCGTACCTCCACCTAAAAAGGTGAAAATTGGGCCTAAGACTGTAGATTGCATATTTATTGGGTATGCTCATAACAGTAGTGCCTATAGATTCCTTGTGTATGGATCAAAAATTCAAGATATACACAAGAACACTATAATGGAATCTAGGAATGTTTCCTTATTTGAGAATGTATTTTCGTGCAAGTCAAGAAATGAAGCAAGCTCGTCGACATGGGTACAAGATTCAATAGAAGAAGAACACATTCAAGACAAAAGTGAGGAAGAAGAGGTGGAACCTCGACGTAGCAAAAGTGCTAGAGTAGAAAAATCCTTTGGGACGGATTTTCTAACTTACATGCTAGAAAGTGAACCACAAAGCTATCAAGAAGCTGTGAGTTTTTCAGAAGGACCTTTGTGGAAAGAAGCCATCAAAAGTGAAATTGATTCCATTTTGCAAAATCACACTTCGAGTTAGTGGATCTTCCTTCGGGAAGCAAACCACTTGGATATAAGTGGATTTTCAAAGGAAAATGAAACCGGATGGCACGATTGAAAATATAAGGCCATACTTGTAATTAAGGTTACAAACAGAAAGAAGGCCTGGATTATTTTGATATGTATTCTCCTGTCACAAGAATAACGTCAATCAGAGTTGTGCTTGCAATTGCCGCTTTGCGCAATCTTGAAGTGCATCAAATGGATGTAAAGACTGCCTTTCTGAATGGTGATTTAGATGAGGAGATTTACATGGAACAACCTGAAGGGTTTGTTACACCAGGGAAAGAAAAGAAAGTGTGCAAATTAGTTAAGTCATTATATGGCTTGAAACAAGCACCAAAACAATGGCATCAAAAGTTTGATCAAGCCATGATGGAAAGTGGATTCAAGATAAATGAATGTGACAAGTGTGTCTATACTAAAACCACTAAAAATGGCTATGTCATTTTGTGTCTTTATATAGAGGACATGCTTATCATAGGAAGTTGTGACAAGATGATCAAATCCACAAAAGATATGTTGAACTCAAAGTTTGACATGAAAGATATGGGTCTAGCGGATGTGATACTTAGAGTGAAAATTTCCAGAATATCCAATGGAATTGTATTGAGTCAATCTCATTATGTGGATAAAATTCTTGAGAAATTTAGCAAGGATGACAATGGAATAGCAAGTACTCCAATTGAGCCAAGTCAACATCTATCAAAGAATAGAGGAGAACCTGTTTCTCAATCAGAATATTCAAGGATTATTGGAAGTCTAATGTACCTGATGAGTTGCACAAGACCAGATATTGCTTATGTTGTTAGCAAACTGAGTCGGTACACAAGTAATCCTGGAGAAGATCATTGGAAGGGTATAGTGAGAGTACTTAGGTACTTGAGATATACTCGTGATTATGGATTACATTATACTAGACATCCAGCAGTGATTGAAGGGTATAGCGATGCTAATTGGATATCAGATATCCAAGACACAAGGTCTACAAGTGGATATGTATTCACTTTAGCAGGTGCGGCTAATATCATAGAAATATTCTAAGCAGACTGTTATAGCTAGATCCACGATGGAATATGAGTTTATAGCTTGGAAAAATGTGGGAAGAGGCTGAATGGCTACGCCAATTCCTAGAAGATATTCAAGATGGACAAAGCCAGTGCCACCAATTTCTATACACTGTGACAGTCAATCTGCAATTGGTAGGGCACAAAGCAACATGTACAATGGTAAGTCAAGACATATACATCGAAGACATAATACCATAAGACAACTATTCTCAACTGGTACCATCTCCATTGACTATGTGAAGTCAAAGGATCACTTAGCGGATCCGTTAACTAAAGGGTTTAAATAGAGAGTAGTTGCGAGATCAATAAGGGGAAGGGTTTAAAGCCTCTTGAGAAGTTAACCACGGCGGAAAACCCAACCTAGCTGACTGGAGATCCCAAGATCTAGGTTCAAAAGGGACCACCTAACCGTTAAAAGACTTGTAGCGTCACTGTGGGGATCAACCCATACCCATTCCTAAAAGTGGCATCTTAAGATGAAAGGTTAAGCCTATGGATTTTAATGATTCTTATGGAGTAAACCGGTTACGTAGAAGAATCACCTATGTGAGAGAGAAGTGGGGCCGCTTCGAGGAGAATTGTGTGAGGCTCAATTCTTAGACCCTCTCACAGAACCAGGCATTGTGTTCTACGGCCACAAATGGACACAACTATGAGAATTGAATTGTGTTAGGGAGATACATGTGGTAACGTATATGACTGGCTACACAAAAAGCTGACAGTTCAAGGACATCGCGTCTACTGATTAGCGAGTAGAATAAGTATACGTCTATAAGGGAAGGTTCAAAGGAAATCCCATACCTATCCTATGCAGGTTTTCAACTGTTGGACTTTATCACCAAATTCTCATCATTTCCTTCATGTGGGCAATTATGGAAAAATTTGAAGGAAATGAATATTTTCCTTAATTTTGTGTATTGATTATTGAGAAATATTTGTCGAATGACAAAGTTGTTTGTGGGTTTGTGTTCTACTCCATGATAACATTGAGATAATGTATTCATTTGTCCAATTTAGTGTTGGGATGAATGAGATACAAATGTTTAAAGTTGGTGGGTTGAAATGGGGATATGGAAGTTATCCCACATTGGAAAGAAATGTAAAAGGAAGCTAGTTAAAAGCTTGGACACTTGACTAGTGTTCAAGCTTGTATGGCATAGAGGCTCTTTCTCGCGCGC